>CM060833.1:67895000-68320000 GCA_030762175.1 Metallyticus violacea
AAAACTCATCCTCTTCCAATCCTTTATCCAACAATTTCTCCTATACGCCTGCCTAGCTTGGTCAAACACCAGCAAAACCAACCTCCTCTCCCTCCAATCCCGTCAAAACATCTGCCTCAGGAAAATACTAAGGGTGCCGATCCTAACACCTAACACAACTGTTCACAAAGAACTGCAATTTCCCACCTTCCTACAGACACTGCAAAACCGCTGCACTAACGCATGGGCCTCCATAAGAACGCACTCCAACCCAGAAGTACAAAAAAATCGGCCAGGCGGAGCCTCTCCACCGCAAGCATAAACGCATACGCATTTTCTAAAACATCTTCGAGCAAACTCAAACCACTTTTTCTGAAATCACCATGAACTGTATATATACTTGTAAATATTAACTGTTAAGTATAGGTTAGGATTTTTAACTATAAATCTGTTAGGTTAACTATGTATTAATTTCACCTTATATGTATGTACCACAAAACAAATCTCAGTCTTCGCACCATCACAGGAAGCTGTTCCCCTGGGCAAGCTCTATTGCCCCCGCATGGGCTTCCAAACAAAAACTTTCACTCAAAACTGTCTATGTAAATGCTTAATCTATGTATATTATGTACCTGTAAGGCTACCCCATGTACCAGCCCAGGGAATTATAGTTCAATAAAAAATCAATTCGCCAAAGCGTCACTTAGAAGGCAAGCGTGAGAACTGCATGGGTTTTAAATCTCATTAATAACTATAAGAATATTAAACAACTGTACAGCAATGTAAACTTCTCCTGCACGGCCCACCCTCTGTAAGGCCACAGGATATTTCATGAATAAAAATCTTGAATCTTGAAGCGTCACTTGAGCTACAACAACGAGTGGTGATAGTCATTCCTCCGAAGATACCCGGCGGAGTCACGGGGAAACGTCAGGTGTGTTTACAGCCTTTGGACCACGGCCAACAAGCCCGGAAACATTATTTTATTGGAGAAAATCTTTGAATTACATAACATTTAAAATTATATTATGCTAGTAATATAATATAGTGCTATAATATTACTATGCTAGTAATTATAATATACTACGTTCACATGCTACACCATAGTACAAAATAAATCTTCTTGTTCAAACACACTAGAACAAAATTATATATCAAAAGAAAAAAAAAAATTAACTTCAACACTTAACAAATGTAGTTAACTGTTAACAAAAATAATTTTATTTTACACAGTATAAATACTTCACTATTATTTGAAAACTCATTTAATGAGTAGAAACAGTGGTAAAATAAATATTCCATGACTGCCCTTTTAAATAAAGTTAACTTTTCAATTGTTTTAATTTGGAGTAGTAATTTGTTATACAATTTTATGGACATTTGAATTGCTATATTTTGATACGTTTTGGTGTTGGTTCTCATTATATGAAGACCTGCTTTTTATTCTTGTATTGTGTTGTTGTATTACTTCATTTGTTATAGAACTGGAAATTGGACAAAAACAGTTTTGGCGATAGCAGTCAGCTTAAATAGAATTAAAAAGAGAGCACCAAGTGCGAAAATTCTAGAAGTCGTGTATAAGCACATATAGACCTGAACATTCTTTGTATACGCAACAATAGCCATCAACCGAACAATGCGTTCAGAAATATATATAATGCAAAGAAATATGCAGATTAATAAGATTAGGTATATGTATTTAAGATAATTAACTGTATCAAGTTTTGTGAGGCGTTTGAGCTCGTATTGCGCGGACATGACCATAAGGAGATTTCAGCAAATTCAGAAATTTCAGTGAACTTATGTCGTTGACGTTGAAGCTGGATTCGGTTCTTAAAGAGTATGAAAGTTTAGCAACAGTATTTAAAGGCATCTCGCAATATTTAAAACATGATAGATTGCAGTGTATGTTGGGGGAGTGTCGGGAGAAAATAAAAGAGGAGATCGCAATTGCTGAGGAAACTACTGATGTATCACATCTTGTACAAGTGGTCATTGAATTACGTTGTCTTTTGCCTATTGGCAAGCCTGTAGCACGGTTTTGGATGTTAGTAAATCCAACCCATTGTAAAGCAATAACTTCTTCAGTTTGTGTTAAAAAGCTTTTATCAGTAGTGGTCTCTGACAAAAACGAATTAATTTCGGAAAGCTATGATGGAGCTAACATCCAATTTGCAATGCTGGAATCAGTATGTTAATTAAACAGGACCATCAGCACACTCGGTGTGTTCATTGCTACGCCCATAAACTTAATCCAGTAATGGTGTAAGCGAGTCAAAACACTCAAATAAGAATCTTTTTCGCAAATCTAAATGAACTACCAGAGTGATTCTCTAATTGTCCACAACGAGTACAGCTTCTGGATGAAATTGTTGGTAAGAATTTTTCGAATATTACAGACATAAGATGAAAATTTCAGTCAAGATATGTGGAAATTGTTTACTAGCATAAATAATCGCCGATAACGTGTCTGGAAGAAATACGAGGGCCACACTGAAATTTTTGAGAATGGGAAAAAGGAGTCAATGATAAGCTAGTGTAGATTTAGCTTTAAGTTTATATAGCAACATGTGCAAGTTTGAGTGTGCTCCAACAATGTGTGGTGTCACTTCTGTGTAGGTGATAGGCAGTTGTTGCTGAACCAGGCGCTAGGACGGATCTCAAGCGAGAGAACATCCACGCTATGCTTTACTACAACTTTAAAATATTTTACGGGAGAGACAATGTCTTGAAAGATTGCATCGTGCATTTGGGAACTTTTGCCTTTTATAATATTCCATTTATCGATAGTTTGTACATTTTAGAAGAGGAAGGGACTTCCTCGAAGATGAAGACTGCGCAGAGATATCCGCTACAGCAAAGGCGGATGAAAATGTGATGAAAGCAGAGCGGGAAAATCATTGCTGTACATATTACCAGATTTAGGAAGCCATGAATATTGAATCGGCACTATGAAAACAATTCTCATAAAAAGTTCATCGCCGAAAGCTTTGCAGTCATTGGATCCTCAACTATTTAAATGATCCAGATACTAAGCGATATTCATCGGTCTGGGTCCTCCAAGGAGAGGTTCCTCGGAAAAAAAAAAAGAAAAAAGAAAAAAAAAAACGGAATGTTGGGAAGATATGTTCTTATATTCTTTTTTCTCAGTTAGTGGACACATTGGGACAATTCCACTTGAGAGACCCCCAAAAAATAAAAAATTAAGTTCACTGCTAGACGATATACCATAAAATACCTGCCCCAAGACTTCAATGTATTGAGAATGGATCCTATTTATTTCCTGCGCACAAAAACCATACCATTTAAAGCCACAAAGTATTTACTGTTAGCCTCTTGGGATCTATTTCTTTCACCAACACAAACTTTTGCATGATGCACGGAAGAGTAGGTACATACTTTGTGATAAAGAGCATGCTGTCAACCTGTATGACAGAATCTTCTGGATGATGAAATGCAAGCTGAATCTAAATCCAACTAGATGGTATTGCAAGCATACCTATTCACTTGAACTTAACTGCTGCATATGATGAAGGATATACGTGCTTGTATGTTGTGGTTGATGGAAAGCACCCTTTTGGCCATATGATGTAATAGGGTCTTCGTTTTTAAGTTATTCTTTTTATATAAAATAAGCTGAGTTAACATAGTACTACCCTATTCCTTGTTATGTGTGAAGATATCTTGATAAATGTGGCAGGACATACCTCTTTTCTTATGTTGACACAAATTTTGCTATATATGGCATGTGCTATACTCATATGATTAGTGTCATCATTTTCTTCTCGAGGTGCGAGATTCAACTTTTGTTTACAATACTGCTTTCTAATATCATATTTTGTGAAAAGGAGCACGCATGCACACACACTATATATATATATATATAGAGAGAGAGAGAGAGAGAGAGAGAGCATTTTTTTACTTCATGGTGTAATGATATCTGTCCGCATGCATATGATTCATCTGACTGTTTGACAGTTTGTAATTAAAATGTTAGAGGTGGTCACCATATTTATAATCTATGTTTCAGGAGTTACAGACAAATTCAAAATGCAGCACTTCATTTTTATTACTTTAGTCTTACAACTGGACAGCACATAGTGTTTTGTGATGTTAGTCACTCGGAGATCTCTTAGTATTCCTAGCAATGAGGAGAAGGAGGAGGAGAAGGGGGAGGAGGAGAAGAAGAAGAAGAAGAAGAAGAAGAAAAAAGAGAAGAAGAAGAAGAAACTGTATATTGTACCCCAGGGTAAAAGCAAATGTAACGAGTCCTTAATTAAAAGTCATATTGTACTGATTTTCCATAAGAAATCATAAAATAATGGTATAGAGATGATTTATTTTATAGTGCTCCACCTTCCCTTAAAAAGATCAAGTCCAGCAGAGTACCAAAGAAAGTCCAGCACAGAAAACTTAAGTTTCCCAAATAAAGCATAAAGTGGCCACACTTGTAGAATTAGTATGATGAGGACAGTGTAGTCAGAATCACATCGCAATACCTGCCTTCTAAACCCAAGATCGCGGGTTCAAACCCGGCCAGGAATCGATGGATTTTTTCGAGCATAAAAATCCTAAGTATGGCTCCCTTCGGAAGGGAAATAAAGTCGTGGGTCCCGTGTTGTACATTTACGGCACGAAAAAGAACCTCAAGCATGAAAGAAGAGGCCTCTGAGCAAAATTTGACGGCCGTTTCACGCCCTGAATAGATGGGATGCTGATGACCTGAGATGTTAAAGAACGTCCGTAAATAAAACAAATCAACAGAATTACTTCTCAGTCACATCTATTCCTTATTTGTGTGATGATCAGAACTTTCCAGGTACCTGCTTGGACAGTGAACTGGGCAGCCTGGACACAACAGAAGGCTGAAATACCACTTTGATGTTGCTGGAATGCAGTAGGCTATTTTGCATAATGACTTGAAGTATTATGCTGGCCACACAAAACGCTACAAAATGGTACTAACATTACAAATGATCCTCTAAATGCTAGGATGTTGCTGCCAAGCCCATTATTACAAGAATCATTATTAAGTATTGATTCACAAATGGGTATTAAGAAAAGATTACCATCTTACAATTCCATTAGACAACTGGAATAGTTGTACAGGATTCCAGAAAATTGTTTTCATATTTACGCTGTGCATCAATGAGCCACAGAGTACAAAATTTGGTTATAGGGAAAACATAATGGATGGCAGCTTATAAAACGTGGTGCATGAAGTTTTAATCAATATGCCACGTGAGAGAATGTAGGCTTTCACGGCCAGAGTCATAGATATCAGTGCAATTTTCTTCCAGGCTGTTCTGCAGACCACAGCATAACAGCCCGGAAGAAAATTGCACTGACAAACATGCTAATTGCTATATTAATTGGTTCAGCTATAATGATCGTATAAAGGTACAAAATAAGAGAAAGAGCAATAAATAATATAAAGTGGTACAACAGGAACAAACAACATTATCGTTTTATTTCAGGAATTTAGAAATAAACTGTTTACAAATTCCATTACCTACAATAGTTCTACTGGTAGGCCATTTCCATAAATGCAAAGGTTGCTTCCCAGTCACAATTTCTGGGGACAAGCAGAGAAAGCCAAAAATAAATGCATGCAATAAAGACCTAAGTTTTAATCCAGGGTTCTTAGAACTTCAATATTGCTTTATTTAATCCACTGTACGAGCTTGATAAGGACATATAGGTAAAGTATTTATACAGAATACATGGGCCTAAAAGCTCCTATGGAAAAGAAATGATTACCCTCAAAAGGCAATTTTACCTCTTGGGCACAGAAGATGCCATAATTATCGAAAAGGTAAAAAGAAAATTAAGGAACCCCCCCCCCCCCCTTTTACACTTTAGAGTAGGTATATAAATTAGTTAAGGTACTAAAAAATTCATGCCTAGCATTGTATCCACGTGTTCTGACTCCTTGTTGAGGCAACATCATTTTCTTATTTTCATTGGCTAGATAATAAAACAATGCCTTCCGAGAATCAACAAAATATCCCGTTATCGTAAAACCAAAGGGAAATCGCACGTAAACTTAAAAGTGGCGCAATAGTAAATGAATATGCGTCAATGTATGGCAGAGCCACAAAATTCTTTGTTTTTCACCTTAGAAGTAATAAGCTGTTTGCCCTTCATTTGTCCTAAAAAGTTAGTATTGCACCATTGCCCTTGACCGTCATGCAGAATTAGTCCCGGACCATCAATTACAACAGATACCTTACCCTCTCTCTCTACACATACACATTGCAATAAAAAAAAAAAATCTTACCTTTCAAGACTAGCCACTTAGTGAGGCTAGTTTCAATAACATTAAATGTGTTATTTAACCATTCTCTGGGGCTATTTCTCCATAGACTAAAAGCCTTAGTTGTAAACGTCCAGTATACTTGTCAACCCATAACCGTACAAATTACAAAAGTAACTTCCGTTGAGCCTCTGTTGTTTGATTTGCTTATCCTATATATTTTGTCTTTCACTTTACATTCTTGTATTACTTTCACCGATTCTTATTATTTCAAATGCATATGCTCATAATATTCTATAATTTCTCATTATTTATCAACATACCGAACACTGTTTAGATTATTGTAGGGTGTTCGTTATCAATATCGGAAAAAATGTCGTTGAAAAGAATGGCCGTTAGAGGCGATTGGTTGTCATAAATTTCCAGAAGCAAGTTTTGTGTTTTAAACTGATAGGTGATTGGGAGTTCCCCCCTGTAGCAAGTCTTGAGAAAACTTATCCGCACATACAGCATCATGCCTGGTGTCCCAATCCCGAGCGGAGAAAATCGAATAGGGTAGGTTCATACATTCCTCCGTTAGTGTAGAGTTAATTAGAAAGTGTTAGTGTTTATATATATTGTTAATAATGATTGCATCAAAATAGTTCTGAGTACAATAGAAATCAAAGAAAGTATATCTTTTTAGTACAACTCGAAAAGTTGAATGTTAATGAGTTACTTCTAAAAAGACAGCAATCGTACGCGTATCACTGTAAAATGTGCAACAAGGATTTCAATTATGGATATAGCTTCAAACGCTATTAGCCAAATTGCCGTGGTGAGGGATCAGGTGGAAAAATAAATAAATAAACATAAAAACAATGATGTGCTGCTTATGTTGTTATGGGGCATAAACAGAATTTCTTTTATTTGCGCATTTAGATTCATTACACGAAATAAAAATAATTAGGATAACCACTACTTATTCGCCCTTAGAGATTTAAAAAAAAATGGAAACAGAAAAATGAGACGATGAAGGCAATATCCGCAAAAAAAAAAAAAAAAAAAAAAAAAAAAAGAAAAGAAAAGAAAAGAAAAAGAAAAGAAAAGAAAAAGAAAGAAAGAAAAAGAAAAGAAACAGAAAAATAGAAAAAGAAAAAAGAAAATGAAAAAATACGTGATTCTCTTACTGCTTCTGGAAATAATGGATTTCATCGCTCATGCAGTTTTATTTCTAAATGTAACGGCGTCAGACACTTAACATTTCAAGGGAGCATTAAAATCGGTGGCATATGCCGTGCAAAGACACGAGTCAGCCAAGCCAAAGATGGAAAACGTCGAGTCATACTTATCTCAACACATGCTGGTCATCAATATCATCGAAGTCACTTGTGACTGTCAGGAATAATTAAAAAAAAAAAAAAAAAAATGTACAGCTGCAGATATTGCGAACAAAAATCCTTTTCAAGTCAAAGGACAAAATTAGATTCAGTGTCAGATACTAAATTACAGAGAATTGGTCTAATAATCAGGCAGGATTTACATAAATAATGAACGATGCTATAATTTGTGCTCTTCATCCGTCAGGTACCAAAATGAAGGGACTAGTGTTGAGGCATGGGTATAGGAAATGAACTCCAGTGACATCCTTTCTGTGTTGTTTTATAAACCACAAGACACGAGCAGCGATTCCCATCCGGAATTTAAAAATACAGATTTTGTATTAATTACAATGGCGAAGTATTAATAAAAAAGGGCATGGGAATGACTGTGTGTACTGGAGGATCGCATGGACTTAATAGCTATGGTTTCGAACTCATAATACTTGTAGTGCTGGATGACACTAGGCAAAGCTTTCCATGAGACTTCCTCATATCCAGTAGGAGTGATTTTCAGCTGCTGTCCATATTTTTCCACTGCACAAATTCGAAAATTGGAAATATTTCCCCTACAGTTTTTATGTCAGATTTAGCAAAGTCCTTCTATAATGCTTGGCTTGCAACAATAGAAGCGCCAACATTATAATGTTGTACTGTTGGGAGCTGGAGAGTTGGCTAGCAACGTATTTTTTTTCCCCCAGTTAGTACTTAAGCATGCATGAGGGGTGCAGGTTAATAAGAGTACATGCAGGTGATGGGTCGGGGTCAGTTATTGCACCCCGGTTAGTAACAGTTAGTGTGAAGAGTGCTGGCATGCATAGGATGCGAGCGTGTCAACAGTGATTCTCGGGCATCATTCACGACACGACCTGAACGATGCCCGAGGGTTAGAACGTGAGCCTGAATGAGCATGTTAAATGAATTGTTAATAGATTAGTTAGCTACATAAGTTAGTATTAATGCCATGAGTAATGAGATGGGTCATTTGTTATTTTCATGCATAGGTCATGTGATATGTAATGGTGGGGATGGGTTTTTGTCTTCTTGCCGTAAGGAGGTGAATAGTCCATGAAGAGTTAGCTTGCTGTTTCGTTGTTGTACATGAATCTTATTGAGGCTTACGGAAGAGCTTGGAATCCTGAAAGAGATCTGAGATGTGTTTTAATCAAATTGGGAGCGTTGCAAGGTAGATTCTCGCTTCTATGACTGAGTCGTCTTTGTACAATGTTCGGTCGAATAATGAAAGCGGTCTCTTATGTTTATCGTGAGAAATGTCATATTTTTCTAGATTCATAGTTATGGGACTATGGTATTTCTCAATTTTGGTGTATGTGCTAGCGGCAAGTTTTTTAATGAATTCTTCCGTAGTGTGTACGTTCAGTTCCTTGTGAATAATACAGGAGGGGGCAAGTGGTGGTACCTTAGCTATAATTTTGAGAACTTTATTTTGGAAACTTTGGAGTTTCTTTATATGGCTGGGTGCAGCATACCCCCAGACAGGGCCCGCGTATGTGAGAATGGGTCTGATGAGTGTTTTATATAGTGTAAGGCCAAGGTGTAGTTGAGGTGTATTATTGTAGTTTATAAGGGGGTAGAGTGTACGTAGTTGTACATTGGCTTTGTGGCGTACGGTGTCTATATGTTCTTTCCAAGTAAATCCCTGGTCCATGGTGGCTCCTAAGTATGTAATTTTGCGAGATGCATTAATTGATTTATCAAAGGGTTTTATGGGTGTTAGCTAGTTTCACATTGTACGATGCTTAGTGCGCTGAGAGCCAAGTGCGTGCTGTAGGTTATTGTGTAGGAGTTGGGGGCTACCAGTTTGTGTCATGATGACTGTGTCATCAGCGTAGATGTAATAGGATGCATTTGTTTCCATGGGTATGTCGTTAATGTTAATATATATATATATATATATACACATATGTGTGTGTGTTGAATAGCGTGGGCCCTAAAATGCTGCCTTGAGGGACACCTGCTTTGATTAGGTGTAAGCTGGAGAGTGTAGTGTTAACGGAAGATCGAAATTGTTTGTTTGTTAGGTAGTTGGCAGTGAGTTTGATTATGGTATCAGAGAATCTGTACTGGCTCATTTTATGTAGCAGGCCTTCGTCCCATACGCGGTAGAAGGCACGTTCAATATCTAAGAAGAGAGCGCCTGCGGATTTGTTTATATTAAAACCTCGCGTTATGTGCTCTGTGGCTCTGAGGAGTTGTAGAGTGGTGGAATGTTGGGTTCTAAAGTCAAACTGTTCGGGTATTAAAATGTTATGTCTGTGCAAGTGGGCGATAATGCGTTTTAATGTGATCTTTTTAAGCACTTTGCTTAGAGTATTAAGCAGGCTGATTGGGCGGTAGTTTAGCGGATGTGAAAGGTCCTTGTTCTTTTTGGGGAAATGCAGTACTGCGGCATTCTTCCAGCAGGGGGGATAAATTTGAATATGGTCGTTAAAACTTTCAATGCGTGAGGTGACAAATTTTTCAGTGCAATGTTGGGTATTTGATCAGGGCCAGGGGCCTTTTTATTGGGTAAATGTCTAATGAACCAGTTAATTTCCGAGGGACAGATTTTTCGAACTTTATTATAAGTTGTCATGGGGAAAAAGTTTTTGGTGATGGCGAGGGTTTCCGCAATGAATGGAGGACACGAGGGAGCCATGTTAGGAATGAGAGTGTTTTGTAGGGCTTCGGCAAGTGCTTCGGCTTTCTCTTGATCTGTTTGAGCAATTGCCTGGCTATAGCGGAGGGGAGGTATGTGTGTTTTTACATTTGTAAGAGACTTCGCAATGTGCCATACTTTGTGATGTTCAAGGTCAAGGGTTTCTAATGTTGCATTCCATTGGCCTCTTATGTGGGAAGTCAAGGCTTCCTTTAGTTGCTGAGTCGCTGCAGCTCGTCTTTAGCAGCTGGGTGCCTGGTAGTCTGCCAGGGGCGACGAGCCTTGTTACGAAGAGCTTTAATACGGTTTATATCAGGTGGCAGTCGTTGGTTAGGTTTATTAGGGACCTGAATTGGAACTGAGGTTGTAATAGCAAATGTAATTGTTTGATCAAGGTGTTTAGTCGCGTGTTCGAGTTCGCTTTCTGTTGTAATTAGAGAATCACAGGGGTATTCATTTATGGTTTGTTGAAAGGATTCCCAGTTGACCTTGTTGTAATTATGACGGGCTTGGTTGGGGGCAAGGGCAAGGGCACCCTCAAGCTCAATAAGCAAAGGGAGGTGGTCCGACGAGAGGTCGTTAAGTACTGATAAATTAATTCTGTGATTAATATTTTGTATTACGGCGATGTTGAGTATGTAAGGTTGGTGGTTTCTGTTTCCGGGGATGAACGTGGGTTCAGTCGGGGCGTAGATCACGTATGAGGAAATTTTTCGTGTCTTTTGAGCTTCACTCCTACTAGGTTAGTGACTCTGCAATTCCAGAGCGAATGATTAGCATTAAGGTCGCCTGCTATTATGGTTCGACTTAAAAGTTGCAATAAGGTTTCAAGATCAGTGATGGCGATGTCGCTTAGGGGTTGTAAGTGGCAATTAAGGTGGTTTGAAGATTATTTATCGTTATGCGTACAATAGTGGCTTCGAAGCGAATGAGCTGCGGGGTAAGAACAGCAGAATGATTAATTCCGTTCTGTATGGCCACCGCGGTACCCCCTCCATGACGGTCTCTGTCGGAGCGATAAATAGTGTAGCCTTCGATGGATAGCTTATCTAAATGGCATAGATGTGTTTCTGTAAGTAGGGCTGCCTCTTTATTGTGTTTAAAGAGGAAATCTTTGAGTTCGGTCTTACGGCGACGAATCCCATTTGCATTCCAAGAGATTACCTTGATTTTGCTAGTAGTCGCCATAAATGATTTCTGGAACGGCAAACATTGCAAAGAAGTTTGCATAATTCATAATTATTCTTTTGGAATCGAGAGGATAAGCCAAAAGGTTGGTTAAGACATCAATGGCCTGTTCCCTTAGTCTTGATCAGGGCATCTGAAATGGGCCGTTAATCCCCATGACAGTGGCATATGTCTCCCTGAAAGAATGCGACTCTTGTGGAGCATTAGTAGCTGGTTGCTTATTTTGAATATCGTTTTCAGTGCGTTCAGAGTTTACACATTGGTTGTTTTGCTTATTATGCTCACTGCGTTCAGAATTGTCACGTGGACACAGAGTGGGTGGCGCCATGTGCGATTGTGTGCCTGAATTAGTACCTCGCGCTGTTCCCTTGGGGCAAAGTGTGCCTGGGGGACATAACTGGGCGTAATATTGGCCTGAGTAGGAGTATTGTCATGTTACGCCATTATGGGTGTGTCCACAGAGTCTGGGCCGAGTTGGGCACGGTGCCAGTGTACTACTGGGCCTCCGCAGCTGCCCCGTAGCCCGTGGTATGCTGGTGTCCCTGTAGTCGGGCAGCAGAGTTGCGAAGCACAGTCAACCATCTTTTGTATTCAGTGCAAGCCCTGTACCTGGCACCGTGGCCCCGTTGTTTGCACAAAGCACACCTGCGCTGATCATTTATGGTAGTGCACTCCCCCGTATCATGGGGGCCCATGTATCTTGAACAGACAGGTTTCGGGGCATGGCAGTTTGCGGCCGTGTGGCGCATTTGTTGGCAGCGATTACACTGCACTGGCACAGGCGGGGGGGTATGAAGTCTTCAACGGTGACCTTCATGTGTATTATGGCGTCAAGCTGTAGGACCTTGGCTCTGCCCTCATCAGATGGTACCTCCACTTGGTAAATTGGGATAGGCGTGCGGTCTTTATTGAACCGGCGCAGTTGAGCTATTCTAGTAACGCCGATGCGTTGCCGCGAGAGCTCGTCCTTAATCTCCTTTTCTGCCTTATTCAAGAATAAATTCTTGATAACCAATCTATGACTTCTGGCAGGTCCGGGAGGGGTCATTTGAAAATTGATGGCCCTACCCCTGAAGAACAGGGTGAGGGCGCGATAGCCTGCTGGTTCAAAAGATCTAATTTGAAAGTCCCTAGTCTGTGCTGCCCTTGTCTCACTGTACCCGTGAGAGGGGTGATTAGCATCGAATTCAGCCAAGATCTTTGACAGATATATGTCGTGGCTTTTTGACACATATAAGGGTGGCTGGAGCTCAGTCGTGACTGCTTGGGCAAATGAAGTCGGGGAAGGAGCTTCTGTTGCCTGAGTTGGCGTGAGAGGTGGCAGGTTGGGCCGTGGGCTGGGAGGAAGGAGGTTGAGTGGTGGGTATTGGCGTGCGCGAGCGCGGAGTGGAGTGACTGGATTGATGAGAGTCGGTCATGGTAGAGAAGGAAGCAGGAGGAGTGGAAATGGTTTTGGGAGTGGCAGGGGGAGAGGGTAGGGTTGGGGGAGGGGATTCTAGGAGGAAGGGGATTGCACCTCTCAGGTGGTTCAGCATCCTCTTTGGCAGCATAAGGCTGCTTACCAAACTTCCCCATGACTCAACTACTTATGAGTTGAGCACCTAACAAAATTATGATTATGAATATTAATAGGTTTTTTTAATTAAATTATCCTAAGAGTGAAGAAGAAGAAGAAGAAAAGAGAGAAAAGCTTAGAATCTAAGGGGGCCTAATAGGGCAAGCTTATACACCAATAGAAAAGAAGAAAGACAGAGAAAAAGTAGTTCTGCCGAAACTAGGCTGTAAGTTGGAGTTCTGGGAGAGATCGGATGGTATCCTCGTTGAGGTAGCACAGCAGTGGTAGCTTACCTCGCGCCGCTCGTAGATACTCCTCCGTCCGCGGCTCGCGGCCGAGTGGCGGAACCGCAGGTAGACAAGTCCCCGCGCAACTGGCCTTCTTCCTTGTAGATTCGCGCCGGTCGGTTTTCCCCCGCTTGGAGATCCTGCCTCGTCCGCTCCTCTCGCTGAACCACCTGCACCACCTTCTAACCGCTTCGCTAGCGACGCATTCCGGGAAAGGAGGGCTTTATCTGCCAAGTAAAACATTACGCACTGCATGTGTTTGATTTATTCAAATACTTAAGGCGGTTTGCTCTCACACGAAAGCAGAATTATAATAGTGAGCAGTTGGGTGTTTTTAAATTGTATGTTTTAGATAAGTGTTAGGAATAGCGTTACACACACTGAAGCAGGAAATAATGCTGCTTTATTAATTTAATAACTAAAGGCTACAGAGTTATATTTATAAAGGCATGAGATTTGATAAGGGTAATTGTAATATATGTATAAGGAAACATTTTAGAGATAGGTATAACAGAAATTGAAATAATTTGTAACTAGTAACTTACAAAAGGGTTTTGTATACATTTTGGTGTAAAATATGTTAGAAAGAGACAGATGTATACCTGACGCCTCTCCGCGGACCGCTCCTTAGACAAGGCTGAAGAAAGGGTAAACTATCTTTTGTTAGGTCACGAAACCTTCTGCTCAAGGAATACTTACGAGTTCACAATAAGGGAAACATGTGGCCGTAACGGGACAGTATTTAACAGGTCAGAGGTAGCAATAATTTAAGAGAAAATGAAAGTGTCAGAACGGAGACGAAAATGTTTTATTACAGGAAAGCCGAAAACAGCCATAAACACGTGCATTATCTCCGAGAACATTTGGAAATCTACAAACTAAGGCAAAAGATTAACAATAGAAATCAGAATGTAAGGAACGGGCCGAAATTTATGACAGGCTGTTCTGGGAAAATTCAAGTTCGTGGGAAGACATTAGATCAGGGGGAAAGAATAATTCTAGCCAATGGTCATCGGATATAATTTAACGAATCAGCAGAACTTAGATACAAATAAATAATTTTTAGGATAGCCAATGATGATCATCCAACACGGAAATAGGATAATATACGAGGGAATTTAATTTAGCGAGAGGCGTGGCGATGTGGTAGAAAAACTGGAGTACAGGAGTCAGAGGAGACACACATTCAGTAGAGATATGAGAGGGAGATAGATTCACAGACATTCACACTCGCAGATTCAGACATTCAGAGGCACATTTCACACTCGTAGAAGTCAGACATTCATACATTCAGACATTCGCAGATTGAGATTCAGACATTCATTCAGGAGAAACAGAGGACATCATACGAGAGACCCGAAAGAAATATACGAGAAGCAGGCGGTCTGAGTCATCCGAAAGTAATCAGTCTAGGTCATATCTAAAGTTCAGTTGAGGGCAGTGTAAATCATTTCTAAGGTCAGTCTAAGTGTGTAGTGAGGTCAGCTACGAGCCGTCAGGAAGTAACCTGCCAAGTTGTTAAATAAATCAAATGTTCAAAGAGTGCCGGACTTATTAATACAGTGAACAATCTCCTTCCCCCCTAACGACTTTCAAGTCGTTAAAAACAGTCCAAATTTACACTGAAAACCCATCACCCCCCCTACATTGAAACCAAAACCAAAAACCGTTGCAACACACAGCCATCTAATTATATTTACATAATGGATGTAGCACAACAAAAAAGTAAACATTATACCTAGTAAAGCTCGAGGAATTGAGAATATTGATAGCTGCATGTGATGAGTCGAGACAATAAAATTTGGAATCGAACTTACGAGTATACCGCTATACCGGTGTTCCAGTGAGAACAAGTACCAGGGTAATAAGGGAAGGGATTGAAGCCGGCGAGTCTTCTCTGTCTACTCCACAAATAGATCGGGGCGTCCAAACTGAATTCGAATGTGTTTGATAAAAATGGGATACGCTGTTGCATAGACGAATTTTATTTAGTGAGAAAGGCAGTTACTACATATCCAAAATTATTGTATGATATTCAAAGAAGAAAGCATTGCATTTCTTTAAGGGTTTGCTCTCTGAGATGAGCTCTTAAAGAAATTATCTACAAATAGAAAAGGTGTCAAAATTAAGGAAAATGTTCATTTAAAAGCCAAACATATATGGAATGGCGCTGTCAGAAATCTATACTCTAACTCTAACGTGAAAACATCGGTCCGTATAGCTAATTGTGTACCATGGATATCCTTGGTTGTAAATCTAGCGAAATTACTAATAATATGATACGAGGGTAGGTCCATAAGTTTCCGGCCTCGCCGACAAGGATTGTCGCCTTCACAAAACCCTTATCTGCTGTCATACCTTATCTGTTAAGTAAATAATTGCAGCAGTAACTACCGCTCCCCTGAGTTCAGCAGCTCAGACATAGAAAGTGAAGAAGATTGTTATATGTACAAAATGGAGTTTCGAGCTCTTATTAAGTTCTTCACAAAAGGACTAACTCCAAATGAAATTAAACAGCAATTGGACAGTGTATATGGAGAAGCATCACCCTCATATTCTATTGTAAATAATGGGCCAAATTTTTTCGAATGGGTCAGAAAGCATTGAAGACGAAGGGCGTGCGAATCGACCTTTGGAGGTGCTCACTCCTGAAAACACCGCTCTTGTGAAAGGAGAAATTGTGGAAGACCGGAGGCTCAAAGTTGCAGAAATAGCAGCAAGGTTGGGTCTTTCTAAAACAACAAATAGTCCTTCGAATTATTCATAACATTTAAACATGAATAAGGCTAGTGCGAGATGGATGCCTAAACTTCTTTCCTCAGTTCAAAAGCAGCAACGAATTATCTGTTGTCAGCCATTTTTGGAGCTCTGCCGTGGCAGAGAAGTTTACAAACTATTGTTACAGGAGATGAAACTATGGCCCTCTACTATGTTCACTTGTCCGAAACAGAATCAACGGAGTGGCGTAAACCTGGCGAAGCACTGCCTCTAAAGGCCAAGGATACGAAGATCATTGCCACAATCTTTTGGGACTGTGAAGGAATACTTTTCATTGACTTCAAGGAGAGGAACACCACAGTAAATGGGGAGTACTATGTTGGCTTACTGCACAGACTACGTGCTTTCATCAAAGAGAAAAGGCGAGAAAAGCCGAGTGGTGGTTTGCGCCTTCTTTACGACAACGCGCCTGTGCACATAGCTCTTGTTGCAAAGAAAGCTGTGAAGAAATGTGGCTTAAAGAAGATCTGCCATCCACCCTACAGCCCAGATCTAGCTCCCAGTGACTATTCCCTCTTCTCAAAATGCAAGAAGGACCTTCGAGGAAGGAAATTTAAATGTGACGAAGAAGAGATGGATGCGGTTTATGCCTATTTTGCAGACAAGACTTGTTTTTTTGGGGGGGAGGGTTTAAATGTTAATTCAAAGATGTAAGAAAGTATTGCAACAAAGGGTAAGTATATTGAAAAGTGAAATATAGTTTTTGTCTTTATCATACCTAGAAAATGGATAGGTTGGAAACTTATGGTCACACCCTTGTAGATGTTATATTATTGTCTTTTAATGCACTCGTAAATAAACAGCCCACTGTATCGAAGCTTTTGCACAATTGAAAATGAATACTTTGACAAGCAAATACTTCATATTATGTTAAATTGACTGTCAAACTCTTATGCTTCTAAATGGTCCAGTTGGAACGAATGTGTGGTTGGTAGAAAATCCGTCTGCAGTAAAGATAGTTGGAGTCACCTCTTTTTTAATGCGTAATATTAATAAATAATCTTTATTTAAATTAATATTATATTTAACACTGTTAATGTTATTTCAATTTGCAATGTTATTATTTTTATTTGTATTTTATTATTGTTTAGTTTTTCTTTATTGCTCATAAACGACAGGAAGGTAAGTGCATAAAGGCAACATAGGTACATTTGAAGAACATGAATAAGGATTATACATATTTGATCCAAGACCGTAAGGAAATTACATATCACATTTTTGCATGGAAGTTGCAATAGTACCAATTTTAGTGCTTTGATGGAAAGCAAAGAGATATATTTTGTTATTAATATCATCCGTATTAGTATGTTATTATGGCCTTGAAAGAACCCTTTTGTTTAACATAGTTCAACTTGATTGAAATTGCCTGTGAATAACACTGCCCGGACACGACTTTCTAACGAAGTGCTCGAACTGATGACCTTCTTGGTTAATGCATACCTGAGCAATGTTGTTGCACGAAAATTCTGCCTCTGTGACATTGCAGGTGTAATGGATCTACAGGTCACCTTAATACTTTGGCGAAAGCTCTCTGGTTCCTCTGCATAAACTTGTTGCTTTAAATAACCTCAGAGGAAGAAGTCAAGAGGCGTTCGTTAGATAGGTGATCTGGCTGGCCTGGAGACTGGTACTCGTCTTCCTACCCAATGACCAGAATGTGCCGCATTTAGATGATTGTAGATGACCATCCATCTATGCTGTGGAACACCATCATGTTGAAACCAGATCGTTATTCGCTCCTCCAGTGGTACACTCACTAGTAGCAGTGGGAGCTCATTGTGGGGAAGTTGTAGGTAGTGTGCTTCTGTTAGATGCTCCTCGAAGAAAAATGATCCAATAATGTGGTCGCCCAAGATTTGACACCAAACGTTCACTTACCACTGCACTTGGAACGCTATCTTTCTTACCCAGTGGAAATTGTTAATACTCCAATAATACATATTATGGCGATTTAGGTTCCATTGTTATGAAATCTCGATTCATCAGAGTACAGGATTCTGGAACCCCATATTATTTGCCACAAGGCCTAGCATCCATTCACAGAAATTCACTCGAGCTTCGAAATCTCTACCGTGGAGTTCATGGTGTACATGCAAATGATAAAGGTGAAACTTATTAGCATGCAGTATTTGTACCCCAGAAGACTGGCTATGTTCACCTCTTGTGCAATTGCCCGCGTACTATTATGCGGATTATTCAGAAGGGATTCAAAACAGCTCTGCATTAACACGATGTGGCTGGTGCATCTCTAACAGGAGGCATCCTTGCAAGCGACGCTGTTGTACGCAGACGTCTTTCAGTGTTCCGGAACTTTTTTGCTATTTGTTGTCATCTATTGGATATTTCTCCTGATATAGATGCTGAGTTTGCTGTGCATTCACTCTCTCTCTCCGTAGACAAGGTGGATATCCACGTACTTGTCTGTCGAATACATAGCGAAGGACCAGACAAACCTCTCAGGCGTATTGCAGTCTACATTCGAAATATTACTTTGCGCTGTTATGTCTGTCAAATGAGACGGAAAGGAATTATTTACCATACCTATAAGCAATCAGAATGTTATGTAAAACTACAAATTGTGATGTTTATCTATTATTTTTCATGACATAATTCAGACCACCAAGAACTATTATTTCTTAAAACTGGGGCTCTCTTACAAATACATTACGACATTGATTTCAAAGCCTTGAGATAAAAAAAAAAAAAAAAAGAACAATGCCAACAACGCGAACCCGTGTTATTACCTTATATCTTGCATGCCAGACGCTGGTACCACCTCGATGCTTTGTATGATATAGCCTTTTATGACAATTTTAATTATTTGTAGGATGTTTTAACATAATTATTTAAATTAAATTATCTACTATTACTATTATCTATTTTTACCATTTTAAAATCATAAATTTAGCCTTTTTATTTGTACATTTTACATTTTGTACAGTTTATAAATTTGCAATTTAGCCTTTTGAAGAAAAGTATCATTTGAGTTAATTCTAATAGACGAGTATGTCTTGAAATACCTTAACGTGAAATAGAAATTGTCAGTGATTAATAATTATAATATTGAGCACTTAGTATAGTTTTTGTATTATTTTACACCACTAAATTAATTACCTTTTTTATTTTTCATTTTATGTTTGTCTTTGCTAAAGTGTGAGCGCGAAAATGGCGTTAAATTTATGGTTCTCTGTTTTTAAGAATAAGATAAAATACAAATGTAAAGTAAGGTACTTATTTTGACGACACTCCCAAATAGCTGGATGGTTCACTTTGTGAAGAGGGATGTTAGTCTCCAAAAACATTTTCACTGTGTTTGAATAAAAGCACTTTTCCATAACATTGCACATCACATTACCGTGCATCATTTGTATGATGACTTGCCGCTTTACTCCATGCTGTTCCCCTTCTGATTTGTTGAAACTATCTTTTGAACCGACATGTATCCGACCTTTGACATGGTATCTAAAAGTCCTTCTTTTGCCAATCCGCCGTGGGCTACCCAATTTACACATTAAAAATATCACATTCGCTGATGTAAAAACTTTCTTGCTTATAAGTTTCTGCCCGTTGTTGTATCAATATTTTCAACCCCCCAAATTAGCAATTGTGACTTTACTAACGCGAATAGGAATGAAAGATACAAAAACACGGTAAAATACGTGACTGTCGAACAATGTTACTTCCCGCATTCCAGAACGTGGTCATGTGCGTATAAAACATTCCAAGGATTTACAAACGGATCACTAGAAGTTTCCAGAAGAAATTTAAAGAAAAACGATTTATTTGAGGGAAAAAAAGTCGATTTCACATTTACATCGTACTTTAGTGTAGTCAATTTCGCATTTCATCGCGCTATATCACATTTGCGAAAAATTACCATCCTTAAATATTATGTATGTTACGAGGGGCGTCTCAAAAGTAAGTTACACTATATTTAAATCAGCGCGATAGGCAGGAAAAGTCCGGAAGTTGCAGGAAACTTTTGTCTGGGTATAGTGGCAGCACTGTAAAACTCCTTGACATTCAAGCACTGGTAACAATTAGAGACTGACTGTTCATATCCCCGATTGCGAAGTTCGTGAAGTTATCCGGCTTTGACGGCAAAAATAAATAAACAAACAAACAAACAAAAAATAAAAAGTGCGATTGAAATCCATCGTGAGTTGTGCAATGTGTACGATAAAGACGTTTTGTCAAGACCAATGCTTTCTGGTTGGCGTCAATCATTCATTGAAGGGAGAACAACATTACACGATGAACAAAGCGCCCGATCCTCCACTTCCCGCGCTCCGAATGTCAATGAAGTCCGAAGGGGTCTTACGCTTCATAAAAGTATGCTTCAACTTCATCCGAATATTTAAATAAACCGTGCAATACTTCACAGGATAATTTCTGAGGATCTGTGCCAATCAAAAGTGTGTGTAAGATGGGTTCCTTGCGTGCTTTCAGAACAACACAAAGAGCAGAGAGTTGATGATGCATTGCAATTTTGCAGCTTTTGATGAGGAAGATGGTTTATTAGACCGAATAGTTACCGGGGACGAGACATGGATCCATCACTGGAGGCCCAAATTCAAAAGACAGAATATGGTATGGAAAGGAAAGGATGAGCCAACGCAAAAAAGGGGAGGGGGGCGAAATTGTGGAATCGGCTGGCTAGGTCATGACGGTCTTCTGGAATTGCAAGGGAGTATTGTATTGTTTAACAATTACCTGCCCCTGTGGGACCACGATCACAGCTGCTTGTTCTTGTAAGGGTTGAGAAATCTCAGAACGGCGATTCAAAATGGAGGGGAAAGTTCAGCAAAACATTTTTTGTTCCACGATGACGCTCGTCCACACGTTGCTCGTGAAACTCAAACCTTGTTTGAGAAGTTTTCATTTGATGTTTTCGGTCATTCACCTTACTCTCCTGGCCTTGCACCGAGCGACTACTACCTTTTTCTGCAGTTGAAACATCTCGGGAGGAAGGCGTTTCTAAATGAGTGACTTGAAACAACAATTGGAAAGATGGCTAGCCAGTTTGGCGGTAGAGTTGACACTGGATTAAAAAACTGTTATCACGGTACCAAAATGTATCGAGATTCAAGGAGATTATGTAGTAAAATAATGATTGAACGTAGCTTCCAAAATATACCCTTTTTGAAATATTTGAACGTATTGTTATTTTTTAAAAAAAACAGTGTAACTTACTTTTGAGACGATCCTCGTATTCGAGATGCAGGTGTCGTAGTTTACGCCAGAATTTAAAAAAATCTTTATTTAATAATTTGTGTCTTAACGGTACAGCATCCTTTAGAGGCGTGCTCCTAATTTGTTATAGCCTATACCGTCTGTATTTACAAAATTCCATCACTTTATTTTTAACTAATTTTTATATTGGACCCATATGATGATATATTTTTATCAGAGACGTTTACTAAGTTAAAAAGTATATGAAATCGACTGAAAACTCGGAAGCAGCTCTCACTAAAATACAACTCAGTTTTTCAGTTATATATTACTACGAAGTACCTTGTGTCCCTTAGACCGCTTTTCCTCTGACTGTTGAGCCTACTTCTATCTAAAAAAAGGTCAATTAATAGCTGGTAAGCAAACAAAATGTACATAAAGCGCAATTGTCGCTTGGAGGGTGGCCTATCTTCCAGAAAAGGGTCGGCTGACTCACCTGGTATATACAATAGTGCAATATTATACACGATGTATTTGTGCTTCTCTAGTTCTAATTATTTAGTTATATTCCGCCAAGAATTTATTTTTTATATATATTAATGAGACTTGGACAATAATTTAACAATTGGGAAATGCTGGCAAAATCAAAATCAACCAGGCATAATTACTAAGCCGAATTTCGGCAACCGTCTTATTGTCGTCCAAGCTGGTTTTTTGAGGAATTCATTTTTCAAGCAGGGAAAAGCGCGGGAGATTATCGTGGTCACATGAATTTCAGAAACGTTGAGATTTGGATTAACAATCAGCTGCTTTACAACCTCCCAGAAGAGAATATTGTGGTTATGCTCGGCAATATCCAGGAAAACAAGCCCTTTTCAAAATACGCCGTAAAAGAAGAGCTGAAATTAAGGTTGCAAAACAGCATTCCTCGTTCGTCAAGAGAAATGAGAAAATCTAAAATCTACATATTGATAGAACTCATAAATGACAGGAAAATATTGCATTTATTTGGTTAAAATAATGGTTTGTGTATAAATTATTTATAGTATTGTATTCCAATATATAGCTGCTGATAAACCGGGGACTAGGGGGCTGAGCTAATCAAATTGGGATGTTTGGATTGAAGTATTAAGAATTAAAAATATTGTAATGTATTCATAATGTTATAAAGATGTTACTAAGTTTATATTTGTTATTAAATTAAGCAGTTAGTGTCATGGGAATTAACGAATACACTAATTCTATTGCTATATTTTCATTTAATTGCATTTTTTGGGTTCTTTTTTTTTTATAAATATGTTGCATGTTGATGTATGAGAAATCAATCCACAATCCATTCATTTATACAACTCTGGCACCACTTAAGATACTACGGAACTCAAGTTTAGACATGACTCGAGTATAGATTATGCAGAAAAGAATTACTGCCTGCTTTGTTGCTTAGGCTGTCAGTTGTTTCTGCCTAGATTCATTACTTTACAACATTTATATATGCGTACTACCATGCTCCTTCTCATCTTGGGTATTTCCTTTATTTTATTAAACAAGTTAACAACTGTTTTTCTCCTATGTTCTTTAACCCATATCCTCCTCCAGAATTCCCCTAGAATACCATCAATACCACTTGCTTTCATCAACTTTAACCTCTTAATTTGATCAAATTCTGTCTAAATCATCAATAACTTCTTGATTTCCTAAGAAATCTATTTCTGTTCTAATTAAATTCTCTTGCCCTAATAACGTGTTAAAATGGGCAGGCCAACCTTCTGAAGTTGTATTTATTTACATTATCCCATTTTTATACAAACTCTTAACTAATGACCATATCCTCCTTGTATCTTGAATTTTTTCTACATAACTTAGTAGTTTTTTTTTTTCCCTCCCCATTCCTTTCTTTTTGCCCATCTAAGTGTTAAGAAATTTTCTTTTTGCGCTTTCTTCCCCGACTGTTTCCAAATGTTTCAACTCTTGAATTAATCTTTTACAATCTTTATCAAACCATTTCCGTTAGTTATCAGCATAAACCACTGCTTTCATACCATTCCCTGGTCATTTCACACTTTATTAAATTTCTCTACTGCCTATCCTAATTTATTTGGATTTATTAGACCATTTCCTATTGTAAAATTTTACGTACTTCCGAATTTAACTCTTTACAAAATGGGTCTTATTTCTCCTTCTTCCACTTGTAAACCTCAATATACCTACCATTCTCTCTACTTATTTCCTTCTTACCTCCCCTCCTTCTCCCAATTTTAATCTAGTGGGGAATGACAAGATAATATTAATATCATAGTCATAACTTCAGAATTTCTAATCAAATTATCAATAGTGAGTGAACACAACATATAATCTATCACACTTTGTCCATTCTTATTTACAAATGTAAATTCTCCATCTAATTCAGCCCCTCTCAATCCGTTCCATGGTATATTATTTTCTTCACATAAATCTAAGAGCTTTTTCCTTTGTTTAAAAAATTGTCCTTGCTATATCTTCTCTCTAGTATAAATTCCAATCACATTCATTTATTAGGACAGCTAACTGTATCAGATCTTCCTCTATTCTTGCATTTAAGTCACATAGCACTATTCTTTCCACTTGCTCATATTTATTTCGAAGCTCCTCAATACCATAGCTTATTTCTAAACATATTTGTATCACAGTACTATGAAGTGCTAGGCTGGTTATAAACAATACACACAAATAAATGGGCGCTTTTTGGTTAAATATTACAAAAGGACAACCATAAAACTGAATTACTCCCCAACTCTTTTTCTTCCATGACTACAAATCAACCTAATCCACCAGATACCCTTTCTTTTATTTTGAATTTTACATCCTTTACGCTAAATACAGTAAAACCCTGGTATTTCAAAATTAACTTTCTTTGCTACCATGATTCAACTATCGTTATCAAATCCCTTACTTTCAATACTCTTAGGATTTTACCACTGTACCCCTTATGCAATAAACCTTCAATATATTTCATCTCACTACTGATAATTCTATGCCAAATCTTTACTTTTTAACCTATAATTATCTAATTTCATTTGAGTATTCGTGCATATTTGTCCTTCTGCCTTCGGGTTTTTCCATCCAAACCTCCAAACTGTTTCCTGCTTTTGTAGAAACCACACTTAAACCATCAAGTCTTTCTCTGTCTTCATCCAGTGTATCTCCTTCCATGGTCAAACGATCTTCTAATGTCTATCAGCTGTGCTGTTGGCTGGACTTTCTTCATTGGTGACATCACTGGAGATGAATAAGCTTCTTCTGTCCTTTTTCACGGCGTAATCCTGCCTCTCTCCATTTAATGCTGAGCATGGTATTAATCGTAGGGCCTACCCCCTTCCTCGGGAGGTGCTGGGTACTGTATGACAATAAAGAGCACAAAGTACCCCCAAAACGGGCATGGTAACCAAATTATGTATCAAACTGTAAGAGAAGAATGTGTTAACCTCAGCTGACGCCTCACCAAATGGTTCATGTACTCCTGGGGTATTATATTACCACAGGTTAAGTTAAATCGATTTGGGCATAGGAGACATGGGAGTCCAGATGCCCTCCCATCATGCTAATGCCAACAAGCCACAAGACGTACATTAACAAAATCAGTAAGTGCTTGGGGAAACACATCCCTTCCTTGCCATATCACATTTCAGCAAAAGCATTAAGTGCTAGTGGAAGCACTTTAACATCTCTTCCTTGCCATATTACATTTTGACTCCAGTAAAAACTTGGCGAACCTTGGGTAACAGTAGATGCGGCAGATATAGCCACGATGTGGCCAGGTGCTGCCAAAAACCTGGTTCGTAAAGAAGCGAATTGGTCGAAAAGAGTGAATCTCGGCACTGACTCCTTCCTCCTTACTTGTAAGTTGCGCTCACCCTCTTGTTACAATGTGCTGGCAAATTTCTTGTTTCAGTCGTCAATACACAGCTCACTTTCTTTAACGAACGCTTTTTTCCCCTTCTTCCCTTGCTTTCTTTATTTTTCTTTGTACTACTGATTTTATCTTTTGTTGTTTTTTTCACAAATGCTGTTCAATAAATATATTTTTGTCTTTTAACCTCTTGCAGTTACTTAATAGTTCCCATTTAAACCTCAATATAGCGGTTTTAACAATTATTCTTTGTTCTTTCCTTCCAATTCTATAGCATAGAATCTCCCAATCTACAATATTCAGAATGTTTCTCTCATACAAAATCTACATCTTCCTGTCATGTTTGTCTCTCTCTTTTTTCTTCTCAAAAAATATTAAATTCATCCTCCTATTTCTCTCTTGAATATCTTCCAAGTATGATAGTCTTTTCTTGCATTCCATTAACTCCTTAACCTCTCCTTCTAAAAGCCCCTATTATCGATTTCAGCTCTTCCATTCTGCTTTCCATACTTTTTTCAATTCTGTTCTCCACATTTTTCATTTTCTTCGTTTCTTGTGTGATGGTTTCCAACATCTTTCCTATTTGTTTCATTGTTTGTCCCATTTCTCTATGGTGAGAGCTTGCATCTAACAAGCCAGGGAAGGATGATGTAAATAATCCAGCTAATTATAGGGGTGTAAGTCTTCTTTTCATTTTAGATAAGGTTTTTACAGGAATTCTTGACAGTAGATTAAGGAAATGGGTTGAGAAAGAGAAGAAATTATCAGAGTTTAAAACAGGTTTTAGAGCAGAGAGAAGAACTGTGAATGTACTTAATTATCTAGTGAGTCTATTTGATAATCTTATGCTCCACTTACTGTTGAATTATGCAAAACTAGTTTTGCAGGCTTTTGTCTGCATCCTCAGTTGCAAGTCGACTGAGTTTAGCCTAAAAAACCTGCTCAATTCTGGTGATGATAGAATACTGGAGGAGAAGAAGCCAGGAATATACCAAATCAACTGTTCAGAATGTAACAAAGTATATATTGGAAAAGCAAATAGAAGCATTGGAATCTGGCTGAAGGAACAATGAGAAACATAAGGTACAATCAGATAGAGAAATCAGCAGTTGCACATCACTTTTGGAGAGATAAACATGATATAGAAATGGGAGTGAAATTATTAAAATTTGTAGATCGGCCTGTTGAGCTGGTAATATGGGAAAAAAATTTATATAAAAAATATGACGATAAGATTATGAACTTTCAGATCCCTACAGAAGAATCCAGAAGTTCATAAAATGTCCACGAGAGCTACACCAAGTCCGGCCAACCAACAACAAAGCTGACAGTAGACTCGCAACTGAGGATGCAGGCAAAAGCCTGCAAAACTAGTTTTGCATAATTCAACAGTAAGTGGAGCATAAGATTATCAAATAGACTCACTAGATAATTAAGAACCTAATAGTCGCTTCACTGTATTGGTTCCGACACGAAATTAAATGCTATATTTAAGAACTGTGAATGTTTTCATAATAAAGACAATTATAGATAAAATATTTAAGTAAGAAAAGGGGAAGAGTTTATATGATATTTATAGACTTTGAGAAGGTATTTGATGCTATAAATAGAGAAGGAATGTGGTTAAAATTAAAAAGGAAAGGAGTAAGTAAGCTGGTTATAAAACTATTATAAAGGATATAGTGAGAACCTGTTTTGTGTCAAATTTTCAGGAGTTAAAGTAACGGATGATATGCTGAGTAAAACAGGAGTAAGGCAAGGCTATAAATTAAGTCCAACATTGTTCATTCTGTATATTGATGACATTTTGGAAGTAACTAAAAGAGAGAAGTTACATCTACCAGTAATAAATAATAAGTAAATAGCAGGGTTGCATTTTGCAGATGATTTAGTAATCACATCTCTATGTAGTGGAGGATTGAGAAGGGCAATTGAAGTAGTAAGTGCTTTTTGTAAACAATTTGGATTGAAAATTACTGAAGAGAAATCAAAGATTTTGGTCTTCAAAAGATGTTATAAGGAAAATTAATTATCTACAGACAAGATTAAGCTCTAATGGAAGTTAGAATGAGCGGGAAAAAATAGCAAAAGAAAAAGCAGCTATGATTATTAAGAGAGCATGTTTATAAAAATTCCTGATATGAGTGAACTGACTGGAAAGAATATACACCAACATAGCAGAAGCTAAAATGATGGGTCAGAAATTTGGGGGTAGAGTATACATGGAAAGATGTTGATAAAATAAATAGAAGTTTTTGTAAATTGATTTTAGCATCCCCAAATGGTATGGCACAGCTAGAATTATGGAGATGTTCCACAAAGAAAAGAACAATTACAAGAATTATGAAATATTTATTCAGAATTACCACATTTAAAGAGAGTGATATTATTAAAGAATGTTTTGGTATACAGGAGAAATGTAAGTGGAAAGAATCATGGTATTTCAAAGTGAAGGAAATTTTACAACAGATAAGTTCAAGAAAAGTATGGCCAAATAGGGAATACCAAAACAGAGGATTTTGAAAAGAAATAAATAAATTATTGGAAGATATTGAACAACAAGAAATATTTAGTAGTTTGAGTGAAAAGAGTTCATTGAGACTGTATAGGTGAATAAAAATAGTACTGGGTAGGAAAAAATATATAGAACAATGTGATAAGGCAGGAAGAGAAGGGTTTGCTTGTGCTAGAACTGGAGTTATGAATTTAAAAGCATTTGGATATGATATGAAATTGTTTTAATGTTTGGAGAAAACAATAGAGATTTTTATTGTTTGTTATATTGTAATCAAACAAAGTTATGGAGAGAAAGGGTTTGGAATAAAAAATGGGAAGATTTTAAATGTAAAAGGCGAGAAGAATATAAAAATGATAGGTAACTATTTGAGTAAAGTTAGAGAGAAATGGATAAGAATGATGAAGAGATTTATGGAATGAAATGTACAAAGAAATGTAACCTTAGAAATATAATGATTGAAGGATATTACAGAGTATGATGGTCACCAATGCACTAATAACCTGGAGTTGTGTGCAGACTAGAATGGTACCAAGCAATTTAGCAAAATTAATAATTGTATTGGATTATTGTAAAAATGGAAATATATAATTTTATTGCAATGTTATCATGTTTGTTGGAAATAAATTCAAATTTATATATATATATAGCTAAGAACTTACTTGTGAGCTTATTCAGAACTATAGGAAATTGACTGCAATATTTCATTAAAAAATCTCATTTCTAGGACTCACATTTGGACTTTATACACTTTGCAGTGTAAATGATGAACATGGAGAACGCTTCCATGAAGAAATATGTACCACGGAAAACTATTACAAAGATAAGTGGAGTCCAAGAATGTTAATTAACTACTGTTGCATTCTCAAGAGAATGCTACTTAACATAAATTCCAACTAATCTCTCGTCTTAACACACTCTTATGCTTCACTTACTTTTAAATATGGTGGGACCAGTTTCGATGAAACACCTTTTCCATCTTCAACCAACTTGACGACTGAGTGAGATGGAGAGGATGTTTCTTCGAAACCGGTCCCACTGTATTTAAAAATAAGAGAAGCATAAGAGTGTGTTAGACCACAGATTAATTAGAATTTACATTTAAAAAGCTTCACTGTGTGAGTTCCAACAGAATTTTTTAAAAACATCTGATTTTTCGAAAGTTCTTAAATAAATAAATACAGAAGTTCCTTAAAGAGTAAACTTTAGATCAGTCTATAATATTTTAATACCATTCAGTTTTGCTAAAATAATATATTTTCATTAAATGAAAAATGTATGTTACAAAAATTATGCCCAATAGAAAAAATGGTGAAAAAGATTTATATTCATTGCAAATCAATGTATATCACTCACTATAGTCACCATTTAATAAAAAAAGAGTTCCCATTTGTTCTCCTGGGATACTGATTTGATTCATTAAAATGATTACAAATGGGATTAATGAGTTATGAAATTGTTTATAAAAATAAATCTCTGGCATAGCTTGTCCTCAAAAAAATTAGTCTTTGGGCCTCTTTCCCTCCAAATTAGGTATTAAAGTTGAATTTCTTCTCACAGTTTACATTTATGCAGCCTTTTGTACAAAGGAATCAAAAAATATTCTCTCAAAATTTATGCCTGCATTAAGTTCTCAAAAAATTAGCATTTTTGCAGCTTCTTATGCTCATGATTGATTGGGGGTTATAAATAAAAGCAAGCAGCTGATCAAATCTCACTAAACACAAGCATTTGCTTGATTTCATATAAATAAAAATATTTCTCCTCAAACTCCTAGCGATCAAATGTTTGTTGTCCTTGATTGCTGAGCAGCTGCTCTAGATTTGGTATAAATAAAAACAGGAAATTACTCTCTTTTAATAAGCAATGCTTGCTCTTTTGTGAGGTACCTCCATAGGTAACTCAACTTGCTGAACTGCAGTTTAGTACTATGGCAGTGTTCATGATGTAAAAATTTATACAAAAATGTGAGTAGATAAAAACAATTATACCATTTTAAAAGAAAAAAACGTAGACTGGCTTGCTCAACATTTTCTTTGATAGGCAAATAAAACATGAGGTGGAGCTCCTAACAATGTTTTTTTAAGATATGTAGGAGATCCTGGATTTCAAGCTGGTTGTGAGGATCTTGGCATTACACAGGCTAAGGTCTCAAATACATTCTGGGAAGTTGTTAATGCAATCAAGGATAAAGCAACGGATTGGGTACAGTTTCCTACAAATGCTGCTGCTCTTCAGGAAGCCAATGAGGAATAGTCAGAACGATATGATTTTCCTAATGCAATTGGTGCATTGGATTGTACTCATATTTTAATAAGGAAACCAAATATATATGACGATGAGTACATCAACAGGAAAGCAGTTCCCAGCATCAATGTACAGGCTACTTGCAGCACAAGTGAAAGATTTGCAAGTGTTGTTGCCAGATGGCCTGGGTCTATGCATGGTTCCTGAATATGGAAAAATTCAGATGCTTACACAGCGATGGCCAGTAACACTGCCAATGCCCTGCTGCTAGTGATTCGGGTTATAGTATTGCACCATGGTTGATGACCCCTTATCAAAATCCTACTACTCCAGAACAGAGAGATTACAACAGGGCATTACAAAGGAATGGGTAATTACTGAACGATTTTTCAGTCAATTTAAAAAGGGGCCCAATTTTACAAAATAAGATAAGATTACCTACCCAGAAAATTACCTCCTGTAATAATATGCTGCATGACACTGCATAATGTGGCCAAACGTCTAAAAGAGGAGGACATTGATGTACCTGAACTACAAATGGATGATGAAGATGATGTACAGTAGGGCTGTTGCAGAACCAGAAGCAATCCGTATTAGGAAAAGAGGACAGCAGAGAAGGCATGACATTGCAAGAATAATTCATTTGATATAACTCTGCACATCACTATATTTATAACTCAAATTTCACAAGGGTATGTTAACGTTTACAAATCTCATCACTGTAGCACGAAAATGTGTTCCTTTGTCACTGCTCTTGAAGAATAAAAATATCTACGTAGATATAGAAAAGAGCAAATAAGTGCAGACAGAAAAGGAGATGTATAGACAAACAACTGATAAAAAATTAGGTAGAATAAAAATATCTACGTAGATATAGAAAAGAGCAAATAAGTGCAGACAGAAAATGAGATGTATAGACAAACAACTGATAAAAAATTAGGTAGAATAAAAATATCTACGTAGATATAGAAAAGAGCAAATAAGTGCAGACAGAACAGATGTATAGACAAACAACTGATAAAAAATTAGGTACCTAAAAATGCAAGTTTACAAGAATTGTGAATAACTAATTACCTAAAACTAACAGGACGTGTTAAATAGACCTAAAGACTCATAATAACTGGTAGCAAATCTCCACTTTCTCGTTTTCTCTTTTCTTTCTCCAGTTGAAACATTTCTTTTGCAAGCTTTAGTACTTTAATTTTCAGTTTGTCCTTTTCTTCTTTAGTTTTGTTCCTTTCTTCTTTCTGCTTAAACACTGTTAGTTGTTTGAACAGAACCAACCTCTGCAGTTCATTATATTTCCGCTTTCCTGCAGATCTGCGCAGTGCTGTGTCAGCAGCTGAGTCTACATCATCAGAAGTTAAGATCCCACCCTCAACACTTGTAATTGGCTTCTGGAATTTAATTGCTGTCGAGGTTGAAGCCATTGGTTCGAACCCAACCTGTAGCCCTTCTGGAAAGATTAAAAGTGTATAAATTACTTTTTACAGCAGAGTATAATAGATTAATGTGAAAATAACGAATTTAGTTTGTCTCTGATTCTTACTTGTCATTGTTGTTATAGATGGATTTTACTCTGCCTGTAGGATATCCAGGAACTGCTGTTCCCATTCCTTTAAAACAACTGGCTTATTGCCAGTTCATTTCAGTTCACTTTTGACTTTATTCTGGTTTTGATGTTGCTTATTTTTATAAATATTTGACCTTCTGTGATAGGAGTTTTAAATTCCTTCAACTGTTGCTTTACTACACCTACTGCTAATTTTTTTCTTCGTTTACTTTCTGGTAAATGCACTTTAATTAAAATATCTTTATTGGCCTTTAACAGGTCAACAAAGCGTGTTGTGAATGCACTGCTTTTTTCAACAATGGTGAATGACATGTACATGCAATACTAAACTTTCCTCTTGGAGAAATGTTTATTGCTAGCAAATTTTATCTGTTCTCATATACAAGCACATTCCTGAGTGATTTCATCTTAACTGAGTATGATAACCATAAACAGAAAGTGAGTGAGGTCATAGTGGTCCGCTCTCATCACCGGAAGACTGATACATAAACAAAGCGATATACAAATGATGCACACATAATTAGAGCAGCTTGTACAAATCAAAACCGGATTATAACTAAAAGAATTTTCTATAAAACTGATCCTAAATTAACTTTCAACGAAAAGAACCTCTAACTTCCAACAGAACTTTAATTCATTATAACATATAGAAAATTTTAGAATTACTTATTTATATACAGATTTTAATTTCCTAATTGCAGAGGTTATAATAAAATGATACAAAAATGCAAGTACCAATAATTCATTTTCCATATATCATTTGGTAAATGACAAGGTTCTTAATACTATTATATTTAAGAAATTAGAGTTTGAATTGGATAAATGTTATCTTTTGAAAGTGGGGAAAATCTGGGTTTCCATTTAATAATTTGCCAAACTTTTAATTTCATTTCTGTTATTTAAAATCTGTATCTCCATTTAGTTTATAAAATGTGTGTATGCTTAACATGAATAGTAGAATATTTAAGTGCAGCAAAGATTTAAATCGCATCCTGACAGAAGACTTGGCATGTTTGTTTACTCAGTTGATGTTCCATGGTGCAGATCACCAAGCATTTGCTTCATTCTCAACTTGCTTGCGAGCAATTGCTTGTTTTTATTTAATATCACCCAAAATATGCAATTTTAAAGACTTGGCATGTTTATTTACTCAATTGATGTTCCATGGTGCAGATCACCAAGCATTTGCTTGATTCTCAACTTGCTTGCGAGCAATTGCTTCTTTTTATTTAATATCACCCATTTAATGCAATTTTAAAGTAGTCACCTTCGTAAAGACTTGCCACAGACTTCACATTTATGGGGCTTCTTGTTCCCATGAATCAAAAGATGTATTTTAATATTATATATTTGGTTAAAGCCCTTTCATACTACAGATTTATGTCTTTTCTTAGCCTCATGCATCAAAAGATGTGTCCTCAAATTAGATAACATGATAAATTGTTTCCCACAACCTTCACATTTATGTTGTTTCTTGCCCTTATGAATCAATTCATGCATCTTCAAAGTAGATGTCCTGGTAAAGTACTTATCACAGACTACACATTTATGGGCCTTCTTGTCTTCATGAATCAAAAGATGTTTTCTCAAATGCGATGTTTCTGTAAAGTTCTTTCCACAAGCTTCACACTTAGAGCTTCTTGCCCTCATGTATTAATGCATGTCTCCTTAAAATAGATGTCTGGGTAAAGCATTTGCCAGTCTTCACATATATGGGGCTTCTTGTCCTCATGAATCAAAATGTGTTTTCTCAAAATAGATATTGCTGTAAATCTCCTTTTGCATACTCCACATTTATGGGGCCTTCTGCCTTCATGAATCAAAAGATGTTCCCTCAATGTTGATGCCTGGGTAAAGGTTTTCTCACAAAGTTCACACTTATGTGGTTTCTTGCGCTCATGAATCAATACATGTACTTTTAAAGTGGATGCCTTGGTAAAGATTTCTCACATAGCTCACATTTCTATGATTCCTTGCTCTTATGAATAACTGATGTCTCTTCAATGTGCATTCCTGGGTAAAGCTCATACATTTATGGGAAATGTTGCATTTATGGACTGAAATATGCTTTTTTAAAGCAAATGTCTGATTAAAACCCTTTCCACAAACTTCACACTTATATGGCCTCTTGCCTTCATGAATCAAAAGATGTTTCTTTAGAGCAGATGGCTTGGTAAAGCTCTTCTCACAAACTCCACAATCATGAGGCTTCTTGCTATGAAGAATCAATCTACTGTTACTCAAGGTAAATGCCTGGACAAATCTTTTTCCATATGCTTGGAACTTACCATTTTTTTCATGTTCGCAAATCAACACGTGTTCTTTTACAGATGAATAGTTAGTAAACGTGCTGCCACAAAATTTACAAAAGAATACCTGGTTTTTTGTGTTGTCTTTACCTTCCAGTATAAAATCAACAAAATGTCCACATGATGTTTCCACACTGCTACACAGTTCTTCCATATGGGTCCTGAAATGTGAAGAATACAAGGTGAATGGTATTAAAATGTGATGACAGAGAAAAAAAAGTTTATTGAGCCATAAGAGTTGTCAACTTTTATAAATGTGTTACTGGTAATCTCAAAGTCTGCATACTCCTTTTCTGGCAATGCTAAATGTGGGAAAAAATAAAACATAAAAAGGGGGGGAGAAAATAAAAATAAAGACACACATGCATGCACATACACAGATATATAACGTAGGTTATCTGTCTGTGATAAAAATGTTTTGCAGCTTAAGAAGCTGTTTTTCTGCAAATTCATTGTTGAAGCAATTTTCTTGTGCTATCTTAAAATGTTTTCAATGTTGATGTGCTTAATAAAAAATGTTATGAGTTTTTCATACTTTATTTGTACAGTTTAATTTCTACGATCTGCAAATTTTGCCCCATTTCTCATTTATTTTAAATTCATTGATGAGTTTTCAATAATCATCTCAGTCACCATGTGCTGCAGAAAAATCATATGAGCACAATGCAGAGCACAAGGTTTTCAAACATATGAAGCAACTAAACATAGCCATTCCTTTGTGTAAACCATTTTGATATTTTTGTAAAAATGCTTTTGGCTTGTTAGAGGATGCAATTTGAGAACTGATGTACTTTATTTTAAAAAAACTTCACTTGCAACTAAAATACTCTAAATTAGTCATTTATACATGTAATAACCAAACACAGCATACAAAAAACCTAATTGAAATATTATACATGCTATCATGGTGGCTGTGTGGTATGGCACTTCATGGTGTAACTCATAATAATATTAAAGGTGGTAGTGAACTAAAATAATGAACAGCAGTAATGAAAAAAAAACAATGTTGAAAACATAAGTATGATTGTTAAAGGAAAAATTTACTAGAGAAGGAGCTGCTGCAAATTATTCAAACTACAAAGGAAAGAGATAATGGTATCAATCAACCATGTGTTTGCAACACTGTATGATCACTACAGAAAGTAATTCGGTTATTAAACCGAAATCTGTTGTTGTTTTGGTTTATTTATGGACATTCTTAAACATCTCAGGCCATCAGCATCCCATTCAATTCGGGGTGTGAAAAGGCCAATAAATTCTGCTCAGAGGCCTTTTCTTTTAGCTTGATGTTCTTTTACAAGTCGGGACCCACAGCTTTATTTCCCTTCCAAAAGGAAGCCATACATAGGATTTTTAAGCCCAAAAAATCCATCAATCATGGCCAGGATTGAATTTGCAATCTTGGGTTTAGGAGGCAAATAGTATGGTTATCACTACACCACCAGGAGCGACAACAAAGAGCTGAATGAAGTAACATACAAAATACATTATTAAGAAATGAGAACCAACTATTAACATAGCTTTTAGATGAATGTTCAGAGAACTCTTGGCAATGGCAAGAAAACATCTGCAATGAAAACACATAGAAGTGAACATCGAAATTGATTGTGAACCAGGAATAAATTCTCAACATTATCTGTTGATTAAGAAGAAAATAGCTTGGATAGGATGAAGTTGGTACATGTCATCAAACCCAGAATCCAAATAAAAACTGAGTAGGAGTAACCCTATCAAGTACTGTAAGCAACAGAGGTAAAAACAAAGTCTAACTATAATTGTAGACAGTTATGCAAGAGATCCAGTTGTGAATATGTGTGAAAGTGTAAAAAATTGTGAAATCCTAGGATATGTGAAACTACACTCAAAGTTCACTGGAATAATGGGGAATATTTAACATGAACAGTGAGGTTCAAGTTATTGTTGCTTAACTAATTGTAATATAGTTGAAGATGCGGTAACATCCTCAAGTGATATATTACAAAGTGTAAAAGGTGTGCACACAAATGTGGTAAATGCTCTATACAGGTATGACTTAATATACAATTCATGTGTGAATAAAGAAATTAGAAAGAAAAACAAGAAAATGAAGCTTTTGTATGCTGGTTATACAGGTGTATCCTTAATTGATATCAATAAACTGCAAAGAAACTATGACATAAGACATGGACTGCACTCAAACTAAAGTGAAAAATTACTTTGAATCATAAATATTATGTAGGTTACAAAATTCTGTTTAACACTTCAGCTATATCACACTTATTATAATAGGCAGTGCATTAGTTAACACAGAATGACTGTTGCAAGTCCAAATAAAAACTTGTGTGATAAATTGTAATCAGAAATAATAAAGAAATTACAGTTATGCATACAATTTTTCAATATATATGAAACATACTTCAAGTACTCTTATCAGAAATAAATCCATGTATACTTATTATTGCTAATATCAAGGATAAATAAATAAATTTAATCTGAAGAGTTTCAAATTGATTTTGCAAATACACAAGAAATTACAGTCAGGGTTTGGAGTATAAATACCAATCCAGTGGAATACTTGCCCAGGGAAGCAAAACAAAATACTCAATGGAGTCCTAAACTTCTGCTTCCACAGAAATACTTAATGTATAAAAATAACAAATAAACAAACAATTAAATAAACAGTGACTAATATACATAACTTTGACTGTTTTTGAATGAAAAAAAGTTTTGCTCAACTGACAGACAATTTTATACCATCTAATTCATCCAGTATATTTAAAACATTAAATATTTATAATTAAATATTTAAAACATTTGGTTTCAAATACATAAAGTAAATTCAATAGATTGAGAAAAAGTTCACACTCTATTAATATAAACTTAGAAGACAGAAACTGATGATAGCCATGAAGATGATTTAGACACTAACTGTAAAGCTGAATCACTGTCTGTAACTTTGTTGTAAAAGTCCTATACAGATGAAATGCAAATAAATTTTAATGTTAGTTTTGTAATTGATGCATTTTAATTTTATCTCAAGGATAAAAATGTCATTGTTTCTATTATTCGTATCATTACTATTATTATTAATAATGAATTTTAATTAAGTTAAATTTGTACATTTGTTCTAATGTTATGAAGCCTTGTATAAGCAGTAGTTTGCATATTTAGACCCATTTATTTTTACATCTTATCTTTTGTTCATAATCATTATATTTATTATGTTTATCAAATATTATTTAGTATTAACTGCTTTATATTAACCCATTTGAGCTATATGAAAAGATATGGTTGCAGGGTATTTTTGGGTCTTTAAATTAAGCTGAGCTTGCTTTGTCACACTGCTCCTTGATGAATGAATTTATTTCTTCCAATTTCTAATTTACATGCAGATATTTCACAAACAAGTAAACAATTTACACTCCCATATTCTCAGTACATGTAAACTTATTACTATTAAAACATTTAAATTTCCCACTTAATCACTCTGAATTTATGAAGTTGCATTCCTTCCGTATCCGATTACAATTAATACCAGGGTTCAGTATGTAATGGGGATATATGTTCACTTCTATATAGTATAACTGTCAACATTGTTGTTCCCATTTGTCTTGCTCATCTTCCATAACCATTTTTGTCTCACCTTGCCTATGTAATTTCCAAGTTTCTTAATATTTTCATCTGAATTTAGATTTAAAATTCTTTGCCCCTTATTTGATTTAGTAATAGGAACTGTTCCCTTTAAAACTTGGTTTGCTTACATCTAATATACAACGCCAAATCTATCTGGTTCTTCTTACATAGGATATATTCCCATAATATATCCATTTCTTATCCCACTTAAATATATTATTCCTTTCTAAACCATGCCAGTCCTTCTCTTCCTACTTTATCACAGGTTTCAATATATCTTTCTCTTCCTCACACATTTTTTAGTATGCTACATTGCTCCTTAGATACAAATGTAGTAGCATTGGTGTTTTATCAGATGTCACTTGTACTAACATTGAAAACAGCAAAGTTTGTGATGTATAGGAATACCCATCTTCATCAGTTTCTGTTAGGTGATAAGTGAGAAAGACTGGCTTCCTTTTAAGTGATATGCAACCTGGCAGTTTTATAGTGGAGAGCAAAATATAGTCAGCCAACAAGTTACATGTGAAAAAGGACCAGAAAAGATATTCATTTTCTTTCTGCCAAACACAAAAGAGCTGATCTAAGGTACAGGAAAGTTCCAAAGGAAGAAAGAACAAATGCCCCAAGAAGAGATAACATATGTCTCATATCAGAAGCTGATGGGTGTACTAGATTTACAAGGCCAAATCATGACTGTTTCCTATTATGAGTCAAGACTGTCATGGGGTATAGAAAGATATTTATCTGTTAAATATTTGCATGTTCAATGCTTACATTGTTCTTTACAAATTCAGGGAATAAAAAACAAAACTATTCTGACTCCAAAGAAAACATTGTGTAAGTTGTTCGATTCTGCAGAAAACTTGATTATTCTGACATTTCGCCACGTATTTGCACGTACAATCTTACATTGTTCTTTACAAATTCACAGGGAATAAAAATGCAAAACTATTCTGGCTCCAGAGAAAACATTGTAAGTTGTTCAAGTCTGCAGAAATACTTGAGTACTCTGAGGTTGACCTTTCACCAGTTCTACACATTTGCATCTGCAAGGCAAAATTTGCGCCAATTTTCTGATGCATATCCTTCTTATTGATGAAAATAACAATGTAACTGAAAGATGTGTGATAAACTAAAGCAAGGAGGAAGAATAAAAAAAGTAAAAATGCATAGCAGTAAAATTGTTTTCCATTTGCCAGACTGTTTCCAAGGTGTACCATACTAAACCATCATGCCATATGCACATAAATGGTAAGTTGATAGTGTTCTTGCTTTGCATGCAAAATTTGAGTCAAAAATCTTCATTAGTTTAACTTTGACTTTTTGTATATTTAATATGCTTTCCACAACTGCAGCTATTTAACTGGTTTGTGTGACCTGGGAAGGGTATTTAAATAGGTCACAAAGAAATGCAAAACTTATTTTTCCATCTTGTGCGCCACTGCATTAATTTGCAATGCTATGCTGAGAATTGATTGGTGGATGCTATGAAATAACTCTTATGAAATATATTACAACAAATACTATAGTGCTTACCCTGAATCACTGCACGATAAATTTAATTCCTCAACTGTGATCTTCCCCTTCAGTAAAGCTGTGTCAACTTTTTTCTCCTCCTGAGGTAAATAAATAAAAAAAAAAACTTACTGGAGACCATTTCTATTAATGCAGATGAAAATATTCAAAATAGCATTGCTATTTAGCATATCAGCTGTAATGTTCATATCTTTAATGGAATAGTATGAAGATTGATTTTTTTTACTACTCAAGCACCACATGCGGTGGACACTGATGATACATGAGATGAAATGATATATTGGGAAAGGATATTTTAAGGAAGGAAACATTCCAGGCCTAAGTTTAGGGTGCCTCTCCGGTTTTACCATTTATGAGGACTGAGGAAAACCTGGAATAAACCTGTCAGGACTCAAACCCAAGACTTCCCACTCACGAGTCCGCACCTTAATGACCTCGGCCACCCGTGGCAGTTATAGAAATGAAAGGAAAGAGAGATAATCAAGCAATATGAGATAGCAAGGAGGTGGGGGGAAGCAATGGAAAGAAAAAGGCAAGATTTCTATTAGTTATTCAATGTCAATTTAATTCCAGATGAACTTTTTATCATGACATAAAACTTTTAGATATTTTCTCTGCATGGTAACACAGCAAAATAGAAATTGAATACTATACATATAGTAAAAAAATGTGTATTGAATTTAATTATTTCTGGTCATTTTCTTAAGTACAGTAATGAGTAAATGATTGGGGGTGGGAATATATTCAACTACTGGTATAGCAGAAAAGGCAAGAATGAAAATAACATTAGCCAGATTAGCCTAGAACACATGTATGCAAACAGCTTTTGAACACAATGAAGGTAATCAAACATTCACTCTTGACAGATAAAAAAACATTTAAATTCTTTTACAATGATCAAGAACATGTTACACAATAGAGATTTTTCCCCCCTTTCTCCCAGAAATCATTTCAATATAAAACGATATGTAAGTATTTGAATAATGATGGAAGCAGGAAACAGGAAAACTATCAATTGAAATGATATAAATGAAACAGAATGATGTACATGGATTCACTGCTATATGTAAGAAAATGTCTAGGTCCACTTATCAACAGGGGAATAAATGTGGCCACACTTTAATATACATTTACGCTCCTTACCTTTATCTCATGCTCGAACAAAGTGTCATAAACAGCATCATAAGAACTGTCCTCCTTAATTTCTGATTTTGAATCAAAAGAATATGTTTCACAATGGAGTGGTTCTTCCTTAATCTCCAGTTTGACATCCATTTTCTCAGGCAATGAATTCATTTATTTTCTCTGAAACCATGAAAGAAAGCTAAACAAGAACTAAAGCACCATAATGAGAATTTACATAGTGTAGCAATAAAATGCAAATTACCTTTAAATAATTTCAAACACAATTCATATAAAAACTGCCATTTGAGATTCACAAAGATCTAGTGAACTACAGAATCACTGATAACTCAAAATATTAACAGTAAATAAATTATTACAACTAAAGCATTCTAAAAACAATAAAATTTGAATAAATTTGTTATATAATTATTTTTAGTTCAACCTTTTTCGCGCGCGCGCGCGTGTGTGGGTGTCAGGTGATGTGTTCCAAAAGTTTATTTCCAAGTTTTTGCTTAAATGCAATTGAAAGACTCCTATTATTTTAATGCTGCTGAAGCTTGTTGCCTTTTAAAGTTAAGTGCTTTCAGTTGTTATCTTAGCCTTCTTAATTTCCTTATAATGATAATGGTCCCTTTTAATGACTATATTTTGCTGCCTTGAACCAATATATTATTTTGTCACAAACATATGTAGTATTTGTACCTTGCTTTTTTGTATAAGTATTATGACAACATATATTTCCAATTTATACTATAATAAAAAAATAAAAATTATGCATTAAAAAATGTAGCAGTAACCTGATCCTCAATTTTAGATGGGCAAAGTCCCTGATGATGTATCTATCAACAAAACCACATTCTATGTTCACCAAAAGAAGAACAAATATGTGTATCCCATTTCAACATTTAGCATCTCAATCTTTAGATTTAAACTATGTAACTGTGCAGGAACAGTATTTCATACCTTTATTATTGTAGACATCAAGAATGAACTAAGATGAATGCAATCAATTGTTACATAAAGTTGAATGCTCTGGGTATTATTATTAATAATAATAATTAAGAAGAAATCAATTACTGAAATATACTAAGAAATTCACAGGTAACAGTGATATCAACAGGAACAAATGGATCATATCACCATTAAAAAAATGACTAAGCAGATGGCACAATCATAGTGCTGCATTAAAGAAAGAAATAAAAAAATAAGTAGTGTACAAAGGCAGGTATGGAGACGAAAGGTATGTTAAACTGTGAACAAAGGAGGAATTGAGTGTGAGCTGTTGTGTGATATTCTTAAAAGGCTAGTAAAAGTGTATATTAGTGTAAAAGGAAACATTTTGCCAGCAATGCAGGCATTCAAGTTGCCATACACATATTCTTCCAAGCACAGATTTACAACAGGAAGATGGGACACATGCATCAATGGTGATAAGAACATTATTTTGTAAACATTTGACATCTCTCCTACTGCCAAGTTCTTTCACGGTGATGTGCTATTTTAGTACATGCTCCTGTCTACCCTTGTACCTAATATCCCCTCCCCATTCCTTCCTTAGCTTTGTGTCCATGCTGGATGCCTATGGTAATGCTCTTTTGTTCCTTAGTTGGGTGGGACACAAGAGGTAACATCTAGAATTAATGTGATATTGGTGGTTTTAATGTTGACCATTCTCCTCCTGTTCTTTTGCTGGCAGAGAGGGCTCTGGGCTAGATACATTTGACTGATTATTCTAAATTGTTAGGACCACTGCTCTCTCTCTGTTAGGCTGACCCAGTGACTGAGGTAGTACAGAGCATTGCAAGCTTTTAATGGAGAATTGTAGCATTTTAATGCCATTTTGATTATTTGGTTTATTTTGTGTACCACCAATTACTTTGTATATCATTTTCAGCTTTATGGTGTAAGTCTGTAGTGATGGTGCAAATGAGTTTGGAGTCCTTGGCACCTTAAAACTATCTGACATTCACTTTCTCAGAGTAAGAAAAAACTCTGAAAAAAGCCTTACCTAAACAGCATTACTTGACCCGGATTTGTACCTAGAACATCCAGATTAGTAGTTGCAAATGCTACCAGTCTTCAACTTCTTGTTGAAGCAGGCTAGTAGTAATGATCTTTGAAAAGGTTTTAATAAAAAGTTTGTGAAGTGTTAAGCTAGTAAATCAATTGGGTGTTTTAAAAAGTTTTTAAAATTATTTTAATATTATTTTAATATGTGAATTGCGTACACATTTGAAAATTAAATTATTGCTGAGGCAAGGTGTGCAAACTATTTAAATATGAATCATTTACATGAAAATTCAGTTTATTCATCGTGCAATAAAATTATAATAGTTGGTAATTCTCTTCTCTAATTGAAAACCACCTTTCCCCAGCCATTTCCTGGAAGTATTCTCTCTAGTACACTTTCTAAGTTCATGCTCATCCAGACATCAGCAAAAAGGTGCTGTACTGAAAATTATAAAGAACAGAAAAAAAGTGCGAGTAACAACAATGAAGGAATGGATGAAATGATGATGCAAATGAATCCAGAGTCCTTAGCATCTAATGCTATCTAGTATAAATATTTTCACGGTAAAGGAAAACTCCGGTAAAAGCCCTACCAAGGTAACATGTCTCTACTAAAGGTCAAATCCAGGTTCACCAATTGATAAGCATATGTGCTAAACATATAGTATATAACAGTTTAGTTTTAATTAACTTTCTCTCGCTCACTCACAAGTCTGCAGGTATTAATCCATGCTACAATATTATCAATTAAGTATTTTTAGTTTTCTCTCAAAGGGCTTGCCTTTGTAAGTATCTTAACATTTTACTTATAATATATAGATTTCAATAAAGATATTTTCTCCTTTCACTTTCCCCATATAAGTTTATTTGTTCCTTTTGACACATATATGCCCATCACTATTCATACATATCTCTGATTTATTTATTACCATTACTTTACTTTAAATGTACATAGTGTAACAGCAATGAAACATTTTTCCTTGTTGAATTTATTTCTACACAGTCTCTAAAGTTTAAAGCAATAATAATTCTTAAAACTTTATTTTTGCAAGGTTGAAACACGTATAATTTCCTTGCTTGTTGCTCCATATAATTCAATACAATACTATAAGGAAAAATTGCCCCATTATTATATATTTTAACAAGTGCATAGCCTTAGAAGTGAATATCAGGAGTAAAAAAAAAAAAAAAAAAAAAAAAAAGGGAGCACTATAGGAAAAGTGCATTGCAATGAGTTTGTGTCAAAATTCTTTCAAACACTGCAATATGAAGTATGCAGGTAAAACAAAAAGGAACATTATACTACGGTTTAAGGAACACATGAGAAATGTAAAATATAAACACACAGAAAAATCAGCAGCAGCATACTATTTCTGGCAAAAAAAAAAAAAAAAAAAAAAAAAAAAAAAAACTACGAATTCCAAATTGAATCTAAATTCTTAAAAGCTCTTCAAAAACCCATAGAATTATCTGTTTGGAAAATCATAAACGAAACAAGGAAAATTTATTTAAGAACTTTCGAAAAATAAAGACATTTTTAAAAAATTCTGTTGGAACTCACACAGTGAAGCTTGTTAAATGTAAATTATAATTAATCTGTCGTCTAACACACTCTTATGCTTCACTTACTTTCAAGTTGGTTGAAGATGGAGAGGATGTCTCTTCGAAACCAGTCCCAACATATTTAAAAGTAAGTGAAGCATAAGAGTGTGTTAGACGACAGATTAATTATAATTTACAAGGAAAATTTAGTTTTGATCTTCCAAACAACAGTAACCTCATCACAAAGTTCATAAAAGCCACAGAGTGACACCTTAATGCCAAGCTGGGAAGTTGATAGTGGAACCGTGCTGATTACGAAGGCAATAGTCTTTGAAACATGTCCAAGTAATCGGAACAAAACTAGTGAAATTTGAATCCCTCATACATAATTTGTTAGCTTTCAAACAAATAAGCAAAATACCAAACAGTTTGGCTTATAAAATCCATAAAATAAAATTTATGCCAAAATAAGGAATGAGTGCCCTTCAATACTAACTGAAACAGAAAAGCATCAAATAGTAAAAATACATTCAGTAAACCCAAATTTGAGAGCTTCTTAGGTGATTTCATAAGCAGAATTTAAGAAAAGAATTACAACAAACTGTATGCAAAGCTCTACAGCTAAATCCAAGTTATACTATGCCTGCAAAGCACAGCAATGAAGGGTCACAGTACATTATTGATCATTATATTATGATTCTAGATTGTTGTCCTTTACTTAGAAATGAAGCTATGTGAATTGCAAACCTCTAGTTTGGTTCAATGTCGCCTATCCCTGCTCTATACCAAAGCTATACAAATCGTTAACCATGACTATTAGAAGAATGTAATATTCACAGGTGAACGCAAATTTCATCTTTTTAAATCACATGGATGTGTAATGGTGTGATACAAGAAGAACAAAGAATCTGATGCTACCAAGAGTCATGAAAAAGGCCCCATATAGGTTTTGGGGTACATGAGACAATTGGGGTTGGAAATTTGCATTTTATCAAGGGCACCACAGATCACAAAATGCATTAAATATACTGAAATCCCATTTTTGTAAAAATATGGAAGACACAGATCCTTCTAGCTTGGGAGTGAAGTGAGGTTTATGCAGGAAATTATTGGCCACTAATGCCCCACAGAATTTATGAACTTAAATACAAAAGTTTTTGTTGGAGGGGAGAAATATGAAAGAAGAGTTTTGGAATGTTTTACAATCTATGGGCCATTTCATGAAAAACCAACATATCCCAAAATTTTCATGTATAAGATTTTCTTAAAAAATGTTTACATAAGTTCACCTTCATGTGCAATATGCTTTACTGCAATATTATTTTAATATCTTAATTAGAATCAAATATAAGGGATCTTCAAGTTAAAGAAAAAAAAAATCACAGTTTCACACAGAAAGTTCGTTTTAGTCATAACTAGAGGGTGGATCAGAGTGACTGTTATTTATGACATTATTGACTCCTTTACTTAGTATGATTATGTTAAAGCACAGTGACTCCAGAAGTAAATAAATGATGCGTGCCTGAGCTGTCTGTACATTGCATCAAAAGAATGTGTACATTGTGCTGTGTATGATGGCTGTTACCTTATACTCCATTATAGAACAATACCCTGCACTTATGTGTAAAGTGAATAACACATAATCTATGCATTGCAGTGGACAATAAAGTACATGGAGAGATTGTCAAATGAATGTTCTGCATCTTTCACTTAACAAAAACTATATTGTCAGAAGCTTGTTTAGACATCGCAAGACTTAATAAGTGCATACGAATAACATATTACATCAATGTCTGATTATTTCTAATACTTTTTGATCTGGAGGGCTCTGCTTCTTTTTGCAGCAACACATTTTGCTCACCACACAGGATTGAAAAATCAGTATTTTTTGCTAACACATTCTGAAATTTCTCATTCACTTTTTTCGTAATTTCTCTGGCTTTGGTTTCCTTAAGCTTTACAGATACTTCTTGCAGTATGTTTATACCCTTTGGCATGTCTAAATCAAATGTTTCTAACATTATGGCATTTGGTAAGTGACAAAAACTATTACTAGTTATGAAATCTAAACTGTACAAAAATTGAACTGAAATCAGGGATTTAGTTATTTTAATTACATGTGCCTCTGTGGAATCTAAATAACTCATCATTTTCACAATTTAATCATAATATGTGGCATAATAGAATGCAGCCTTCAGCCAACTACCTCATCTTGCTATTATGGGGTTTGGTGGAAGGGGAACCCCGGGAGGTATTTCCTTGAATTTTTGTTTTCAGGAAGGAGATTTCAGAAATATTTTCTTAACATTATCTATAAAGCTATTGTCATTATAAGAGGAGCAAATTATTTCTGCGGAATCCGTCTGCTACACAAGTTAGGTGAACAAACTTATGATATATGATTTGTATATCCTTGGCCGCATTTATAATACAGGATGCAGTAAGTACATTGGGCCAAAAAAGAACCAACGCATTAGAAAATTATTTCTATTGTCCTTTCATTAGTACAGATTTTTTTTCGGAGAGTTGGAGTTAGTACTCTACAATTATATTTACAACAAACCTACCAGTTACATCTGTTGTTTCATTCTTACTAACGAATATTTTGCTGTCACCCACACTTCTTTTCTGATTTTGTTCATGTCCTGATACAAAGGGAGGAAATGATTTTTTCCATGGTAACGATTCACTGGGAATATGTTCATTTGTATATTTACTATTTGTATATTTAAGGTATTGAAGTGTTGTTTATCTAATTTTTTTAAATAGGATGTTTGCACTGATCATCACAGCACATAAGTTGCTGTAAAATGTCTTATTTGATTTGCATCCAATGTTGATAGAGTTTCTTGTATGTGTTCCCTGTGTTTTCTGCTGTTGCAGTGGCTTTCTAATTGCCATTTTTTGTAACTCTAAAGTTCAATTTACATATATTACACATAATTATTTCCCCTTTACTGCTTTTTTCTGAACTAGAGGATAAGGCGTTTCACTTGTTTTTTCTTAGGCATTCTGACAGTTCATAAATAACAATACGAATAGCACACATTTGTTCCTAATTGCCTGTCTGATTGTAGGCTTACAACTATGCATAGTACATTGGATACAGGTATTGCATTTGTTTGTCTAGGGTTGTAGCAGAAGCATACATCCTCTGTAAATTCTATCTAATTTGTCGTCTAACACACTCTTATGCTTCACTTACTTTTAAATATGGTGAGATCAGTTTGGAAGAGACATCCTCTCCATGTTCAACCAACTTGACGATTGTAGGAGAAACTAACATTTATGCCCGGTGATGTTTTTTTATAAACTTGAAATTTGTATTACATTCTCCCATAATGTCAAAATTCATAAGATGATCCCCATGTTTATGAATGTAAATCTTTTCCCATGTGTCCAATTCTGTACATCTATATGCTTCTTTAAGTAGCTTTATTTCTTTTTTTATGTCTTGATTATCTATCCAAAAATGGTGTGTTTCCGCTGACCTATCTTTCTGTTTGTACTTAATGTTTCTGAGATGTTCCTTTAACCGTGTTCCTATGTTCCTTTTAGTTCTTCCAACGTATATCTTATCACATTCTTTAATGTTATTTTGTAGATGCCTGACCTTTTTTCCTGTGGTGTCGGTCCTGTTGGTGTAGTGGTTACCATACTTGCCTCCTAAACCCAAGATCCGTGTTCAAACCTGGCCATGACCAGTGGATGTTTTTGGGCGTAAAAATCCTTAGTATGGCTTCCTTCGGAAGGGAAGAAAAGCTGTGGGTTCCGTGTAGTACATTTACTGCCCGAAAAAGAACCTCAAGCCTGAAAGAGAGGCATCTGAGCAAAATTTGTCGGCCATTTCACGCCCTGAGTTAAATGGGATGCTGATGACCGGAGATGTTACAGAGCGTCCACAAATAAATCAATCAATTCTCCTGTGGAATGTTATTAAAAGTGTTGTCCACTAAAGTATTTTTTAGAGTGTATCTGTTAACAGGTGCTAATTTAATATCTTACATCCTCTGTTTGCAAAGTGGAACATAATGCTTATTACAGTATATTTCCTTAACCACCATCTGTACTTAGGGTGCATGTGCCAAGACATTCCACTCTATGCACCAACAACTTGAAGTCATAAACCTGGTCACTCTGATCCGCCCTCAAGTCATAACTTCTGATAGATTTGAGACAGAAAATTAGTTGATAGCTTATTTTAAAGGACACAAAATGTGCTTTCTTTCTGTTATAGTATTATCCTTGAAATTCATTTTGTGGCATTTTATGATACAAAAGCTCTAAAATGCAAAATTTTTTTTTCTAATCATTTTGAATTTTGCTTAAATTAAGCAGAAATGTTGCAAATAAGTATTCTTTTTAGGTTTTGGGCTGTCAATAAATGTCAGAGATATTACACTGTAAAGTATCAGTCATATTTAAACTTACCTCTTAAGAAATTTATTCATAAACTGCCAATTCTAATGGTGGTTACTGACCTTTTCTAGCAGTTTAGATGTGTAATCTTCCGACCTTTGATGACAATTTGTATGTTCTATCAGTTTCAGATTGGGTATGACGAAAGACAAATTTACTTGTCGTTACTATTAATTCATCTGACTGTAACACAAATGAAGCGATGTTTCATGTGGATAAAGAAATCTGACTATAATTCATTGTCCTCAAATTTGTCTAGCATGTAACCTATCCATTAGTGGTCCTCAAACACCACAGTCACATATCCTATAACAGTTGTCAAGAGAATAGTTTTACTTGGATCACTAAATTTTGCAACAGTCATTAAGGTGCCATCTTGAGATGTGGAGCATTTCATTGCTATCAAAGTTGAATTAGAGAGAGGAATGAAAGCATGACACTGATGGGGTCCAACTCTAACATTTTCAAACCTCTGCTCTAGGTTGTTCTGTTTTATCTGTTTCACTTCCATATTAAGGATATACACCACATTTACAGATGGTAGATTTTCCTTTGCCCCCAAGATGTTCTGGTGTCAATATTGCATTATTCTGTAAACTTGAATGACAGCAACATTTCATGGTGCCACCTGCACTATCACAAGGGCCCTTCCTATTTGAAATGCAAAGAAATGCCTTTCCACATTAATTCCAAAATCAGTATTATGAAAGGATAAGTTGATGAAATTGTATATAAATATTGTACTTACGAAGCTGTTGACAATGGAGTGGTAATATGTCCTAAACTTAGGTATTCTTTTTTTTTTTTTACACCAAACTCCATTTACTACATAAGACGCGTTCCGAGAGAATCTCTCCCTGAACTCCCTGCTCACTGAACTGCCATTACTCAAAATGATAGTTGGACACTCAGATGTTTCTGTGGTGGCCTCTGTTGGTTGAAGTAGGAAATTGCTGAGTTCATCCATAGGAGGAAACTGGAAATTCATTAGGTTTTCTCTATTTTTTAATATAAGTACAATATTTATATACAAGACAAACAAGTTTAGAAGCAAAATTGAACACCCGTTGGTTAGAAAAAATGGCAAATACAGACATGGACAATTTTACAACTTATAACGTAAACCTTAACAATACAAAATGAGAGATTAAAACAAACATAAAATTACAAATCAGAAAAAAGACACATTACGGCCAACATTAACTTCCTAAAACCATGTCTTATAAGAAAAGTCACACATATATTCATGAGGAAAACCGTTAAAATGAACAAGAGCATACACCAGAAGGCAGCAGAAAACAAGGTAATTGAAATGGAAAAGAGCTTACATATAAAACACTACATGAAATAGAAGTAGATATTTACAATCCATATTTAAAACTAAGGAAAAAACTAGGATTTCATATATGGGATAATTTACAACACCACATACACCAAAATTTAAGTGTACAAATGAAAAACAAAAACCAGAAATTAAAAAAGAAAATCCAGAACTTAAAAAAACATCAAATAAAAACATATCCACATATTCATGAAATCAATCTCCTTAATAAAGGCCTAAAACTTGTATAGATTTCAGATATTATTTGTTTGTATTCTATTTTGTACTCTGCTTCTGTGAGTGGAATATTCATCAATTTGTGTACCAAACTGTGAAATACTGCATACTTATGTGGAATGGGGTCATAATTCTCAATTTTATGCAGTTTTCCGTATGTGTTTCTTTTCTGTAAATTCCAAAATTCAAACAATCTCCATTTCTTATAATTTTTAAATTTTTAAATCTAGAAATGGTTGCAAACCATTCTTCTGTGGTAAATTGTATAGATTCATGTTGCAAATTAAAAAGTTTCAGGGTATCTATCGACTGTTTCTTAGGTATTATTGCAAAAATATCATCCACATACCTATACCATGACTTGATAATATATAAGATTACATCGCCGACATAGACATGGCCACCCAACAACTAAACGAAAGAAAAATTGTTTGCCAAAAGTAAATGCAAAAAGTTTTAGAGAACATAAAAAACCGAAAGAAATCAATAAACTACAGAATGACATTAAAACAACTAAAAGAAAAACCAGTGATATACATAAAAGCACACAAAGGTAATAAAATAGCCATTTCAGACAAAAAAGAATACATAAATAGAGTTGAAACTATGTTAAAAGGACAAGACTACAAACCAATTGATAAGAATCCGCTCAATAAATGCAATAAAATGTTAATCAAAACATTAAATGAAGTTAAAACACTATCCACTACTGAAAAATAGAATATCACACAAAGTAATCCAGTACTACCCAGGCTTTATGCACTATCTAAAATACATAAAAATGATAACAGCATGAGACCAATAATAAACAATATCAATTTACCCACATACCAGGTAGCAAAAAAGTTGATCAAAGTCTGCAATTCTTTTAAGAGATTCCAAAGTTTGAGCATTAAAAATTCAGTTGATTCAGTGAAAAAACTTAAAAATAGCAGAATTACAGCTAAAAATATAATGGTTTCATTTGACGTAAAAGCCTTATTCCTGAGCATACCTACAGAGGAACTAATGCTTATGCTAAAAAAATGGTTAACATCAATAAATTTAAAAACAGAAGATATAGAAGATTTATTAAAACTTACTAATATTTGCATTAAACAAAATTACTTCAGCTTCAACAAAAAATTACCAACAAGTTTCAGGCCTAACTATGGGAAACCCTTTGTTACCTTCATGAGTTCATTTGAAACACATATCACAGAAGCCTTCCCTTTAATTTTCAAGTCATGGTATAGATATGTGGATGACATTTTTGCAATAATACTGAAGAAACAGTCAATAGATACCCCGAAACTTCTTAATTTGTAACATGAATCTATACAATTTAAGAAAGAAATGGTTGGCTACCATTTCTAGATTTAAAAATCATAAGAAATGGAGATTGTTTGAATTTTGGAATTCACAGAAAAGAAACACATACGGAAAACTACATAAAAAAAGAAAGTTATAACCCCATTCCACATAAGTATGCATTATTTCACAGTTTGGCACACAGATTGATGAATATTCCACTCACAGAAGCAAAGTACAAAACAGAATACAAACAAATAATAAAGACAGCTATAATCAATGGTTTCAACAAAGACACAATGATAAAAATTTATCAATAAATCTAAAAGACAAAAAGGTATAAGGGAAGTTTCCACACTGAAAAACACAAACAAAGAATACAAATTCAAAAGTTTCACCTACCATCCAATTTACCACAACAAATTCAAGAAAATTTTCAAAGAACATAGGATAATGTTAGCCCCAAAAACAGATACAACATCATGAATTTATTAGGTTGCACAGTAAAAGACTCCATATCAACAGAAGAGAAATCAGGAATTTACGAAAATAAAATGTGCAGATTGTAAGCAGAGATACATAGGCAAAACAAAGAGAAATTTGGAAATTCGGAGGAAAGAACATTTTAGGAATATTTGGTTTAAGCAGGTGGATAAATCAGTAATAGCAGCTCGCTTTTGGACCAAAAACCATGAAATAAATCCGGAAATTAAACTGCTGAAACATCTTCACAACCCATTGGAGTTATCCACTTGGGAAAAAATTTTTATATTAAAAAATAAAGAAAACCTAATGAATTTGGAATTTACTCCTATGAATGAACTCAGCAATTTCCTACTTCAACCAACAAAGACCATCACAGAAACATCCGGGTGTCGAACTATGATCTCAAGTAACGGCGGTTCAGCGGTTCAGTGAGCAATTGAAGATGGGAGAGATTCTCCCAAAACGCATTTTACTTTTATGTAAATAAATGGAGTTTAGTGTAAAAAAAGGAATACCTAAGATTAGGATATGGTGAAATTGTGTTTATACTATGCTGATGCACCATCTAAAGAGCATCTCCTTGAAATATTTTATATATTTTCCTTCAAAAATGTAATTAGATATATTTGGAATGTGTACAGTCACAGTATCATGAACTAAAACACTCTGGTATAACAGCAAAATAAAGGCTTTATAATTCATTCATAGAGTTTTTGAAATAACAAGTAAAGGGATGAATGGTGATTCACTGATTATTCCAGTGAAATCTTTGTGCTGCATCCTGTAAAATAAACAGTTTTCTGAAAAATCTCCCAAAACAACTTCTCCATTTCGAAAATAAGTCTTTTTTTTTTTCTTTTAAGGAGGAGGATAGTTGATCAGCTATGAAGTCGGGTACTTTAAGTTGCCTAAGGTTGTCAGATTCTTCTGGTGATAATGAGAGGGTATTGAGATTATACCTTTCTGTAGTTAGCCACTTATACGTAACAAAATCAATCATATTAAATTCTAATATCTAAAGAAAAATTTCTTGAAGTAAATTCTGCTCAGACATTAGAGAGTTGTTCATTACGCATAATTCAGCTTGTGGATTGCAGTTCAATAATTCCAGCAGATGTTTAAAAGCTGACACATTTTTTTCAAGATCCGTTTCCCACAATTCCATTTTTATTAATGGCATCTGTCATAAGCTTCACATTCTATATTTTGTACAAATGCATACAAAATGAGTTCTGACAGCTCCTGCAAGAAACACATGCTTGGGTTGAAGTTCACAAAATTTTGAGAAGCCCATTTTAACATCCAGGAAGCAATTTATGAACTGTTGATATACTTCTTTAAGTTTCCAAAAATCAGTTTCTGAATATGGGCACTATACCTTCAATAGACTGACTGAGTCCTTCACACCGAATAGTTCTTTGACCTTCCTGGTGTACACTCTTACTTTTAAACAGTACAATCAAACTTTTAATTTTCTCACTACTTTTTTATGTCATTTTGAACTTCTCTTTTAGTAGGCAAATAATTTTATCACACTCTTTGACTTTCACATGTTCTGATGGAGAAAAGAATGCTGAATCTGAAAGACTTTCTTTGAGAATTGGTGGAATAGAGACTTTCAATGTGTTTCTGCATGTAGTTGTGATCTTCTTTAGTTCAGTTTTTGCATAACAATTCTTTTTCAATTTTTTTTTGGTAATTCTCCAATGAATTGTAAGGATATATTTAGTTCCTGAATGTCTGTATAATCAGTATCAATTGCTGAAATAACAGTCACATACTTTGCCTAATGAGTCTTCTCACTTAGGAATAATGACAGATTCTTTCTATAAAGTGCACAAATCTTTAGTCCTGGTATAAAATGTAAGAATTGGCTGTATACATTACACATATCTAAGTCAATTTTTTGAAGACCTTTAGTGCATGGTTGATATACATGTTTTCTGAAAGATCACAACATTTTCTTTGATCAAGTTCATAAAATTGTGTTTAAAGATCTTCATGATATGAATATATGCATTTTAAACCGCTGTTAGATAAACCGGATCTTAAATGAATAATATTCTTTTGCTCAAGTGAAAGATCTCGACAGTTTTTTAAGCAGAACATACAGCAGCATTTAAAAATTCTGATGCACAGTCTGAAGCAGAAGGCTTAGCTGCAAATTAGCAATGTACAGTGGCAATCACAACTTAAAAAAAAATACAAACTGCAAAAACAGAAGTTTAAAATTTTCTAAAATAAAATATTACAACATTAGTTTGTCAATTTCCAATGCATTAAAATTTTACTTTCTTGGTTGATTGCTTTGCTTGCTTGATTACCTTGTGCTGAACAATAAGTTTTCACACAATTTGTTAACAGTGTATAGTCAGAGGCAACCTAGAAATACATATGATCAAATATTCCACAAAATAATAGCCAAAGTGAAAAGATAATATTCTCTTTTTCATAAATACTGTGAACCTTTAATATGATTGGATCTGTTTTCAAATGCTTTTGCTAAGTAAATAAGTGTTATGCGTTTTAAGGATTTAAATTATAAATGTGAAAAAGGCATTTCATAAATAATTGTTTTATTTTAATAATGCAAACAGTTTCTTATGCTACTTTTTTTTTCTATATCTGGGATCATCAGCTAAAACAAAATTACAATTTTAGAACTCAAAAAATGCTTACAGAATAAGCCCGATAAAACACTGATAACAATAAAAATATAAACAACTTTAAGCACCCAATACTGAAACACCATGAATAATTTGAACAAAAATAAGGAAAAAATTGCCACCTAAGAACTGCATCATATCTTAATAAAAGTACTGTTACCATATATTCTACTGCAGGCCCCAAAATAAATTTTTGTACACTTATTGTTGACTGAATTTGACTATCACACAAAATTTGAAAGATCAGAAATTGTACTTTTTAGTAAATTTTAAAAATATTGTCATTGGTGGAAGGGCTCATGAATCCCAATGATCCTAAGGGCTATGCTGGTGGTAGCAAAGCTACTGGTAGGGCCATGCTTGCTGGACAGGCCAAAGGGAAAGACCCAGATTTAAAAGCAACTCAGAAGAGGATGTCCAATGGCTCCAAAGGCAGCAGAGGAGAAATCCCAATGGCAGAGGAGACACCTTAGAAGCTGCTGCCTTGTGGCTAAGGAATTAATTCTGCAAAGGCTAAGGGAATAAACTGTAAACAAATCTGCCAGTACTGGAGGTGGAATGGAGCTGAGTCATCTTCCATGCTAACTCAGCACCGCTGACATTTGTGGCCGAGGTTTGTTAAGGCACAGACTCATGAGCTAGAGGTCTGGGGTTCGAATCCTGCCAGGATCATCCTCCATGACTAAGGTTTTTTTCCATGTTTTCCTCAGTCCTAATAGATGACAAATGTCAGGCAGATACCCTAAACTTAGGCCTGGAACATTTCCTTTCTAAAAAAAATCCTTTCCCAATTTATCATTTCATCTCATGTATCATCAGTGTCCATTGTCTGTGCTGCCTCAGTAGTAAAAACGAGCGTTAAAGCCATTTAAAAAACATGTTGTATTGGCATAAGGCTAATAACCCACCTTGGCAAATTTACACTATTCAGAGAAAAATAGAGGAGAGCACTGGACAGATCAATATAAGAAGATTAGGCTTGAAAAGGAAATTGAGATTAGGAGTATAGAATAATAACTTCTCTGACTGAAAAGAAGCTGAAATAGTGGACAAAATGAGGAAATATGGAGTGGGAATATTAGAACTAAGTAAAACAAAAAAGAAAAGTAGAGAAGAAATAACACTGGAAAAACGATACACTTTAAGCTATGTAAGGGTAGAAAAAGGATTGAAAGCTAAGGAAGGAATGGGTATAGTATTATCAGAAACTCTGGAAACAAAAGTAAAATACTGGAAGACAATAATCTCAAGAATAATAAGAATAGATTTAAAATTAGAAGAGGATTCCTCATACAGATATAAGCACCAAAAGAGGACAAGGGAGAGATAGAAAATCTATACAAAACTGCAGGTGGAGATGGAAAAAATAAGGGATGAAAACACACATGTTATTGTCATGGGGGATTGGAATGTAAGAATAGGACAAGATCCATGGAAAGGTCATGGATATATGAGAAAGCAAGAGGCAGATAGGAAAATTCATGAAAATGGAAGAAGAATGATTGAATATTGTATAAACAATCAACTGATATTTTTAATTATTTTTTTTGTATTGGGGATTTTCACAGTGAAATATAGCATAATATAACAAATTATTATTACGAATTTTGTTCCACTTACTTGGACATGTTTCAAAGGCATTTGCCTCCATCTTCAGCCTGGTCCCACTCTCCGCTTCCCAGTGTGGTATTAAGATGTCGCTCCGTAGCTTTAACGAACTTATTGAAGAAGTAACTGTTGTTTGGGAGATCAAAGTTAACCAAAAAATCTTTGTTTTTGTTTATAAATATATTTTCCCATACTGTTAATTCTATGGGTTTTTGAAGAGCTTTTAGTAATTTTGGTTCCTTTTGGAATTTGTAGTTTTTTTTGTCAAAAATGGTCTGCCACTGCTGATTTTTCTGTGTATTTATATTTTACATTTCTCATGTGTTCCTTAAAACGTGTTGTAATATTTCTTTTTGTTTTGCCTATGTATTTCATGTCACAGTCTTTGCAACCGATTTCGTAAATGCCTGATTGCTTTCCTAGTGGAATTTTGTCTTTTGTGTTGGTGTTTAAGTGGTTTTTTTTAAAATTAAATTTATTTACAGAGGCAAAAATGATATTTGCCTCCCCTTCTTGGATATAAAAATTATAAAAAACACAATATATTGGAATTTGGCATTTTCAGAAAAGATACTCACACAGATAATTATATAAAAAATAACAGCCACAATCCAAAACAACATAAACTAGCCATAATCAATAGCCTCACATTCAGATTAACAAACCTGCCAATAAGCATGACAGAATACAAATTGGAGTACCAAAAAATATAGATATGGCACAGAAAAATGGCTACATAATAATCCTGTCAACAAGAAAATAGAGAAATTCAGAAAGAAAAAAACAAATAAAGGACATCACCCACACTAAAAGGCTACAAAGGAGATCATATATATAAAAAAAATTCACATTCCACCCATGGGCGCACCAAAAATTCCAGAAGAATTTTAAAGAGGCAAATATTTTGGCACCAGTAAATAAATTTAGTTTAAAAAAAAAACACTTAAACACCAACACAAAAGACAAAATTCCACCAGGAAAGCAATCAGGCATTTATGAAATTCGTTGCAAAGACTGTGACATGAAATACATAGGCAAAACAAAAAGAAATACGTTTTAAGGAACACATGAGAAATGTTAAATATAAATACACAAAAAAATCAGCAGTGGCAGACCATTTTTGACAAAAAATTACAAATTCCAAAAGGAACCAAAACTACTAAAAGCTCTTCAAAAACCCATAGAATTAACAGTACAGGAAAATGTATTTATAAACAAAAACAAGGATTTTTTGGTTAACTTTGATCTCCGAAACAACAGTTACTTCATCAATAAGTTTGTTAAAGCCACAGAGCGACATTTTAATACCACACTGGGTAGCGGCAAGTGGGACCAGGCTGAAGATGGATGCAAATGCCTTTGAAATATGTCCAAGTAGGTGGAACAAAATTAGTGGAATTTGAGTGATTTCATAATAATAATTTGTCAACTCAATTGATAGTTTATTATACATATTTCCCACATAAATACCTAAGTTCACACTTAAAACCCAAAGCAGAAATGTGAGAAGTTTAAAATACTATTTTACATATACTAGGAATAAAAAATATGTAATAACAGATATAGAGATCTTTAGAAGTGCAGAAATGTCTACAAAGCATACGGCTACTTATATGTTATACTAGATTTAAGAGACAAGAGGATAAATAGAGAAGGAATTTAAACAAATTAAAATAGCAACTTTAGCAGCTGAGGAGAAAACAAAAGTTTGAAGAAACAGTTAAGAGAAGATTAGATCAGGAACAAATTAATCGCAATGAAGAGACGAATTTGAAAAAGAATGGAAATACTGAGGTAGGTATTGATGAAGTCAGCAGAGGAAGTTTATGGTATAGCACAAATTAAAAAATACACTAAGAAAACCAAATGATGGAATGAAACAGTAAAAATAAAAATACACAAAAAGAAAAGAGCATGGAAAAGTATGTAGCAATCAAAAATGAGGAAAATTACGAATTGGTATAGAGAAACTAGCAAAAAGGTATATCTGGAAGATATTTGGAAAGGAATTAGAAGTGAAATTACAAAATAAGAATATTTTGGCAAATAATCAAGAGACTAAAAATGCTAAGGAGAAAAAGATTAAGGAACAAAGATAAGAATAATGACAAAAATGGAAATGGATGATTATTGGAAGTATGGGGAGAATATTATAAAAGAAAAAGAAGGGACATACAATGAAGAAGAGACAGAAGAAGAACCAATAGATCTATTAGATCTGGAAATGGCTCTGGGGGAGATGAAACTGAGGAATGCAGCGGGATGGGATAATATATCACTAGAGATACTGAAATATGCTGGGAGGCCCATAAGAGATTACTTGAAACCATGAATGAAGCATGGAGAATGGAAAAATATCCATTGGATTGGCAAAGAAATATAGATTCCAATATATAAAAAAGGGAGCACATTAAGTTCTGAAAATTAGAAAGGAATGCCAAACCAAGATCATATTTTCATAATGAAACAAATAATGGACCATAAACTGAAGAAGAAAATGTATGCAGCATTCCTAGATCTTTTGATACAGCACCCAGAAAAGAAACGTGGAAAGCATATAGGAAGTACTAGAGGAGCTAGAAATAAACAGAAAAATAATTAGGGTTATCAAAAGTTTGAATCAAAAAATGGTGAGATTGTCAAGGAAAATGCCAGAGGAGTATGAAAAAAAAAGGGGTGCAATAGGGATATTTAACATCTTAATAAATCAAATTATTATACACTGTAAAAAGAGAAAAGCCAGAATTAAAAAAGGAAATTGGAGATTAAGACCAGTAAATGTACAAATGTATTAGTATACACAGATGATATAGTGCTGCTGGCTGAGAATAAAGAAACATTACAAGTAATAAAATAGGCAAGTATTTTAGAGGAAAGAGGGGATGAAAGTGAATTTAAAAACAGCAAGGAAATGATAAGTAAGGAAGAAATTAAAATAGTATGGAAGGAAGAGTTGTTGGAAAATGTGGAATGTGGTTTTCAACATTAGGGAGTATTAGTCATAAACAATGGAAAAATAGATCAGGGAGTTAATGATAGAGTAAAGAAAGCAACTAATGTATATTATCCAACTATACAAAACAATAGTAGGCAAAAGGAAAATAAGTTTGAAAACAAAAATTACAGTATATAAAGCCATATACAAAAAAGTTTTACTGTATGGGAACAAAAGCTGCACTGTTCTAGGCAGACATTCTAGTAGAGTTTAGGTGAAATATTTAAGAAATGGGTTAAAAAGACTAGAAGTAAGAAATACAATAATAATGAAGAATTTAAGTAGTAAAACATAGTTAGTACAATGGAAAGAAAGCAGCTGAGATGGTTTGGGCATGTGGTAAGAATGACAGTAGATATATTGCCTGGAGAGTATTGAAGCTAGGCCAGAAGGAGGAAGAAGTAGGGGAAGACTAAGATTGGAATGGAAACAATACACGGAAAGATTGGCACACAGTCCTGGGAAGTCAACAAAAGAACTACTAGAACTGGTTGAAGACTGAGGAGAGTTTAGAAAGTGGCTGAAGAAACCAGATGTCTAAGGGCATAAAGGATAGAGAAAGAACTTTAAAATAGACTACATGAGAACATTATGTTCATAATTTTATAAGAACTTTTTAACAATAACTTAAACCATGCATTTTTTGTTTTGTTTTTCTTTTTATTTTTGGTGAGAATTCAAAGCTGTAATTTTTTAAATGTATATACAAATTTTCATTAAATAAAGGGATTATGTTTCACTTTGTGAAAAAGTTTATTGGTTTTCCATGGAGTCACCCCTACATAAGACACAGCATCAAATCATACTACAGCCATTTGCACAAAGTTTGATTAATTAAAGGTATTTAATGTAACACATTACTGTTACATAAAATATAGGTAGTACTTGAGGAGTAAGCAAGTTCACAACCAATGCAATGCTATACATCAGACACCAGTGAAAGTTAAATTTTGCAAACAACAGGTTCATTCATTTTACACACATGCAGTCAGAACTAGTATTAAGCTATCTTTTATTCCTTAGAATTTTGGATAAAAGAGAACTTTACAGTACTAGGTCAATGAACAGGTCAGACTGGACAAAATTCAATGTTGTCCAGCAAGATTTTCAATTAGATTGTGACCTGTTTCCAAAACCAGCACCTCATTGGTTAAGCATAAACCCTGCCTACCAGCATGCTGCCTATTCAGCGAAGTTATTAATACCACGGAAGAGTGGCCTAACATAGTGTCAGCATCCCCAGGTTTCAGATGGCTAGAATGGACACTGCAAGCTAGAGAAATACCCCTATTAAGCTGTTAGAAAAGAAATCTCACACCATTCAATTAGCATTTTAGCACCTGTGCTATTCCAACTTACATGCACATCTTCAGTATAAAATAGCTCCTAACTTTAAACTTTAGCATTTACCAACATATTTTCAAATTCACATCAAATATCTTCATTAACTGCACTATGGAAATATGCAAATCAAATGCCATCAACAGTAAAGAATAGTGTTCTCCTAATTAAACCTTTATTGCATGCAGCGTAATCTACCAAGAACTGAATGTAAGAATATGAAAGACTGTTTAAGCAATTGTTATTCTTCATACTACCTATTTATTTTAAAAATACATTAGATGACACGACGCAATCTGCAATGTATGAAAGATAAGTTTAGGCAATTGTTATTCTTCATATTACCTATTTATTTTTCGTCTTTATTTTAAAAATAAATTAGATAACGCTCAAATAAATCTGTAAAAGGCACAAAAACTGAATAATTTGAATATATTCAGTCTTAATATATGTAATATTAGATCGCATATACAAGATTGTGAACCAATACAAGTGTCAAATATCTTCGGGCTAAGCTAATGGTGACATAGTTTGATGATAAGGAACGTTGTATTTTTTGTGTATATTATTCCATTTGAACTTATTACCCTTTTAAATGTTACTTATTTGCAGCAAATTTAGTTTTTCATTCAATCGGTAACCTTCGTGGAATATTGGTACCGCAAACAAATCTCTAATTTAGGGGCTGCAGTTTATCAGTATGCACATAAATATGGCAAAAGCAAGGACCACAATTATTTAGCATTTCCTATATATCTTAATTGTAAATGCTCAGCATACTTATCACCGAAAAGTCCCATTACCTTAAAAGATTGCAAGGCTATTTTCATTTAACTTCACATTGGTCGAGTTGCATATGCCATATATATTTCACTTTACATTCTATGTTGCTTGTTGATTATTTACGAATTCACTGAAATTGTAGGGCAATCGGCCTTTCCATAACCTTGTTTTATGTAAACGTATGCCTCATTTCCCGCCTTTCTTTACATCGCAGTCTGCTATGACTTTCAGTGTTGCCAGGTTTTCAGTAGAGAAAATCCTCCTTTAAAACTTAAAAATCCTTCAAATCAGAGAAATTCTCTACACTTTTAAACTTCTCCTACTGCTCATAAAAATGGCTTTAAAATATATGTTGGTATCAGTTATTCATCTAATCTTGAAATATTCAAAATTAAACATTTTTAACTTTTTGTCAACCAATTCTAAGTACAGTAATATTCATGTAGATTCACTTATTAAATATGGTATATACTTATGCCCCTTCCATTTTCGTGTTTAAGTTTCATCACTGCCCTTGTCACCTTCTTCTTCAGCAACCAACATCTCGGAAACTTTGTCATTCATTGTGTTCTTGTATATGTTTTCATCAAATAAGTTCAGCATTTCATCACTAATAGGATAGTCATAAAATGCTTTTTTCATGTCCTTTATGTCTAGCTTCACACGCACAAATGTGAAACTGTTTGTGAGGATATTATGTTCCTCATTTTGGTTTTGATATTGGAAACCTTTGTGTGCTCCACTGAAGCATTAGAATGGGGTCGAGAGAGAAAAAAAGGAAAACTTGTTTGCTAAATTTCTAAACAAATATTCACAATTAAAAGGATGGCATTCCTCAAGCTGTTTCACAAATTTATATAAACATCTTTCTCTTCAGCGGAGAAAAAATTACTGAAGAGGTACGATTCATTTTCGAGATCAGATGAGATTTTCGTTTTAAAATTTTGAATTAGTGGTTCTAATGAAATGTTAAGATATCTTAATTGTCTTGCTTACTCCCAATGCAATTGAGCGTTTCAAAAACGCCAGACTGCACATTAATTCTTATTGGACTGGCACTCTTTTTACCAATGTGCTGAATGTTACTTGATAGAATTGCACACAGCGGATCCTGAGTGTGTCTAAATATTTCGAAGCGTCATGAACAGAGGAATGTTGTATTCATTTTAATATTTCCTCCTCAGCTGCTGGGCCTAGTATGATATCCTTCAAATGAAGTCAGTTTGAAAGATATTTAGAATTATATTACAAATGATATTCCCTACAGTATTATCAGGTGTAAGTATGGGGCTATAATCCTCAAAAAATTTTCAGCATCATTTTCAAAGCTGGATATAAGAGAAAGAACATATTGAATGAAATGAAGGCAGATAGAACATAAGTTTCGAAATTGCAGATATGCTTTATTAAAGGGATTGTTTAATTTAGAAAATATCAAATCTCTTACTGGATTTCTATCTCCAATAGAACAAATAATCTAATTAAGCTAAAATAGAACAGACCACTTATTGAGTCTCTAGACAAACAATATTTTTTCGGAAGACATTCTGATGCAGCAGTGGCAATAAAATGGCAAACAACCAAAAACATTAATTTCGTCGTTTTCTTTCAGAAGACAAGATACAAAATATTTGTGTTCGTCCATCATAACACTGGTGTTATCGCCATTGTAAGCAAAAACTTCTTTTCCGCGATTGTTGTGTCATCGTCAATTGTGTTATCCTTCTAAAACTATAACAGTAATATTTTCATTGAATGCTGGAACGCCCAATGAGAAAATATTCTTAATTAAAAGCGTGAGAAAATAAAATGGAATTCTTTCAGAATAGTCATAAAATGCGTATCAAGCCTGAAAAAAGATGCCTGTTAGCAAAATTTGTCGGCCGTTCCACGACCTGAATAGAATGGGACACCGATGACTCGAGATGTTAAAGAGCGTCCATAAATAAACAAATCAATCAATCAACCAACCTCTGCCTCTGGAAGTGTAGGCCACGGCAAATTATTCATCGAGACGATTCACATTTTATTATGGGAGGAAACTGTGATACCAAGTTGAGACTGCAGGTATAATGAAAATATTAACTTACTGAAAGGCGGAGAATCATAATGCCGAGGTCGTCCTGTTCTTGTCATCTGCTTTGCTTTGTGCTTCAATACCCTAGAAAATAATAAACATCGTATGAAGTTGAGTTTTGCATATTCATCAAATTGATGTGAACTTGCAACTGGTTTAACTTCATTACAGCGAGATTTTGCCCAAAATAATATGGACAGATTTCCGATTTCATTTCTAGTTTGTTGAATGTGCTACACATTCAATATTAATCTTTTCCCGGATATGGACGAGTATAAACGACCAGAGTAAAATGTGCCCGAAAGATATGGACGTGTATACACGTCCGGCAAGCGCTGCAAATCGAATACTTTTCTACCCGTAATTAATGTAATATTTATTTAAATAATAAAATGAAATATATTCCATAAAATAATTTAACCTTGCCTTTAAAAGTTGAGCTTTGAATTATATATCTTAGAGCATGGGTAGTGACATAAGAGCAACTCTCCCCATTCACCACAAATCACATTGGTTTCTTTGCATGTGTACCTATTGCGGCATACAGTGCATTTCCGAAATGGACGCAGCTTTTTTTCCCCGTAGACGGTATCCTTTTGGGAAAACGTTTTTCTGTCAATCTGAGGGTGACAGGGGTTTACAATTTCTACCTCCTTTGGTACAGACCTCTGAATTTGGTAGCCTGCAATTAGACTGCGAGCAATTGATAATCGAAAATATCATATATGTCATTTTTTTTGTGGCTTTAGAGCTCTCCAAGTTACCAAGCAATTGTATGTGGTGATATACAACATGTGAAAAAAAAAAAGTTTTTTAGCTTTTTATTGTTTTTTTGTAAAGAGGGATATGCCCGCAATACCCGATCCACTAAATCAACACCACCCATCTGTATATTGTATTTATGTATAATATCAGGCTGGAAAATTGTCATTTTAATTTTGGCTTTAGCTTTCCTGTATCGTGCATCAAACTTTTAGAACTGCACTTAGATAAAGCAGTAACTACCCTTCTATTATGCCAAGCAATGTAAGTGACGCAGCTCCACTTCCCCTCTCTTTAGAGCCTGTACTTTTTGCAATCCAATAAGATTTGAACATATTTGCCTTTTGAGATCAGATCTTCATGCACTTTATGCTCATATAAATTTGTTTCAGTAATTATGAGAGCTACTAAATCTACAGTAAAAAACTTGACAAAAATATGGTCCACTGTCACATGTGAGCTGTGTATGAGGCTGTACTCCGAAAAACGTGTCTTTTTATGGTTTTCGGAATCCATAACCCTGTCTCGCTAATTGAAACCATGATTCGAACCGGGAATAATCAGTTTATAACTTTGTAATTCCTTGTCAAGTGAACCTTGTTCGTTAGCATTTAGCTGAAACAAAAATATTCCCAATAAACAAACCCAAACACATGGTGCCAAGAACAGATTTCAATATCAAGTTGCTAATTTATCTATCTCAGTAGCTGAAAATCGTGTGACTAACCTGAACATACAAGCTTAGCTAATTGTTTTCCATGCAAACGCAATCATATGATTGCACTTTTTCTACAGTCACACATATGTTGTATATTAAAACCTACTCTCTACGAACGATAAAGAAGTGTGTGTGCGCGGCTGCTTCGCGTTACGTCAAACATTTCAATATTTATTACTGCTGTGTGTGCTGGCTCAGCTAAAAGCTTGCAATGCTTATAACACTAGTGTTGAACGGTAGTAGCGTTCGAAATAAAAAAGTAGAGAATTCGTTTAGCTTCGCAAATCGCTATCCGAAACGTAAAATACACCAAAATTGATTTTTTTTTAAATTTGCAAATAAATACAATAATGCTTGTTGTAATTGACTCATACTGCATTTAATATTTTAATTCATTATTTGTTTAATTAAAATGTGGTAAAATAAGCAAAAATATACAGTTTTTCTGCAGTGTAAAAATTTAAATTGCGGACCATTTTAATACCTAGATCTGTTTATTGGGTATTCGAGAACAGTCAGTACGGGGTTTAAATGGCCATCGGGCAACATGTTTAGAATTTTAAATTATCAAGACCATTTTAAACCACAATATCCACTTAAAAATAATATAAATTTGGAGCATTTATGCATGCTTACAGAGTTCTACTTTGTATAAAAGTATTAACCAGAGATTTAATTAAGTTTAAAAACCCATAACATATCAAAACCATTAAAATGGAGTTTCTATATATATTGTAGATTAGGCTAGTAAGTCGATTGCTACTGTAGATGATGAACCCTCCTCAGCATGTATAACTGCCCCCATCTTCCGGGCATACATTATATATTTCTACAGTAGAGTGAACGAAAGGCTACAACATCCCAGGGTTCTTGAATTTGTGCCCATTTTTTATTTGGTTTATTTATGGGCGCTCTTTAACATTTAAGATCGTCAGTGCCCCATTCAATTCAGGGCGTGAAACGGCCGACAAATTTTGCTCAGAGACCTCTTCTTTCAGGCTTGAGGTTCTTTTTCGTGCCGTAAATGTACGACACAGGACCCACGGCTTTACTTCCCTCCAAAGGAAGTCATACTTAGGATTTTTACGCTCGAAAAAATTCTTCGATCATGGCCGGGATCGAACCCGCAATCTTGGGTTTAGCAGGCAAGTATGGTTACCACTACACCATCAGGACCGACCATGTGTGCCCATAAGCCATCTTTTGTCCTCCGTACATGTGCAGCATAATGCATTTAGATAGAACAAATACTGAAAGAAATGTTATAATATTATTTATAAAAATATGATAAAAGCTTGCTGTGTATGGGAAACAATATTACAAAAATAATTTGTCATAATATTTTACAAAGGTTATTAAAACGATTTATACTGAGAGGCGAACCTATACTCTTAACCACGGCATCACTCCACACTCTGCTACAGAACTAATGGAGGTTTCATACTAGCCAGCGTGTACGCCATATAACACAATTGCCGCAGTGGCCACACAGTTTTGCTGGATACCTTGTGAAACATGTACTGTAATGAGTAGGACTTAGAATTTTGTGTACAAGAGATGACTTGGGCGTGGGGGGGGGGGGGGGGTCAGCCCATTTCAAAATTGGAATGTTCTGGAATCCTACCTATTTGGAAAGTGTATGTAGCGGCAAAAATCGTAAGTTTCGTATGCTATTTTTTCAGTGATTAAACACAAATTGCACAGTGCGGAAACCACCAACCACTATATACTGGAAACAATATTCTTAACACACACTTTGAAACAATGTGTAGTTTCAATAGTTTCAAGGGAATAACAATATAATTTGTGGGTCACTGTTATAAAAACAGGGCAGATGGATGCGGGGGTGCATTGGGTTTTTGGTCAATAGTTATATTGACTTAGCAAAATGAACCTTTCAATGAGAATCTGTACATCATAACAACAGTGTCTTGCAGTGAATGGCTAAGCACAGCACATAATCATGAGTTTTGTTATCAACTAAGGTACATCATACCAACAGTATCTTGCAGTGAATGGCTAATGTAATCATGAATTTTGTTATCAACAATGTCACATAAAATAGTGCCTGTCATTAAGCAATAAGGTGAAAATTACTGAACTAAAGGAAAAAAAAAATGGAGTGAAAAATTACTGTAGAGTTTCATTGCATCCCTGCATCTCAAGGTAGTGAAGATACCCATGAAACAGAAATATAGAAACTATATCAACCGATGTAAAAAGAAAGTTTTACATGGATGCTGCAGAGTGTGCAAATGATGATAGTGAAGTTCATATCAAACTATTATGGTATTTTTATATTGGTTTCTTTTTTGAACATGCCTATATATTTTATTCATTTATAAATTAATTGAGAATTCCAATAGACGAAAAATAGAAGAGATGCGATAACATTCGCAACTCCAAACTAACACAAAGAAGGCGAAGTTTTGGCTTAAGAAGTGCTCGGTTTTATTCGCTGTCGATCGTGAAAATGAGGCGAGACTTTCCCCATGACTCATCTTCGGCTATGGGTATCTTGCCCATACGCACAGGGCGGAAATCACTAATGATGCTCTAGTGCAACTCTTGCTACTTACTGCTGTAAATCCCGAGCGACAGTGGAGAGAGCCGAACTCCTCAGTCCCGAAGAAGAGAACGGAATAGTGGGTATGCACGTTTTGCAGTTTTCTGGTTGCGTGCAGTGTTTATGAGACAATTTAATAATGAGTGTATCCAATGTTCTAATGCCTGGAATATAGGAAGGAGTATAACTACAATAGAAATTTAAGTCAGCAAATTTCTAAAGTACACCCAAAATGTAATGTTATCGCGCCTCTTCTAAAAAGACAGCAATTGTGCGCCTATCAATGTGAAATGTGCAACAAGACTTTCAATTATAAATTTATCTTCAAAGGCTATCAGAAAGTTTATCATGGTGAGGGTTCAGCTACAAAGAAAACAATGACCTGCAGCTTATGTAGTCATCCAGTAACATCGGAACTTGTTTTATTTGAACATACAGGATAAGTACATGAAATAAAAGTAAAATCGGAAAAACTACAGTTCTTATCCTTTGACGATTTTAATAAATGGAAGCAAAATATTGAGGAAACAACGGGATCTATGTTTGTAAACAATTTTGGTTCCTTTTTTTAAAAAAATATTAATTATTTACATGTAATTACAACACAAATTAAAAGTTTAATGTTTTTGAACACCAAGAACATATTGTGCATGTCTTGCAGTCTCTTTTTTTATTATTATATATTACAATTCACTTTTTTAATGCTACAATATTAGAACTCAACTGTGTGTGTATTTGTTTTTTTTTAAATAAGATTTTGTTTAGCTTGAATCTTTGAACTGAATTAAAAACTGTCCAATATACCGCCACACTGCCATTCGTTGAGCTACTGATGAACAACTAAATATTAAAATTTCAAATATTGGGGTTCGAAATATTGCTCGGAGACTTTCAGGATCTGGAGAATCTTCTGCACCCTCCGCCATGGTGATGCAGCACCACCACATTCCAAACGATGGAGCACCGTTTCTTGAAGGCTGCAATTATCACAGTTTGGAGACATCTTCATACCAATACGATACAGGCATTCATTTGTAGGGAAGATATTTTTCACCAGTTGGTACCACACACTCCGTTGGTAAATGTTGGGTGCAGAATGTCGGATGTTGGACCAGATTCGGCACCAATTGTATACTGGGTGTTGGAGAACTGACTTAGGAGCTGGCAATTGAAATAACCAGGCAGTATACAAGTCTCTGGTCTTCGGTGATTGACTATGTAGGTAGACGGGATATTATATTATTAATTGAAGTACCTTCTTAACCTGGGGTGCCTAAATCGGCAGCCCTCCAAGATCTGGTGGATTCTGGAGGCGCTGTTCCGATAACCATTGGGTGAGAAACGGATGACTATATGAATCGCCATAGTCTCTTAGATGTGCCCAGTTTGTACGGAGAAATAGACAATCAGCTTTTGCCTGTGGATCAATGGCATTTAGACCCTCTTCAGAGGCTGGAAGTGTGAGTTGATTTCTAGGACTCGTAATAAGAAACCCTTGCTGATGAATCATCCTGTAGCTGATTTCCACTTAACGCCAAAAATGGATGGTAACGCCAGAACCTGGCTTACAAACCATACCTTGAATAATGAAAAAATGTTAACAAAATTAACGCGCTGTAACAAATTTAGAGAACAAAACTGATGTTCTTGAACTTTACAAACATTGTTAACAATACAGTCCCAATTATATTGAATCGTCGCCTGTAGCGTGGGTATAAATGTATCACCCAACATTTTAATGGTAGAAGCCATAGATACGTATGAAGGGAGGACTATAGAAGTGGCGCCAACGAGCATAAATCTTGACTTATTCACATTAAGGATCCCTCCAGAAACTCTACAATAATTATTCACAATCTCTTGAATATCAGGAAGAACAGAACCAGTGAGCTCATCAAAGTGACATTATCAGCAAATGTTCTAATAAGAGTGTGACCATCAGAACGAAGGCACGTTGTAATTTTCGTAGGAGAGGCTCGATTGATAGCACAAACAAGTGCATCGCCCCTCTCTAACAGGAAAGGAATGAGCGAAATAGCCGTTCACCAAAAATTTGGAAATAGCTCCTTTTAAAATATTGGAATGGTAGCAATATGTATCAGGGGTTCTTCCTAATTGCTTCATAGTATTAAATAAGTTGCTATGTTTCACCCGGTCAAATGCATGGTCAAAGTCCAAGGAGATCAGAAGTTTCCCACCCCGCAAAATATGGGCGTCACTAAAAGCGTCACAAAAGGAACATATGACATATATTATGTTCCTTTCACATCGTATTGAACGTTGTACTGGTGCAAGAATATCGGCTATTATTGGAGATAAGCGGTGTTTAATACATCTCATTAACATTTTATAATCAGTATTCAGCATGGTTAAGGGACGAAAGTCTTGTGCAGTATTGGAATAGCTACATTTAGGCACAAGAACCAGTATGCCATGAACAAACACAGAGGGAATCAAAGTGATACACAGCAGTTCGTTGAAAATAGCAAGAAGTGAATCCTTCAGCAACGGCCAAAATGCAGAATAAAATTCTGCAGGTAGGCCATCTACTCCAGATGATTTATTTTGAGGCCAGGCAGCTTGTTCATCATTGATAAAATAAAAGTTCATCATTGATAAAAGGAGAATTGACGTTACAAAGAAATGCTGTATATTACTGCTCTTCTGTTGTTGTTGCTGCTGCTGCTGCTGCTACTGCGGGAGTATTGAAGGAAAAAGTGAATGGGTTTCCTAGGGGAATGCCAGTTTCGAGCGACAGCGGAAGACAGTTTCATAAGTAAATAAGATTGTTACCAATTCGCAAATATATAATAAATATTTTACAGCTTTCGTTTCAGAAAAAGTGACGAACTGCTGTAATTCCAATTCGCAACTAATTCAGGAGTAAATCATTTGCAATTGTGGCAAATCTCCTAAATGGTGCAAAAAACAAACAAACAAAACAATGACATGTTAGCATTTGAATCCGCGTTGAAATTTCCACATGTCAAGTGCAGTGCCTTAAGCCATCTATGCTACTACGCCGTTGAATTGAACTGGTATTATCTAGTTCATACGTTCCCTCTTTCTCCGCTGTCGCTCGGAACTGACTTCCCCCTGGGAAACCCATTCTCTTTTTCCCTCAATGCTCCCGCAGTAGCAGCAGCAGCAACAGAAGAGCAGTAATATACAGCATTTCTGTCTCTTTGTAACGTCAAGTAAAAGGAGGTAGAGTAGTAGTAGATAGAACCGCAACTTCCTCTGTAGCAAGGAGTTCTTAAGGTGTAATATTAGAATATAGCTTTTGAAAATATTCTTAAACAACGGAACGAATATTCACTTGGCTACTGACTGTGAATATATTTGTGCTTAGCACGCCGTTGTTCACTGACATGATGGTACATTGACGGGTATTCCATATCAATCAAGGTAGCTCGGGAACCACCTGAGTGCCCCTCAAATCGTCCAGTTGAAGTTTTAGAATCCGACCTTTAGTTCTTTTAATCTCAATACTATATTGTGTATCTACCACAGGGCGACTGTACAAATCTCGCAACATCCCATAAAGAAAATGTCGACTACGCTGTTTTCTGCGGTATTTATCACCAGAAAACATTGAAGAAACCATTTTATCATTGTTTTGATGACAATACACCATTCTTTAGATTTTAATATATTTTTAATACTTTTTTTTTCCCGGACGCTCTTTAACATCTCAGGTCATCAGCGTCCCATTCTATTCAGGGCATGAAATGGCCGACAAATTTTGCTCAGAGGCCTCTTCTTTCAGGCTTGAGGTTCTTTTTCGTGCCGTAAATCTACGACACGGGTCTTACAGCTTTACTTCCGTTCCGAAGGAAGCCATAATAAGGATTTTTACGCCCCGAAAAAATCCATCGACTCTGGCCGGGTTTGAACCCGCGATCTTGGACTTAGAAGGCAAGTATGGTTACCACTACACCATCAGGACCGACTTTTAATACTGTGAACGTCGTGAGGAGGCCAAAATTATTATTTTTTTTTAATGTATTGAACATACTGGGATGTGGTATATGCTTTTTTTAATTGCATATCTTCTTTTATTTGTAATAGTAAACTTGTGTTTAAGACATTTTTAATTAATTTAAAACAATTTATAATCATTTTATCCACCAATTGTTTGTGGAAACCATTGTGCAGTGCTGCATTGATGATATATTGGTATTTTTCTTTGTATTCTTTTATAATGGGTGGAACATTCATCAATCTGTATGTGAGGCTGTTGAAAGTGCCATGCATGTGTGTTTTGGAATTAAAGCTATTATTATTAATGTAATTGTGGATAGGTTTCATATACATTCCAAACCCTTATCTGTTATTTTTATAATATTCAAATTTAAGAAGGGTAAGAACCCATTCTTTTCAATTTTCAATTTAAATTGCATTAATCTTTTCTATAAATTAATCATTTTAAGGCGTTAATCACATGTTTAGGAATAACGGCAAATATGTCATCCACTTATCTGTGCCAATGTTTAAAACTTATTGGAAAAACATCAGTTATGTCAGCAACAAAATTACTCATGAACAGATCTTCCAATTAAGGTGAAAGAGAGTTACCCATAAATGATCCAGAATTTAATTGGTAAAATTAACAAAAAAAAAATGTTTGTTGATGCATGTCTACTGAAATAATAGTTTATTACATCAATTTGACAGAATTAAGCTGCACATAGCTAATGTAATTGCTGAACATCTCACAAAAATCTATGTGAAGCAGGACCCTCAATTTCCCTACAGTTCAAATTTACCTGTGTCTTTTTTCTTTTTCTCCAAATTGAAGAAACACTTTCATAGGAGGCATTTTCCATCTTCAGAAAAAGTGATGAAGGCTGCTGGTGATTCTAAAGGACCCCTCAAAAATTGTTTCCAGCATGTCTTTGAAGATTTGCAGAAATGCCGGGACAAGTGCATTGCATCTAATGGATGAGTAACATCATCAAAATTATGAGAAGAATAAAGGTATATTGTAAAAATATTTATGACCCACTTTTATTGAAAAGCCTTCTTTTATTCTGACTTTACATGAAACAAAATCTTTGTTATTACCATCTGAATAAATAAATACACAATTACACATTCATAAATAATTGGTTATGAATAAGGCATAATTTACATTCTCCAGTAAGAACTTGTAATATAACAAATATGGTTCTCTTATGATCCAAGCATTCATTAGTTCCTGCATAAAATATACACAATTGGCAATAGGACATTATGAGCAATAACACTATGAATGTTGCTTATAGATTAGCACTGCTTATAGATCAAATTAATTATAACATTAAAGTTTTATATTGCATCATAAATACAATACCTATAAAAATATATATCTGTGCAACATGAGTTAAATTACTGTCTGCAACTTAAAGAGCGTCCATAAATAAAAAACTGTCTGCAACATATAGGTACTATCTCTTATTCAAAGTCACTACATCCTTAGCAGAATAAAAACTTTAATGAAAGTTGACATCATAATGAATGGTTAGGTTTCAAACTTGTATCTAGGTATCCTATAACAAATTATTTATGAGGAAGTCACTCAAATTTCACTAGTTTTATTCCACTTACTAGGACATGTTTGAGTGACTTCCTCATAAATAATTTGTTCTATGATACTATATTTCACTGTGGAAATCCCAAACTATTCAAATTTGTATTTAGATATTTGTTTGATATGTCATATTGATGTTTCCTTGAGGACATATATTACATCATTAACTTTATTTATTGTAAGATCATAAGACTGTAAAAGTTAAATGTTGCATTATGTTAATTTTATATTTCTTATATAATAAGGAATATTCTGCCATACCCAACAAAACTCACTGCTTGCTGAATGACTTAACAGTTTTTTGTATATTTATTTTAATTAAGAATTCAATTAACCTTATATATTGTGATAATTGAAAAATTCAGGCAGTTATACATTTTACACAAAAATTTAAGAACTAAAAACTACAAACATTAAACAATAACAATAAAATAGAGCAAGGAGATAAAATGATTAGTTGCAAACCAAACAGTTTAACATGTTATCTTGATATATCTTGAATAGTACACACAGAAAAAGAAGACTAATTTGCTCTGTCATTAATTAATAAATGGTATGGAGAACTTTGCAAGGAGAAATCAACAGTTGCATAGTATGTAGAATATGAAATGAGGACTATAAGGTAAGAGTAGTAACATTTTAAGGGTAGCATACCTACTGTGGACATGAGGAAAATGGAAAAAAAAAAAATTATGGGTCTACAGGTGTAATAATAAAATAATTACACATTACTAAGAAAAATGAATTTTGCAAATTACAAATGGTAGGCTCACTACCTTAGTTCTTTTCCAAAATTATGCTTGAGTGTCCTTGAAAATTAGTCATCTTTTACCTATTGATGAAAGTAGCAGAAACATAAAACGGGATGTTGTACTAGGTGCGATATCGATGAATTCTATGTGCCATCAGAAGAAATATACATGTAATCTGCGTGCCTTAACACTTGTTTAGAAAATTGAAATGGACGTTAGACAAAGACATTGTTGTCAAATCGAATATATTCACCAAACTGTAGGGAATGTCACAAGTTTCATTCAGCGACCGTGGTGCTGTAGGATAAAGTGCCTGCCTATCTACGAACCAGGTTCGAATCCTGATTGATAAAACGGTCTGACTAAGGTTTTCCCTCGTTCCTTGAGATAAATATGAGCTAGTTTTATCGCTTTATATCCGTTATGACCGCGATAAATTCAGAAATGAGCATTTTTATTTAGTAAAAATTACAAAGAGACTAAAGGTCCGTACATACAAATCATCAAAGCTACAAAAGAGACATATATTTTAAGCAGGGGTCCCGGACCCCCCAATATATTGGACTTTTAATAAATAAATAAATCAAGCTTTTCATTTAACAATAATCATCTCAACAGTCATGCATTTTCAAAGGCTGTGCGGAACAAAAGAGTAGTAAAAATGAGTCATCACTCCGGTTCTGCATGCACCTCTCTTCATTTTCTTGCATTCCTTATTTCCCAACATTTCACAAACCAAAATTCACTTGTGGAGGGTGAGATACTGTACATTGACATTGCAAATCCATGAGGAGCACTACGGTTTTGTTAATGGTTCATACCATGGCAATACAATAATAAGGTACAGTAAGTAACTCTTAGATACTGTGCATATTAGCAAAGTTCTACCTAATTGAGATATAACTTAATAAAAATCATTATTTTCTACTTTACAAATACCTAATTAATACACTTATAGAAAAGTCTAGACCGATTTATTATTGCACGAGGACACCTAGATATTTTTGTTAATGCCAATGCTGCAGATTTTTAAAGAAAGCGTTAAAATATAAATTGAATTATATTTTATAGTCAAGGTAATATAAAGGTGAAGTCTCTAAATCATGCACTTTTTGTCTAAACCTTTTTTTCCCCCCTCATGTGCTAACTACAGAATGATGCTATACTCTCACTCATTCATACTAATAGCACAAATGAAGAATGAAGATGATTATGACAATAGTCAAATGATGTCCGGGCCTAAATTTTTCCAATAGCTATGTTTTAGCTTTCATTTAGCTATGTCCTCTGCCTGACCATAACTCAGGTGTGTAATAGTTTAGGTACTATGAGCGACATATGTGATCTATTTCGCAATCACCCTTATACCGGCTTCACTCCAGAGAACACTATTAATGAGCTGTTGCCTTCCAGTACGAAGTCCAGATAGATCAGCCTTTGCAGCACAAGATTTGTAGAGAGGAACGATTCCTTTAATGTCTTTGTTGATCATCTGGAACCAATTGTTGAAAGTTTTCAGTCTCTTTCAGTAAGCAAAAAATCTGCTTCCAAGATTGCAGCACAATTACTAGCAGTCGTAGAGAAGAGCTCGTTTCTCATCTCACTGTTGACATGCAAGAAACTGCAGTCCTTCATGGTCTGTCTTTTAACTTATTTGCAACACCCTGGGCACGATATTAGCTTCGCTTTGGAATATGCCAGTGATGTTGTACAATAGTTGGAAACCTTAAGGAGGATTGCTGGTAAAGAATCTAACATCTTTGAGCGGTGTTCGAACAAAATGAAAGCCCTTTTCTATTCTAAAATTCAAATTCAGAGACTAGTAGGAAAGCAGCCGAAGAAAGATAACCACCCAACACATACTGCAGAAGAGTACTTGGAAGATCTGTCTTATTCAATGCACCGATGAATTGATTTCAAATCTTAAAGCACGTTTTGAACAGAACACAGTTTGTTGCCAAGAAATGACGAAGAAACTGGAGCTGATAAATTAAATAAGCTTTTTAGTATTCAAGTGGTACTGAAAAAGAGGCAGAATACCGGATGTAGTGTCAAAAATGGAAATCCACGGAGAAAAAAAAAAAAAGAATAAAAGATGCCCGAAGTTCTTTGGCTGCATGTCCTTCAGAATTATAACCCAGAGTTCACCGTCTCTAAAGTTTAGTCACCCTCCCTGCCTCAACAGTCAGTGTCAAAACATAGTTTTCAACAATGAAACGGGTCAAGACTTACCTGAGAAATAGAACCATTGATGAACGTATAAGCAATCTTGCTTTAATGTAAGTACATTAGGATCAGGATATCAATCCTGATGAAGTGTTAAATATAATGGGCAGAAGAAGAAGGCGCATCTATTTATTACTGTAGAACAGTACAATTTTTGTGTAAATATTGTGAATTTTTAGCAGAACCCCAAGGAATATAATACAGAACCTGTGGACAACACTTCAATAAATTTCCAGATCTTTATTTCTCATATTAAAATCTTCTTTTAGTGTTACCAATAATTTTTTCTAGCATACTTAGAACAATATTAATAATTGTTGTACAATGGGCACGTATTTTGACAATGTGTTTGTAGTGAAATTGGGTATTTTTGCATTTTTCTAAACTAGTCAGTGTTTATTTATTTATTTTTAAAATAGTGATGGTAAGAAAGAAATATATACTTGCAAATGCAGATTTATTTTGCAGCCCCCACCGGAAACTAATTTCTAAATATGTGTCGGGTAATGTAATAAATTGCCAGAGAACAAGGAATCATGAAATGATGTTTTTAAAATAAAAAAGTAAAATTAAACAGCAAAGAATAGCAAATAAAGTATTGACGCAATATACTCGTACAATAAATAATACGAGAATTTATAGCAACTAAAACATATAATTGTAATTGCGGTATGTGTTTGAGAAATAACGAATTAATTTTTTGGAATGTCTGCAATTTTTCGCGTTTATTAAACGTTTGAAGCCTGTGTTACAATTATTAGGTAGGTACTGTTAATTAAGATAGTAAGCTAGATGCAGTAATTAAACTAAGTATAATTAGCATATTTATTTAACTAAAACAAATTTACTTTCTTTATAATCATTCTTAAATTAATGCAATTTTTCGAATTAATTGGATTTTGTTTAACACGCTGTCAATGCTGTTTGAACACATTTTAGTCCATATTTTCCTTTCTCTAGGCCACTCTAAGTATTATTAGCCGCCACGGATTTTAGCCTGCAGCATAGACGAACGTTGTGCCCTCTACCTCTGTTCTACCCACATCGATGGTTGACAGGCGCGGATTATACTTATATATATAATTTTAAGAGAATCTATGAAGGGGGAAAAACAGAATGTTGTAGTTCAGTTGAAAAAAAAAAAAAAAAAAAAAAAAACCAGAAAAATAGTAAAAAAAAATCGAATGAAATTGGTCTCCATTTTGAAGACCAATTATTCGCCAGAGCTTTCCACTTAGAGGGCACAGGGATGATGGTGTCATTGATTTCGAACACGGATTTAAATGTGAAAATATGGAGAATTTTAAGAAACCTCTTAAATTTCGAGTTGACGCAGGATATAAAATTCTCAGAGGCCATCCTACAAAGACACCTAAAATTTCTATTCTAACAAGTAAAGCAATACAAACAAAGTGATTTGACAAACTGTTGTGCTGTTATAATTGAAAACAAAATTATAGATGATGTTAAGAGAGGGAAACACTTTTCTTATTCTACTTGACGAAACTATAGACATCATTACAAATGAATAATTAGCATTTTGCATGTGTTTTGTTGACCTAGAAAAGTGTTGTGTGAGGGAGGAATGTTTCAGGTTTGCTGTAACGCACGACTTAAGTTTCGAAGGGTTGTGTAAATTAATACATGAACTGCGAGATGAGACTAGACATTTCAAACCTGTGTGGGCAATGATACACGGTGGTGCAGTCTTTCAGTTTCAGGTGTTCAGCCCACATTTTAGTAGTTCAACATTTTGAATTCTATTCGCACTATGCTGCGCACTGTCTGTGTCTGTCGGTTTGTAAAGCGTATTCTATCATTTCTATTTGACAAGCTCCTGACACAATAGGCGAAATTGTGAATTTCGTTTGGGAATCTAATAAGTGGCCATCGCTCATGAAACACAAAATCAGTCAGCTATGCTCTCAGCATAAATAAACAAACAAATTAAAAATAAATAAAATTTTATATCACTGTGTGAAACTCGGTGTATTGAGCGGCACGATGCTATTTTACAATTTAAGGAGATTTCCCCAGCAATCGTGTTATTTCTAGAAGCAGAGTCTTCGAGTAAAAATGCACATATTTTACTCAACTCTATCCTAAAGTTCGAGTTCATAATTGCTCTAGTTATCTTAGTTGAAATGTTCGGAATAAGTGTAAGACAACCTTCCGGACAACTAAAAAATCCGAGCACTGATCTAGTTCAGTGTTACGGAATGATTGAAAGGGTTAAAAACACCTTAAAAGAATGTTGAGAAAATCAAACTTTTCATTCTGTTTTTGAAAACGCCAGCACATTAGCAAAAGATGTTGATGCAGAACTTAAGGTGTCTCGAATAACATCCAGACAAACTTATCGAAACAATATTCTTACTACAATTTCTCCAGAAGACCATCGTCGTATTGTTTTTCTTCCATTCTTGGATGACGTTTTCAACGAATTGTTCACTAGAGTCTCACGTGATAATCACCACATCCTTAAACCTCAATCCTTGATTCCAGCTTATCGGAATGACCTGAATTCAGATATTGACGACTTCTTAGACGAAAAAAAATTGTTAAGGAAATGCTTAGAATTTCAAGAAAAGAGTCTAAGGAGCAAAGGGGAGTAATAATCTTAGGATAATTCTGGAGAACAACGGAATGGGGGACATTTGGAGGAGAACAATGCAAATGGATTTTGGAAAGTAGTAAGAAAGAGATTGGAAGATAGAAATACAAAAATTGTTGAGAGAAATAGCAGGTAAAAGATCTTTAGTATTTTATATACCGATAAAAAATAAATGGGAAAGAGAGAAATATATTGATAAATCAAATAAAGAACAAATAGAGGGCATTGCATGGTTAAGAGCAGTCGTGTGAAGATTAAAAGGAATAAGGGAAGGATTTCCTAAGAATTAGTGTCCAATATGTGGGAAAAGGAAGATATGGAACATTTAGTGTTTGAGCGCAAAGGGATGGGACTCTAGAGAAAAAGTTTATAAACGAGAAATGGTTTAAATTAGATAGAAAAATAATTTTAATGAAAATATTTAGTAAAGATAGCAGGAATGTAGGGGAGTTTTGAGCAAAGCTAAAAATAAATGGAATTGAGTACTAAGAAGGAAAGTAAATTAAATGACTTAAAAAGACGCATTTGATTAATTATATTAGGATGTAGATAAAGGTGATTATGGTTGGCAGTAGGTTATATTTTTATTAAATTTGAAATGTACCATTTAGTATGCATTTGAGAAATAAAGTCATTATTAGTTTGTAGAGAATGTAGCTAGCCAAAGGGGGGGGGAGGATAAACAAATAAAGGTAGTGGCACAGTAATGGAAATGCTGCTGCTAATGAACCGGAGACTGGGACTGATACAATCAGGTGGAAATATTGAATTTGTTCAATTATATTAGAACTTGAATAAAGGTGATACAATAAAACCAACTGTTGTATTTATATTTTTTGCAATTGTGAGGGGGCATATCCTAAAATGGCCTGGGCCAGATAGGTGGAGGCCTCCTGTAGTTGTATTGGTTCTTGACGTAACATAAATATAAATATTGACGATTTAGTAAAAGGTGCAAGCATTTACCAATAGACTTACCAGAAACTATTACAGAGCTTCGAGGTGAATTAAAAATATGGTTTAACTTTTGGGAAACTGAACAAAGTAAACCGAAAACTGCTACTGTAACTGCTCTCCTTCTTCAGAACAAAAGAACTTCTAATCACGTCCGTCATACCAGTAACTACATGCACGGCCGAAAGGCCGTTATCAACATTAAGCCTGACTAAATGTTTTGGTGCTACTTTACATCCACCGCAACACTGATGTGCTTCCAGAGGAAATAGTTAATCTTTTCGCAAGAAAACATCCCAGGAGATTACAGCTTCATGTAAGTTACAACATTATTATTCCATATATTTTTTTCTGCATGCAATTAAATTATCTTTATTATATATTGTATTCATGGAACTAATACAACAGAGTCATATTTTTTGGAATGTAAATTGAATGTATGTCTTTTAAAAAGTTTCGACATTTTATGTGGGCCTGAGGCTCATTATTTCTGCAGCACAGCTGGCAATTTAAATATTATTTTATTAACTTAAATATTTAGTTAGCAAATGTTTTAGTATGACCTTAATTCTGATATATCCATAAGGGGTAGTCGATCGTCACCCCCCCCCCCCGTCGAATATTTCTGGGCCTGCTGGTAGGACAGTATTGGAGGAGAACATGTGATCACCGATACCTCACCCGTTGCAATCACGCGGCTTTCGTGACCAATGGACACCATCTCCCTATAAGCATCTGTGCAGTTATCCTCACGAGGCTGGGTGGACTGCAATCCAGAAGTCTCTAATTAAGAAAATTTCTTAGCAGTAACGTAGATCAATCTTCCGGAGCAGTTAGCAACGCTAACTACTAATCAAGGAGGCGGTCCTGGTTCATATTTTGAGGTTTCAATTAGATCTGTTGAACGTTTATTTTCTCTAGTACGGTAATTATAATTCGTGTTAAATTTTCTGCATATGGCGAAAGCTAATAGCAGCAAACTACTACGTAACCATATCGTTAAGTCATGAGAGAAAGATAGATAATTTGAATGAGAAAGATGGGTGCAGACAATCTCGTCTTGTGGCACCGAGAACATTGCGAGGCATCCAGTTACAATAAATGCGAGAATCAGTAACCTGTTTTCTCCCAAAAAAACAACGTAATAATAGAGAGCAATAACCATATCTAGCTACAAGTACAGACGCTAAATGACAGCTTTCTGTTGATTTTCTTAACTGCTTTTCGTCGCTTGAAGCTAGTGTTCATAAAAAGGAACGATTCGAGTAAAGTCCAGATATTTTTTTTTGCCCATACATTTATAAATTTATTTTCGTTTTATTTGACGAGGTACAATTGAAGCATGTGATAAACTATTTATATTTAGCAGCAGGAAAACTAATTCTGACTAGGCATTGCCGCACGCTTATGATTCTGTAGGGCCGTTCAGCCTTTGAAGATCTTATGCACAAGGTCTAAAGCGGATAATATGCATTATGTTCCATTTTAAGGAACTAATATTTAAAAAATAAATAAATAAACCCTATGATAAATAAATGCCATGTGATCAATTACAACTTCAGATTTTATTAGTTTGATAATATGTGCATTTAGTAGGGAGGTAGTAATCTAAATGGTAGTTTCATTTTGATAGATTATGTAAATTTTCATGCTAATGATTTTGGCTCTTAGCACAAGAGCATGTTGTTTGGATAGGAGAAGAAAGTCAACCAAGCTCTGAATACAGGGTTTTCAAGCCTTTTGAGGAATTAAAAAAATTTATTGTGTACGACTATATCATGTAAAATGGAATGTTGAGTTTTTCTAAAGAATGACTATTTTGTATCGGAAGCATTTAAACGATTTTGTCAGCGTGTTTAGAGCAGATTGCAAATTATCGAATTCATGTTCATTTTTCGCAATGTAGAAACGTGTTGCGTTTGTTTTGAAAACTTAACGTTAGCAACTGATATATAAAAAACCAAAATAAAGTTCAAGTGTGGTTTCTTGCGAAACCTGAAACCTATTTCAAGATTGATTTTTAAACTGTTAGTCAAATTATTGTTCCCGTAATTGTAGATAATTTTGGAGCCACTGAAATATTTGTGTAAATATTTATTAGGACTTAAAGAAGTTTATTTGTAATTTCAAAGGCATCTTTGCATTCTTAGACGGTTGGTTCTACAAAACAATATGTCATGATCGACCATATCAAATTGTACGTAAGTAATTCTGATTAAGCTCAAGGGCTTTTTAAATGGGCATTAGGCAGACAACAGCAGTATTTAAGGCACTGAAATTGTTTAAGGAGCTATACTGAGTTGAACTTGCCTTTTTTTTTTTTTTTGTTACACAATTTATAAGGGTAAGGATGATAATAACTCTTGTTTGCTGTCCTGATTATTTAACTAATTCCATTTACTTTTATAGGCATTACTATACAGTAGAATATTTAAGTTAATTGAGAAGCAATACGGTGTACAAATAAATTTAATTTTTAACATACATCTACAAAGTATGATTAAAATATTACAACCATCTTCAGAATCACTGTGCTCAGCAACTTGTATTTAAAGGTTTATATTTTCAGCATTCCTAGATTTTCATTATTCAATATTTTATTTGTGATTTTCCATACAATTCTTTAATTTTTATTTTCTATGCTACTAATATTGTTTCTGTAAACTTTTTATAACTTTTTAAGGTGTTTAACGCCCGTTTTTACTACTGAGGCATCACAGGCGGTGAACACTGGTAATACATGAAATATTGGGAAAGGGCGGTCCTGGCGGGATTCGAACCCCAGATCTCCCGCACACGAGCGCGCGCATTAACGACCTCGGCCACCCGTGGCGGTATTTTTATAACTATCCCACATTTATATTTGTAGTTAAGACATTTAATTTCATACACATTACATGCTTGTTTGCTAATACATTGTGTAATTGTATTATACACTTTAAATTTATATAGTTGAAAAAATTATGGAATTATTTTCTGGAAAAAAAAAAAAATAGATCTTCGATTCAATATTAAAAAAAAATAGAATAAACATATATAAGTAGGAAAAGGATATTTGCGAACCATTGATTAAAGCACTAAAGACATTACCATTGCTTCGTTTATTCTAAAAAAGTTGACAGATAAGGGCGAATGTAAAAAAAAAAAAAAAAAAAAAAAAAAAAAAAAGTTTTGGGAAATCGCATTCGAAGTTGGGGTGCGGATATATACTAGTATAGAAATAATGACTGCTAGTGTAAATAATCACAACTGGAAAAATCTAGCACAGCAGTATATTCTACCTTTCTCTTTGAACTGAACACTAAGCTCGTACTCTCATTTTCTTAATTCTTTAAACGAAATTTAGAGGAAGTTTATAGAGATTTTGTACATAAAATTGTCACTATCACAAAAGTGCTTGCAACAATAATAATAATCGTTATTAGAGCTAATTTTTTCTTTCAAATTTTTACACTCGTCCTTACTTCTACATGCTTCTGATTTTATTTACCGCCTTTAAAACGGACAAATGAAAAACGCATACTTCTGTATTATAATAGCTTTAATAATACCACGATTATTAGGTTTTAATATCTGAAGAGCTGCCAATAAATTTTGTTAATGCATTATATCAATACATTGTAGTAATTTATTACAATATAATTATTTTTGTTAAAACATTTTTTTAAATGGTAGAAGGCTGAATTACTACATAATCTAAAAGTGCCACAATGTGTAATACTTCCAATTAGTTAGTCATTAAGATTATAAATACTGCATATTCTAAGTTAATTTTGCACAAGGAGAGTATTTTCTTGCATCACATTAAATCCAGCTTATGGGCGAATTTGAGAGTTTGCATGTGAAATGATTCGAAGTTTTGCAAGATATCGATGATATTTGAGAATCTGGGATTGGCGAAAGATATTGCAATGTTATTTACATTCACTCGCTTTTCAATAAATAACAAACTCTTAATAAGCATAATTATCACTACGCCTTCCTGAACACGAGCAAAATATTCTACATTAAACAATTCTCTTCACTATATTTAACAAAGTTTCTGCGATAATAATGACCCAATATATCTACACACAAAAGCTATACATTCTTCGATTTTTTCAATGCTTTTTGCATTTAAAGAAAATGCTTTAATTTGCTTATATCGTATAGCATCTTTACTCGGTAGGAATTATTATAGTAATATATAAATTATACCATTTATTATATATACTATACATTTTTAGTATATCTCCCATTGTCGTTAAAGCGGTATAGTATTGAAGTAATGTAAGAGCTTAATAACCTTAATTTTATACAATTGTTTATATGCCTGTCATCCGATTCATATTGAGAATGACTGACAATTAAATGAACACCTAAGCACCTTTTATTTCATATTTACATTAATCTGGGTTTTGGACATGTACAATCCATCTCAGAACTGTAAGAAATAATCAGGCAACTACATGACCAAATCACCGAACGCATTGAGCACCTTCACAACCAATCCAACGCACGAACTCAGCAATCGCACTACAAACATCTCGCCTTGACCACCTGAAAGAGGCATTCATCGAACTCCGTTCATCCTTCAGTCTCATTCAACAGTTCCGGGAACTCATGACCAGTACAGAAACTGCAATTAAGGAAATATCAACCTTCAAAGACACAAAATTTACCTTCACGAAAGCCCAGCTTGATCAAATACTGCCATACCATTGATTCCAAACGTGCTGCGACTTCATGGTCAGCTTCAGGTATCACCAATGCAGACAGATGGACCATTACCGCGCTCGCTCTCACCGTCAGAGAAGGCGGCTGATTCATATTACAACAGATACAACCCAAATAATCAATGATTAAATTATTGAAGAAACGACAACTTCAATGCTCCCATACCCACACCAATGATCTCCAGGGTGTCACTCAGGGCACAGGCTATGTGCGACATCCCGCAAACTCCGTAGACCCCCTTTCAGCAAATAGGTGCTAGTTCCCACCTTCACTGCGAATAACGAGGGTGCTTTATGCATCCCCGCTTCTTAAACTTCCTTCTTTACCTTCACTCCGTTTTAATTAATTATGGTTATAGTTATCTATTATGTTTTTAATTCGTTTCTCATTAACATATACTGAATAGCAAATATTCCTTAAGATCAGGAATAGTTAGAACGTTTGGAAACAGAGAATTATGTTGTGTAAAACCTTAGTTCAATGTCGTTCAGCAAAAATTTTAATAATTGCATTCGATGCAGTTTTATGATTTTTTAAAAAGGATTTATCTTTAATTCATAGTATTTACTTAACTACCTTATACTATTGCAATAATTAAAATTCCTTTTGCAAGGAACCTAGAAGCTCAAATTAGATTGTTGCAAATATAAACTAAATACTTTCTGCATGGTAACATAATTAATACAAATTACTCTATACGACTTCAACTAAATTATGCAGGGATGTTCGATGTGTTAGCTTTTGTTCAATTTATTCAACTTAGTCAATTCAGCAAAACATTTGTGTTTAAGTTCACCTCTAAATGCTAACAATTAAAAATATAAACTATGGATAACTCATGAAACTTACACATTTCCAGTTGTAAAATGCAGGACGAAGTCTTAGATTTTAACATAAACGCTGTCTAGATGGGAGCGATTATCACACAATACTTTCAAGGATGGAGCTTATTGTAAATAATGTAGAATTTTCAGAAGCTAGCTCTCGGCCTTTTGTTTTTACATAAAGTTTGAGAAGTAGAAGAAAGCAGACAATTATGTGGAACGAAAAAATTGGTTTCTAGAGAAAGTCGGAACTGTGGCAGAAGAAGAAGAAGAAGAAGAAGAAGAAGAAGAAGAGCTACTACACCACAATGAAGAAACATTTCCTGCTATTGTAGCTAAGATAAAAATCGGTCTCGAAGGTACTGCAAAATGGAACAAGTAATAAATTCTGTTGTACAACAGTGGAATGTGATGACAATTTAGCGTGGGGAAGCACCAATGAAGGAATGCGTAAGAATTGTAGAAACTGTAAAACACACGAATAGGGTTAAACAGATATATAGGTTTCCAAGAACGGCCTTGATAAGTTCTAAATATTTTGGTGTGAGAAGTGTTCTAGAACTTGGTATTGCACTCTTCTTTAAAAAAGAGGGGGGGAGCTAGTCACAGTTATGGACGAAATGTTGGAAGATAACGAAATGAAAAGAGTATTAATGTTTACATGAAGCGAAAACAAAATACATGTCTGAAATTGTCACACGTACTGTAAAAGTATGTATGAATGTGTAATTAGAAATTACTTTATGATGGAATTAAAAGCTTATCTTTAATAAGCAGATATATAGTTTTACTTGAGCTCACTTAAGTCTTCTGTCGTCATTGAAAATAACTTCATTAACATTTTTCTATCGATTGTATGGACCGGTTTGAAAGCCTTGGGTGTTCCTGCATTAAGTGTGAATTCCCCGAAGTACAGAAAAAGAATGCTGGCACTGGACACATGAATTGTTAAAACAAGTGCAGAAAGCATGTACAGTTCTGCGAATGCGGAGGACATCGGAGTTCTTGAAATAGTAGAGAACCTGTGGAATTCCATTGCAAGATATTCCTTTGTTTAGTCAAACATGCCATAGTGAATTCACTTCTGAAGCGAGGGAATAAAAAAGAAGAAAAGGAGAAAAAAAAATGCCATCCCCATCCAGTAAACTAAAGGCATACGAAGGCTGATATCTGACAATTTAGACACGCCTGAAAGTATATGTGAATATCCGGTGGTCAGGAGTATCCATTATTTGTTTTAACAGTTGAGGAAGATCTTTATGCTTTCCTGCTACTTTGACGAGTCTTTCGTTGTAGTTCCCATATGTGGGGTACATTTTTGGGGATTGTCTTTTGACAATTTTCTCCAAGAAATCATCTTCGTTATACCACAAAAAAAAAAAAAAAAAAAAAAAAAAACCAACAACAAAAAGGCCTGTGAAATTAATTACTTTTTTTTTTTTAAAGAATCTTCTTTTATAAATGACACAAACTGAAAAAACCACAAGTTTGAACCTAGGAGCAAATTAGTATGTGTAATGATCTTTTATACTCTTTTGGAGATACCGCCACGGGTGGCCGGTAGTTAAGACATGGACTCGTGAGCGGGAGGTCTGGGTTCGACTACCGGTAGGACCATCCTCCCCGACTGAGGTTTTTTCCAGGTTTTCCTCAGTCCTCATAAATGGTAAATGCCGGGGAGGCATCCTAAATTTAGGCATGGAACGATTCCTTCTTCAAAAATGAATCCTTTACCAATATATCATTTCATCTCATGTATCATTAGTGTCCATCGCCTGTGGTGCCTCAGTATCAAAAACTGGCATTAAACACTATTCATTCATTTCTTTTGGAGACAAGTTAGTTCTGCCATTACATCGTATCTTGTGTTAATAGTTGGTGCATATACTAATACTTTTCCAGTGCTGGAAAATAAAATTTGCTAGAATAGCTTTGCTGCGATTTGCGCTTATATTGACAAAATCAATATTTTTTTTTTATAAAACTTATTCCTAGCAGATACATAGCTTAAAGTTGTGTACCGAGGTATCGCTAGTTTTGCCCAAAATAAAAACCTTCATTTTTAATCTAATTTAAAGGAACTATTGCGATATAGTCTATTAAGTACTTTCGAACAAGAGTAGATAAAGCCGAGAATGTGTGTGTTTGCACACTACGCCCTAATGTCATATTCACTCAAAAGTGAAATGAATTCTACACAGTGTCCTCTATTTTCAGACTTTCTCTTCCCTACATGACCCCGGAATGGAAATTCTTCGCTAGCGAGTTAGATAGCTGCATCTACGAGAGGTTACGCTATATTTGCTGTAATGTGTTACCATTTCATTATAATTCTCTTTTCAATGTCAATCTAGTTGAAATTCAACTAGGGATGTACCAAATGTTGTGAGCGAACTGTCAGCTCGTACTTGTAAAAGTAAGGCTGATGAAGATTTGCTGCTTTCCAAAGTTTGTTCATGCCTTCCCGTAGATACTCATACTCATGCTTTTCATTTAATATGAAAAAAAAAAAAAAAAAATCGTATAGAAATATCAGTACAGTTTTTCTGCAAGTGAATAAACTTTTTATATCGCCCAGAAATACATCTTTTGTATTAACGACTTTCCAATATGCAGATGATACACTCATCATTGCTCTGAGCAGGGACCTGAAATGTTTTTGGCGAACTCTTTGCGCACTTCAGCCTAATAGCGGATTAGAGCCCGAAATGAGGCTATGTTTATCAGTGGTAAGGAAAGTTTTCACCAAGCACCAAAACTTGGGTCCCGTCCCACAATCCCCTCGCTGATAGCCTTCCCTTCTCTGCAAAAATTAGTTTATCAATGTATTCACTCATTGTCTGCCGAACTATAGACTAGGATCCTTTGAGAATTATTTGACTCACAATCAGATTGAGATTACTAGTGACTATAACAGTATTTCTGTATCAACACATTAGCGACTTATCAAAAACAATTTACTAAATTAAAGTGCGTTTCACAGGAATTGCTTTTATAGAGTAGTTAAATATATACATTTTAATTAATAATAAAGATCTAATTGCATAACTTACACTTCACATTGATTACTGTCTTCTCTTTCTACACCCGCTGAATATATTGCCATATCTGTGAAATCAGTTCAGTAAATGTTATAGTTACATTAGTGCTGGATCTTAATCATAATTTCATAATTATCTTGCAATGAATTAATTTACAGACCTACATTTACTGAAATGTTTCGTACCTATTATTGTGCACTTTTCACCCTTTAAGTTTATACTATCATCCATGAAAGATCCTATACTTTACTTTTGCATGGCTTTTTACATTTATAAATTAAACTGTGTCTTTTCAAGTTTGACAATGTTGTAAAGCTTTACGAACAAATTTCGCACTTTCGTGGTCTTTTGCCCTCATGAACCAAAATATGCCTCCTCAAGTCTGAAAATGATAAACAGTCTTCTCACATATTTCACAGGTGTGGTTTGCCCTCATGAATCTGATTATGCCTTTTCAGATCTGACAATATTTTGAAACTCTTCTCACAAATTTCACATTTGTGTGGTCTTTTAACTTCATGAATTAGATTATGCCTCTTCAGGTCTGACAACATTTTGAACCTCTTCTCACAAATTTCACATTTGTGTGGTCTTTTACCCTCGTGAATCAAATAATGCCTTTTCAAATCTGATTCCTGAGTAAATTTCTTCTCACATAATTTACACTTATATGGTCTTTTGCCCTCATGGATCAAATTGTGCTTTTTTAAGTTAGACAACCTTGTAAAGTTCTTTTCACATATTTCACACTTATGTGGTCTTTTACCCTCATGAGTAACAATATGCATTTTCAAGGTTGACAACCATTTAAACCCCTTTTCACAAATGTTGCACTTGTATCGTTTTCCTTCATGATTCATCTTATGTCTCTTCAAGTATTCCAAACAATTAAAACTTTTCCCACAAACTTCACAGTTATGTGCTTTATTGCTCTCATGAATATAATTGTGTCTCTTCAAAAGTGATGGTGCAGCAAAGCTCTTTCCACAAACGTTGCACTTGTATGGTTTTCCTTCATGATTCAACTTATGTCTCTTCAAGTATGCCAAACAATTAAAACTTTTCCCACAAACTTCACAGTTATGTGCTTTATCGCTCTCATGAATAATATTGTGCTTTTTCAAGAGCGATGGTGCAGCAAAGCTCTTGTTACAAATTTCACACTTAAATGGCTTTTTGCCCTCATGATTCATATAATGCAACGTCAAGTTTGATGCCCTTGTGAAACTCTTTCCACAAATTTCACATTTGTATCGTCTTTTGCCCTCATGAACCAAATAATGTTCTCTTAATTGTGCAGCCAAAGTGAAACAGTTCCCACAAACTTCACATTTATGTATACAGTTAGAGCCAATCAAAATTTTATTTTCCATGTAGGGTGCCTTGATAACTTGGTTTCCACGAATGTCATACATATTGGTTTCATCATAACCCATATTCACTTTTAAGCTGTTCTTGTTTTCTAAAGTGGCAAAGACACCAGTGCCATTGCTGGGCATTGCTTCTGTATATGATCTGAAATGTGGAAGAAAAATAATCAGTAATGAAAATTTAGGAAGGCTAAGTCAGCTAAAGAATTTATAAGAATACATATACTAATAATAGTTACATGCAAAGTGTCAAGGACTCCGAGTGCATTAGCACCATTATTTATTCATTTTATTTACCTATAGTATTCACATCTAACCTATAGATGTTGTAAGATGACCAATGCAATCAAAGCATTAAAAAAAATTTTTTTTTAAAAAAAAACTCTCCAATTCTATGCTGCCTTAAAATTGGATTAAACAGAATGTCTTTTACCATCATTATGGTTAGACAGACACCTCAAGAGTATTTATCTTAGATATGAACCTAATCCATACCTGTTTAGTTATTTTTGAAATATTAGTTTCTCTTTATGTTTAATGTGCCAACAAGTGAAATACTTAATTCTATATACTGAAAAAGGTCTAATTTGTATGTTAGGACTCAACATTTTTCCTGAATCTAAAAAGACTTAATTAGATTTTTCAGTATATAATAATATTAATAATAATTTTTTAAAAAAATTAATTTTGTCCTATAGGCAAAATAATAACACCAGTACTCTTTCCTCCTCTACCCTTCAATTCATTTCTTCTGAGAACACCCTTGTTCTTTTTTATTTTTCTTTGGCCATATCCTATGCAACTTTCTTTCTAAACACTTTTTTGATTCTTATATCTTCATCCTCGACTCCACAGTTTTAAATCCTGATAAACTTTCTTCATCTTTGGGATTTGTCTCTTGGAAGGTGAGAATCTTATTTGGTTCCATTTTTCTTTATACATAAAACTCAAAATGCCTTTTCTTCATTGTGATGGAATTTTCTCATAATTTTCATATAGTTCATGGTTTGGTCTCAAGTGAAAAGTGAACTCACGGGTTGTAATTTTTAGGTCCCATGATATTGCTTAGAAATTTCCTTGTTTTTTTCTATTATTGAAAGCCATTTCCTAACTACTGTCTCCACCACATACAGGCATTCCAGTTTAAATTCTGCACGGTAGTGTCTAGATTTGGATTTGTAGGTATCCTATCAATCTAAAAATTTTCTCTATCTACCTTTCTCTTTCTTCAATTCTATCTTTTCAATAACATTCTGTACCGCCACGGGTGGCCGAGGTCGTTAAGGCATGGACTCGTGAGCGGGAGGTCTGCGGTTCGAATCCCGCCAGGACCGTCCTCCCTGACTGGGGTTTTTTCCAGGTTTTCCTCAGTCTTCATAACTGGCAAATGCCGGGGAGGTACCTAAACTTAGGCCTGGAACGCTTCCTTCCTTTAAAAAAAAAAAAATCCTTTCCTAATATATCATTTCATCTCATGTATCATCAGTGTCCACCGCCTGTGGTGCCTCAGTAGTAAAAACGGGCGTTAAACACTATTCAAAAAAAAAAAAAAATAACATTCTGAGTCAAAATTTCAACTAAATACTTGAAATGTTGAACTCTTTTTATATTAATGCATTTGGTCTTATTGAACATGTTGAATTTCTGGCATCTATATTCAGTTTTTTTCAAATGAAATTTGTAGCCCCACTTTCACTGCTGTTTCTTTCAAAATTTCTATCTGTGTCGTCACAATCTGTAGATTCTTTGCTAAAAATACAATGTCATCTGCATGTGTGAGATATTCAATTTTAATCCCAGTCTTTTAATGTCCTAATCTAATCCCATTTATAATTTTGTCTTAATTCATTATTTCTTTCATTTTCTAATCGCTTTCTTAAAACAGAATTGAGGAGCGATCTTATCCTTGTCTCATGCCTGTGTTAATATCAAATCGTTCTGATAATTTACCCAAATATCTAATTTGTGATTTGGTGTTTGTTAACGTTTGTTGTATCAGTGCTATTGTTTTAGCATCTTTTCCAAATTCTTCCAACACATTCATCAATATACCCTTATCTACAGAATCATGTGCATTTTTAAAGTGCACAAATGCCTTTAATCCCTTTAATTGATGCCAGTTTTATGTTTTTTGTTGTTTTATTTGCTTTGACTGCATTGGTCTTCTTACAATGTCTGTTGGTTATAGACTGCACTATAGGTGTAATTCTATAGGGATGAATTAAATTAATTAATGATGGCGCAAATGAGCTCAGAGTTCTTTGCACCTAAAAGTCATCTAGCATTCAGCTTCTCAGGGTAAATCATGGTTTCGATCAAGATTTTTTATGGTGAAAATCTGTTCCACATATAATTGTTCTTTCCTGAAACCTGTTTGATATTCTATTTGTTGATCTATATGGTTCTCTATACCATTCTTAAGTGTTTTGGAAAATACCCAATATGCAACTGGTAGAAGTGATATTCCTCTGCAATTGCTGGCATGCATCCTATCTCCTTTAAGGATAATTTCCCTTTTTATGTAACAGATGGATAAATATGTCCCTCCATGCATCTGGGACCTTTTCTATTTGCCAGATCAGTTGGAAGAGTTTCTTTAGTTGTTCCAATAGCTTGTCCCCAGCATATTTAAAAAGTTTTACAATGATTAAGTCTTTGCCAGATGCTTTTTTGTTTATAAGGTTCTTTATAATCTCTTCTAATTCTTCCCTATCTGGTGGAGTTGATTCTGGTAGTTCAGTTTGTCGTTTCTGAAAAGTCATTTTATTTACAGGTAGATAACAGTTAAATAATTCTTTGAAGTAACTGGCCAGATGTTCACAATTTTTCCTGTGCTAAAAATTATTTTCCAGATCATTTTTAAAATGCATGTTGGGTGGACAGTAGCCTGGAATTTTTAATTTAACAGTTTGATAGAAATCTCTAGTGTTGTACTTCTTTAAATTTTCTTCCCTCTTTTGCAGCTGGCCTCGTTCAAATTTTCGTTTTAACTTTTCTTAAAATCTTGGAAGTTCTTTTCCTTTGTTCCTGGAATTCTTCAAAATTTTCTCTAGTTGAACTGCAATTGTTTAATTCGTCAGCACATTTCCTTAAGCCTCATCACATTCCTCATTCCACCAGGGGTGTTGCTTCATTTATGCCAGGAAAATTGTTTTTCCACCACTTCTTGAATTTTTAAGGCATTATATCCCATTCACGAGAATCCATGCGCAAATTCTTTGATATTTCCCTATTATTTCCGGATTTACTTTAATGTCTTCGATTGTATATTTTTGTATCCTAGAATTTTTCTTGATAATTCTATTAGGAATAAAGTTCAATTTGATTCATTTGATGTAATGATCTGAATCAAAGTTGGCCCCTCTCTGTAATCATTGTTTCTTCCAGGTTAGTTGTTGCTGTATTATCTATGTGGAACTTTACAACATTGAATTAGGTGACCACCATATCTTTATCTGTTTTAAAGTCATGTTGAACTGCAAAAGCATTAACTTCATATTGGATGATATGCACTGGTGTAATAATCTCTCACCATTTTTGTTTGTTCATTTATGAGTTGGATAATTTGGTAAAATCATTTTGAACTTTCTTTCCTTTCCAACTTGAGCAACTGAAATCCCCCAATAAAATTTTGACATTTTAAAAACTTTTATAATATTTTATTTACTATTGTTATGACTGCATTGATCTTCTCGTAACATCTGTAGATTGTGGATGTGAACCATACGTGTAAGCCTGTATTATAAATTAAATGAATTAATGACAGCGTAAATGAGTTTGCAGTCCTTCATGCCTTAAAGCTATCTCGCATACACCATTTTTGGGGAGGGAAAAAAAAAGTGATGCAGCTGAACTTGACAAGGATTTGAAACCAAGTAACTCTAGATTAGTACTTGCATATGCCACCACCAGACCCCAGAGGCAATCATTTTGAGCACGTACAAATCTTATTTTTTTACATGTTCTGGAAGCCTGACTTTGTGATCTTGCAGACTGAATGTGGGAGAACTGGTAGCAATAGTAGTACTGAGGTTTAAGGGCACACAACCATTAAAATCATTAGTACTTTAACAATTACAGTGCATGGGGGGAGAGAAAAAAAAAATGCACTCCATGACTGAAAAACACTACTTCATACATGCAGCTGAAATAGTGTAGCTCATTATGTTCCTCTAAGGAGTATTGGTGGAATGATTTTATCATGGTGGGCAGAAACAGAACTTGAGAAAAATTCCTTATCACCAATTTGCCATCACAAATTCCTGAATGCAGATGGCAATCAAACCCATGTTGCCATGGTGGAAGGTAGAGCAGCTGGCATGGGCGAGTATATGTATAATATTTTTTATTTATTTTATTCATCATGTGACATACTGTGAAGTAAATAAGCCATTTATTTTGCATTTATATCTCCTGTGAGAGTGTTCTTTGAAAATATTACAGGAAAGCTCCAACTAACAGAATTACTGCTGTTAGCTGTACTTTATTTCTTAAATTAAAGGCATCATATCTAAATGTAACTTTACTAAGAAAGTGCATTGGACCTAACAAGAGTTTTTCTACAAATGGAAATACATTTTGTCAAGTATGTGAGAAACAGGTTCATTTGTTTTATATATATATATATATATATTCTCTTTCTTATCTACACATTTCAAATTTGGGCATGTAACTTAAAGTAAGTCTTCATGATTCATGATGACACATTCCATAATCCATTATATTAACAATATTTTTGGCAGATATATATAGTGGAAATGTTGGAAATATTTTTGTTGCCTTCACAAATGCTTGCAGAAAAATGCTCCCATTTGCTGCAGTATTGGAATTTGGTAATTTTTTTCAAATGCTGATAAGAGGAATGCAAATAGACCCAGAGTTTTCTAAATTCAAATTTGGATACAGAACAAATGATTTATTTAACCTGCATCTATGTGAAGCTTTTACTTGTAACTTGATTCGGAATGCCATTACACCATTTACAACCCTCCAAAACTTGACGCTGAATTGTTACCAAGTTTAAAGAATGTAATCAAATCTGTTATTACAATTTAAAATATTGAGAAACAAGTAAAAGTTAAAGGAATTGCGCTGCTTGTAAAAATGTTTTAATCCAATGGGAGAAGATCTATATATACCAAGAATCAATGTACAAAATGATCTAAGTAGCACATCTTTGATTACCCTTTGTCTGGTCCCTAAATTTCACTTCAATATAACATTTTACTCTCTTCAATTCAGCCATATACCCATTCTAACTATTTTATTTAAACAAGTTATAACCAGTCATAACCATTTTTCCATCTGCCACTGCTTTCCTTTTCTGATCATTCCAGCTTCCATTACTAGAAAATCTAACTCCAAGATCATTCATGTTCATAGTTACTTCAATTTCTACTCCTTTCCACCATCATTTTTCATTTATTTTATATTTGCATTTTTTAATTATGTTTTTTATCTTTAAATCCTACTTTTTACTTTTACTTTACTATGCTATAGCTTCTAATGTTATAAGCTATTTCAGTCGCATGCTTATTAATGAACCTGCAACCAAATCATCAGCAAAGAGTATTCCTAGCCTTCCTCTCTTACTTATAGTTATAGCAGGTGTTGTTCTTTTTTAACCAATTTCTTCTAAAATAACATCAATAAATAGATTAAAAACACTAGACTTAATTTGCACCCGTCTCAAATATACATTGTTTGGAATTATTTCCACTACCTTCCTTTCTCTCAAATTTTATAAAAAATTCATTATTATAAATATTTAAATTGCTAAATTAGCCTAGTGAGTTGATTTTGTACTCTTATGCAGCACTTGTCATTGAATTACTCAGAACACGTATCATGGGCCTTTGCACTATCGGCTGCATGTTGACTTGGATGATGATGTGGGCAAAGGCTCATGAACATGTTATGAATAGTTCAATGGTAAGTGATGCATAAATTGACTTGCTAACCTAATCTAGAATGCATGATTGCTTCGTAGTTGCTTGACCATGAAGTTAACTTTTTAATTTAATTTTTAATTAAGTTTAAAAATTTTTGGCTTATTTCTGCTTTGCTTATATAATATAAATGGTTAAATATTACAGTCATTTTCATATAGGTTATATTTTGTAATTTTTATTTACAAACACTTACTTTTGTTAAATATGGTGGACTGTTGTAACAGTGATGTTTAATACTAAGAATTTTAAAATGACTGAGTCGAATTTGTAACATATCATTAATATTTAAATATCAGTGATGTAAGTGTTACAAATTCAACTCATTCATTTTAAATACTTACTTTTGTGTCTATAAACACTGGATAATATGTGTTCCATAAATTTAGTTCTGCCCTTTATAGATCAATAACAGCTCTATTATACTTAATAAGATATAATCAAATCAAAGGTAATGAATGTACCTCGGAAATATAATTATATGTTTCTGCTAGAAGTACCAGCTACTATAATATATGGGTAATACATTCACAAAGTAATATGCCAACATAGATGTAATGTGTTTGTTGGGCTATACCCTGAAATAGTTTTTACTGTTCTGATCTATGTTTATATAAGCCATATTAAGTTTCAAAAACATAAATATTACTAAAATAACAAACTAATCCATTTTATTAATATATGAAATGCAATCAAGTTATACTTTTTATATGAATACTATTAAATTTAACAGTACCATATTGCAAATTTTATGTTTACAGTGAAAAGATGGATTATTAATATTAATTATTTGCTTTAATGAAAATCTGATAGAAAATCCCTTTCTCATTCAACACATGGCTATGGAAATACCCAATTCACTGCCTTAATCATACACTTTTACATGATTATGTTTAGGCATTTTGCAATGCTAATACAGTGGGGTTAGCAACTGCCTCTCTGAGAGCCCCAGCTCACTAAAGGATGTTTAACATAAACTGAGAGAGATGGAAACAAAAGGCAAATAAGTTTAGTGGTGTGCCTTTCACAATGAGTGAAACACGTGGTTCGCCTCATTTTAGTCCTCAATGGACAGAAAAATGTTTTATCATCTTTGAAGGTGGAAAAAAGACTAACTGCAGTAGGAGGCATGTTCACAATGTCTGACATTTTTGCAGTGGCACATGATAATAGCAAAGAGTTTCTGAACAGGTCATTACAAGCAATGAGATGTGGGTTGTACCCTTTTTACCCCAGAAACCAAATAGTTACCAATGCATTGTCGTTGCACTGGATCTCCTTACAAGATCAAACTCAAGCAGAATGTATCGAACAGAAAGTGATGTGCAAGTGTTCTGGGATCTCATGAGCTTTGCTTTGTGTTCGGATGTCAGTTGCTTTGAACATCAACCTGATGCTCAGTTTCCGGAAATGTCTGCTGAGTTCCATAATTGTGAAATGGTAGCTCTCCATAATGTGCTCCCACACTTGTTCATATGGTTGTCTGTAATAATGATGACTGCCCACTGTGCTCCTCCTCATGCACATTTTGCCAAACTTATGGGTTGTCTGCACCAGCAATGCACCATTTGCTCACTCCATCTGTCACATGGACACTAACTTCTCACGATGCATGGTCTGCTAAATGTTGCCTCCAGGGAAACTTATATACAGACAGGGCCATCCGCTTATCAAGTTCCTAACCACAGGTAGGATGATGAGTGTTCAGCGCTAATGTAAAAAACTGCAGAAATTGTGACAGTCACTCAAAACAAGTGATGTGGGGAGCTTCGTATTGGTGTTGTCTTGCTACACAATAATGATTGGCTTGATATGGTTCGGCACACAACAGCTCTTTTGCAGCTGTTCCACTGGGAGTTACTTCCACATTCACTCTACAGCCCATACCTTGTTCCCAGTGGTATAATAAATGCCTCAATATTATGGTGGAGAATATGTTGAAAAATAGCTTAATAGTTTTAGTATCTGTTCCAATAAATCTTTCCATGAAATTATGTTTTCTTTTTGTAAATGGCTCCAGGGAAACATACTTTGTTGGCACATTTCTTATATATTATATACTTTGCATTATAATATTATTACACATTTCAGAAATGTACATGTGCAATAACACTGTGAAGAAACACTAGAAGGAGTAATACATGAACTGTACTTGATCTATATGATACAAACAAGAAGGTGTAATAATACGGCAAACAACTCACTAGGTATAGTCTGTGCTATTTTTAACATTGCAAAATTAATTGCCCAATTATCCACACATTTCTGCGAAGGAAAATTTGTAAAGGAATATTTAATAGAATTGGCTGTAGAAATTTGTCCATAGTTGTAAATTTTTAGAGATCCCAGGTTGTATCATCGTATGGTCACCACTCAAATTTCAGAAATGGCACTTCATTGCAGCAACAATTGAAAATGAAGATGCTTAAAAGCATTAGACAACTCTAGAGATAACCCAAGGAAGACACTACTCAGTGTTTTTTTTTTATGGGAATTAATAACAATTTCAGCATTATTAAGGAATTTCTAGATTTTGCTTCACTAACAGGCTGGACAATGGTGAAAATATGTTTAATACCGTTGCAAATTTAACTGAAAAATGCAATCTTCCTTTGGATAGCCAGCATGTACTGCAATGGATTTAGCACCTTCTGCGATATTCATCCATTCCTTAAAGACCTTGAGAACTCATGCTTGAATTCATGGAAACACTTGAATGTACAAAATCAGGACATGTACACATTAATGTCAGCAGTTGTGTGAAATTTCTGAATATTGTTAAATCACATGTACTTTATCATAGTTCCAGGAATTTTTAAAAGGCTAGAATCTATTTAGATGTTCCATATCATTTTCAGGTTAGATGGCCAAGCAGAGGTAAAATGCCCAAGCACTTTTTCAATTAGTGTGAAATAGACATTTTTTTAAAAGATCAGAACATTGAATTTACAGAATTTTGCAAAAAGGATTACACTTTTGATTTAGCATTTTAAAAAGTCTAAACTTATATTTAAGTAATTTGAACCTCAAGTTATAAGGATTTTTTTTTTTTTAAATTTATGAACAACCTTTTAACAACTCAGGTCGTCAGTGTCCCATTCAATTCTGGGTGTGAAACGGTAGACAAATTTTGCTCTTCTTTCATGCTTGAGGCTCTTTATCGTGCCATAAATGTATGACACAGGACCCACGGCTTTACCTCTGTTCCAAAGGAAGCCATACTTAGGATTCTTATGCCCGAAAAAATCCATCGATCCTGGCCGGATTTGAACCTGCGATCTTGGGTTTAGAAGGCAAGTATGGTTACCACTACACCACCAGGACCTTAAGGAAAAGATACTTTATTAATTAAAGCGATTTGAAGGCATTCATGGATAAACTGGAACTTTGCATATATCAAATAAATTACAGTGATTTATACCATTTCACATCTTTAAATACTATAATGAAAAGAATTTTTCAAAATTAAGTGCAATAAAATTACAAAAGACATATTCAATTACTTCCAAAGAGATTTGATGATTAAAAAATGATTGACACAGAATAGAGACTCCTAATACTAATTTTCTTTCAATATTAACCATTCATATTGTAATTGGCTTAATCAATTTCCAAAACAACATACTTCTGTTGATGACAAAGACTTATGTCATGCACTGCCCAAAATTAAATTTTCAAACATGTATTTCTTTAGAACAATAATCTGTTAAAATTAAGAAGATAATTTAGAAAAACTAGAAGAATTTATCAGAAATCTATCATTGCCTCAGAAAGAGAAAACAACTTAAATAAATAGAGAGAAATTAGAAAAAAATATAAGGAAAATATGGAAGAAAATCGCCAAGCTGCATGGAGGTAAACCTTTCCAACAATATATTGGGAACACCTCACAAACTAATAATGGAGAAAGTAAAAGCCCCAGAAGATTTTTTTTAAATGGTGTTTAACGCTCGTTTTTACTACTGAGGCACCACAGGCGATGAACCTAATGATGCATGAAATGAAATGACATATTGGGAAAGGATTTTTTAAGGAAGGAAACGTCTCAGACCTAAATTTAGGGTGCCTCCCCAGCATTTGCCAATTATGAGGACTGAGGGAAACCTGGAAAAAACCTCAGTCAGGGAGGACGGTTCTGGCAGGATTCGAACCCGAGAACTCCCGCTCACAAGTCTGCACCTTAACGACCTCGGCCACCGGTGGCGGTACAAAAGTCCCAGAAAAAATATCTACTCCGGATAAAGGGGAGGATAAAATGACTGCCAACTGGACAGACTCTATAAATCTTCTACTTCTAAAACTACTACCTAATGATGATACAGAAAATTATAACTCAGAGCACAGGAAACTAAGAAAAGAACTCATTACCGTAAAAATAGATGAATGTGTCATTTTCCCATACCATGAAGTTGAAATAAGAAAAACTATAAAGGAATTAAAGAAGAACAAATCACCAGGACCGGATGAAATAAGGTTGGAAGTGCTACAACAGTTGGAAGATCAGATTACCCTGTGCTTGTGTCAATTGTTTAATAACTGTCTATGGCAGGGAAGAGTGCCTTACTGCTGGAAGGAAACAAATGTGATCATTTTAAACAAAGGGGCTGACAAAGATCCCACGCAACTGAAATCCTACAGGCCTATTTGCTTATTAAATGTTTTGGGCAAAATTCAAGAAAAACTATTGAGCAAAAGAATAGATGAATATAGATCAATGATTAGTATGATCACCTAACAGTTTGGATTTAGAAAAGGCAAGTCTACAGAGGATGCCATAATCGAGGCAATAGAGACTGCAAAAACAACTAATAAAAAATATGTAATAGCAATATTTTTTGATATTGCAGGGGTACTTGATAACTTATGGTGGCCAGTATTGTTTCAAATTTTAAGGAAAAAAGAAATATCCAAAATGTATCTAAAATTTGTTAATAGATTATTGTAAAAATAGAAGAGTGTATGTTAAGGGTACAAACCAGATTATTACAAAGGAAATTACCAAAGGATGTCCGCAGGGATCAATTTTAGGGCCCATATTATGGACATATTTTTGGAATCTCTAATAAAAAAATTAGAAGGATTAAACAGTATAAAAAAGATTATTGCATATGCAGATGACTTACTAACAATAATAGAAGGAAATAATAGAAAGGAAATTGAAAAGAGATCAAATATAACTGATCAAGTAAACAATTGGTGCATAAAAGCAAAATTGGAAATAGCTCCTCATAAATCATCATACATGTTTTTAAAAGGAAACAAACAGAAACCCATGTATTAAAATTAACAATAATAATATTAAAAGACAAGCAGTAAATAAATATCTAGGTATCTATTTGGGTGAAAAATTCAATTTTAAGAAACATATAAAAAACACAAGAACTAGAGCAGAAAAAGTTAGTTTAAGTTGGCCAATAATGGACAAAGATATTCCAATATACAAGCTAACGGAATAAAAATGTATCATAATAGCATCTTTGCAGCCATATTAAACTATGGAGGTGGACTTTGGGGAGAAAAGGTACACGAAATACATTTTATACAAACTATAAGGAGCTCCCAAAGGAAAATTTTATTGAGATGTACAGGGGCATTTTTCATACTCCCAGCAATGGGACTATTAGTAATATTGGGTATATGACCACTTGGTTATTTAGTTCGATTAAGAGCAGCTTCTTATTGGCTTAAAAAACAAAATAACTAAAAAATAATGGATATTATTGGTAAAAAGTGTAGAAATTAAAACGAAATCAAAGATTCTTTATTATAAATGTGGCAACAAGAATGGGATGAAATAAAAGAAGGTAGACGAGTGCATGAAATGTTCCCATCCATTAAGGAAATATTACAATTTAAGCATATTCATCCCAATAAAGGTTTAGTGCATTATGTAACAGGACACGGTCTATACTGCTTATATTTGCAAAGATTTAAATTACAAGCAAACAATACATGTATGGATTGTAACATGATCAATACACCGGAACATGTCTCATTTGAATGCCCTAAATACCAGTCAACTGTAGCAGAGGAAAGAGGACTACTTGCAGGGAAACACATCTGGAACATCATGAGAAATGAAGATGATTTTAGGGCACTGAATGAACTAACAAATAAAATATCATGCAAAATAATGGCAGAAGAGTATATAAACAACAAAAATCAAACAAGAGAAAAAAATTCAAAGGTCAGAAATCATATATTTCCCTAGAAGATCCCAGAGAATCAGGGAAAGGCAAGAAAGATATTTACAACTAGAATTAATTGAAGAAAAAGACGATAAAGAAGATAATATCCAATTTGAATTAAAGTAGAGAGCAGAATTGACAGAAGGGAATAATTGCAGTTTTCTGGCGGAAAGGAAGCAGTTAAGAGAAGAAGTAGACAGAGATCAAAAGAAGGAGAGAGGGGAAGAAAACTGCGCTGTCAACACACCATGGTCCATTATAGCTGCTGCTGGAGATTGGCAGCAATTCCACTGATGTCCAGGTCCTGATGCCAGGAATTCCAGAGGGGAGCAGTCCGGATACCAAGCATTAGCAGAAATGCACAATGTAGATATAAAATTGGATAAAAATTGTAAATTAATTAATTTTAAATGTAATATTATTGCCACTGGGTACCAGTAGCAATTGTAGATATAATTATAAATCATAGCAAAATAGCCATAGTACTGGATTCCAGTACCGGTTTAGTTTATTGAAGTTTTAGTTTTGTTTAGTTATAGTATTAGTATTTTAGATTTTAAAATCTGTAGAATTTAAATTGTATTGAAATATACAAAAGGAATACATAAAATAAAACTGGAGTATTATGCCCTGATGTAGAAACAAGATATCAGGATGTAAGTATTGCAAAATAAAAATAAAAATTTCTTTGGCACTTGTTTTTGCTACATTTGCATCGACATATTCTGTGAATAGTTTTTCAGCAGATTGAACAATACTATGAGTTTCCTTTGTAACTGATTAAATGATACAAATTTAACATCTGTATTAAGTTGAATTATGTATATTTAGAGCCTGAATATAAGTTAATAAATAATAACAGGTGTCAAGTTTCAATGGAAGGATCCACATAACCATGCACAATCTATACAGTACTTTTTTTTTATTTATCATTTTGTTTTTTAGGTAAGCCTCAATCAGTATGCTTCCAAGTCATATAGGTTTATATATGGTATGCAATTTGAGTATCTGAAAAAAGGTGAATAAACTATTACCTGCATATTATAAGTGTACATATACATATCTATTTAATATTGTGTTTGTAATAAGAGCAAATTCTGGGTTTCTCATGCACGCAAGGATTCATCAGTAAGTCCAGCTGTGATGTTTGCCTAGCCCATGTTGGGAATCATGAGCTTCATGGGAATGCATATCAGCCTCCACATGCTGTTGAAATCACAGGTATATAGTAGTGTGCTAAGAAGGCTATGTCTAATAATAGGCTTAAGTATTCCTCCATAATCAGTGTTTAATACAATTCATACCTGCATGAATTGGCTCGTGCTGTCAGGAAATTATTAGAATAAAAATTTTCTAATTTATACTGAGGCACTACAGGTGGTGAACACTGATTATACATGAAATAAAATAATTGGGAAAAGATTATTTAAGGAAGGCAAACCAGGTCTAAGTTTAGGGAGCCTCCCCGGCATTTGCCATTTATGGAGACTGAGGAAAATTTGGAAAAAACCTGTCAGGGAGGACAGTCCTGGTGGGATTCACACCCCAAACCTCTGCTCATGAGCCCGTGCCTTAACGAACCTCAGTCACCCATGGAGATAAAATTTCCTGATGATCGAGTACCAAGTCATTGGTCTGTAGATGCAATACTAACACAAAACTAATAGTGTAAAAAATGAATACCTAAGTTTAGTTTATATTGCCACTCCATTTGCAACAGCTTCGTAAGTACAATATTTATACAAAACTAATACTTTAACTTTAAAATATTTTGAAATAGCATGAAAGAAGAACCCAACCTATTAACTAAGGACCACAGATTTTCAGCAGTCATATACAGCAAGGTTTTCCTGTGAATGCTACCATAAATAAGAAACTATAAAATTTTAATAGATTTGTACATTTGCAATGGTGACAAAGTTTACCTAAAAGCCTCAAAAGAACTGGTTGTTGGGAGCAGTTGAGTACTCATAACATCTGGAAGTATCTAAGAATCAACAGCTTACATTACTTGCTATTTTTCACCCAAAATACCATCTATAAAGCTATAACTCAGTTCTATCTGTAAATCTATCATCAGTTCTATCTTGAAAATCTATCATTTTTAATATTTTAAATAAATATTCTTGTTTACTATTTTTAAGAAAATAGCTGATATCAATTAAAGTCTAATATAGTTAATTAAGGCACATAAAAGGGAGAAAGAAACAAGGGGGGAAGGAGAAAGAAAAGAAAAAGAATGGGGAAAAAAGAAAAAGGAAGTGTTGTGCAATCCATTTACTATTTGCTATACCGATAATGCTGTGATTTAACTGGCAGATGGCAACAGACCATAATATGCATAGACATATGGCTTACCTTAATGATTCAGTTGATGGAAAGTCCTCATCTATCTCATTCGTCCACGTAACAATGTTCTGTAATAAATAACAATGCAATAATTGAAGAATTAAGTATTACTAACAACACAGTAGGTATTAAATTGCATTTCTATAATCAAATTTTATGAAATTCAATGTAGCATTTCTTTTAAGTTCCTATAGTCATAAAATTACAGCTTGAAAATTATCATTAGAGCTAATCCAAATTTGAATATTTTGCACTTGCCATAGCCAAAACATTTTCCTGCCTTAATCATTAAAATAAAATTAAAGTTTGTATAAGTTGAGTATCTCTCTATTAATTTCTCCTCCAGGTACAACATTGTGCATCAATAAAACAGTGATGCAATTTTGTGCTACGTGTTCTGTAAAACAAAATGCTGTTACATTTATAAAAAGACATCACTTTAAAACTAGATCAATATGGTAAATCAGATGCTAATACAAAATTCTGAAGTGCCAGGAAAACATATAAATTAAAATTAGTACTAGAGGAATTACTAGCAGGTGAACTTCTGACATCACAGCTGCAGACCATCAGAAGCAGAATGTCTCATTTATAGGTGGAGTAGAAGAATTAATACATAGATGTCCTAAAACTGGGAATCAATCAGGTGCTATTGACAAACTATTGAACTGTATGACATAGATCATAAAGCCCATACAAATATTAATCACAAACATTTAAAATGCATGAACAAAGAACTTAAAGCTGTTATAACATGAAAAGAGATATCATAGAAACTTAATTAAGTTTGTGTAAAACCATTATTAAATAACATTATTAGTTCTCAAGGAAAGCTGACTTTACTACTATGCAAATACAGCCTGATGGAAACAGAAACAGATGACCATGTTTGTTCCTCAAATGGAATGGTTGCAGTGTAATCAATAAAAGAGAAGAAACTGGCAACCATCTTGGAGTCTACACTTGGACATCACTTAACCTTCACAGGGGGATTGTTAGAGAGGCAGATTCCATTTGCCAACTCCTCTTTGATTTTAGATCATACTAATATATAGATCATCTGAAGGCAGCTCCAATGTTGACATTCAGTGTTTCTGCAATTTCATCAAGTCACCCTTCTGTTTTCACAAATGAGTTCCAAGGCTGCTTTTTCATTCTACAGTCATGACTATGATCAAATATGCATAGGGCTCTGCATCAGTAACACTTAAAACATAGCAATTCATTTGTGGACAACTTTATAAGGGAGAGCCTTGTCCTAATGCGACAGTAACATGCACCATGAATATCTCTGTGCCCAGTATAATGTCCATAAAAATTGCAAGACAAATTACTGTTCTTCTTCAATGCAAATTGCAAGTTAAGCGGTCATTTTGCTCTCAGCATAGCTGATCACCATTAACAGCATTGACATCAGGATTGTCATGCTGATAATTTACATTATACTCTAGAACTGTCCCATTTTCTTCATTTTTCTTGAAAATTTAAAAGTATGGAAACTTTTTGAATGTTACTTGCAGAACCTGGAAGTGTTTACACACCCCGAATCATTGTCTGGAAACCAGTTATACAGTAATTAGGAAAGCAATGTTACTGAAATGCACATGCTACAATAACCAGATAATGCTAATTTCCTAAATCACTTGCTTCAAAAACACTGCCCAAATCTTGAGCAATAAGCATGCCATAATAGAATAGGTAGGAGTCAGGAGCTTACCACCTAGCTCTATACCATTTTACGGTTCAGATGGCAGAGAAACTCAAGTGACAATAAAATGCACCAAAATTATAAGGTGTTCTCGGGACTATGTCCTATTCTATTACAGCAGAACAGAGATGGAGATGCTAGTTCAAATGTGAGATGTCTATGCTTGCAAAGTGCAGCAGTGAAGGATTCCAGTGCATTATCAATACATGGCATTATGTTAAGACAACTTTGGACTACTGCTCAAGAATTAGAAATGAAATGATGCAGGTTGCAAACATCTAATATGGTTTGGCACTACCTAACCATGCAGTAGAACATGAATAATATTTTAACTATATAAATAATAGTAATAGATACTTTTGTCTGCAAACCTTACCTTTCTTTCATTCTCCAAACCAATATCTGAAACGGAAAGTTCTTCTGATTCGGATTTTAGGGAATCTTCTGACTTGAACTGCAATGGATCTTCTTCCTCAATTTTCAGAGGATCTTCTGATTCTGATTTTATTTCAGCTGATGTTTTTTCCATCCACCATAACCCTTCCTTAATCTCTATTTTTAGGTGTACTTCTTCATCATCACTGCATTTAGGTTTGTTTTCAGATTCCATTACAAAATCTAAAGAAAAGAAATACATCATCATTAATGCTAATTTTTATTATAGAAGCCAAATATACAAAGACATATGTTACACATCAAATTTGATTTATATATGTTAAGATCAAAACAGAAAATAGCTACTGTAAATAATTACTGGTAAATGTGAACATTGTCAAAACAGGAAGGTAATGTTGAAATTCCGTCTACTTGATCTGAACTTCATTAAGGTGTAATTTCATACTAATACTGCAATGGCCTAAAAAATATAAATCAAAGCAGATGCTAATTAAATACTACCGTCCACAAAAATATGCCCGATTATGCTTTAACATTTCAGCTGTACCAAAATATTTTTACATAAACACAGAAACAATGCAACAAATAACCTTTGGAGAGAATGCTGATTTAAATAATAATAATAATAATAATAATAATAATAATTCCAACAATTATAATATACTTTGTCAAAAAGTATTATATAACAAATCTAGCTTTATACACATTCCTTTTAGAAACTATTGCATTGATATAGAATATAATTTTACACATTATTCTTACAGATTTCATCAAATTCTTGTAAACTATACAAAGGATTTTCTAGTACCCATTTGTATAAGCTATGTTTAAATACCTGAGCACTTAAGTTGCATATTTTCAGAAGTGAATTAAACAATTTTATCCCAATTATTTTATAGTGTTTAGGTTTTCTGTAGCCTATGGAATGGTTTATCCTTCTTGTCATACCTTTAGTTTGATGTAAATGTATTTCATTTCTTAGATTATACAAATATAAGTTTCCTTTAATATACACTACTACATCATAGACGTATAAATTAACAACTGTAGGAATTTTAAACACTGTAAATAGTGTTTTAAATGTTGAATTTACTTTGAGTTTAATATTCTTACAACCTATTTTTGAATTTTAATACCTCTGATATTTGTGAATTATCTGTCCATAATATTAATCCACATGTACTTTAAAAATGATTAATTAGTTATACAAACAAAATCCTTTGAAACTATTTTTAAGTTAGTAAGATCACAACAAGTGACAATTTAGCATATACAAAATCAATTTGAGAGTTCCAAGTCAGGTATTTGTCAATAATTATACCCAATTTTTTTTACTGTATTACTTGTGTTATGTCAGAATGACATTTTCTCAAGGTAAAAATAATACCTCTGATTTACTTTTGTTTATGAAAAAACTGTTACTTTCAAACCAGTATTGTGCTTGCCCAATAGTTCTGCTGAATGGGAAAGCAGTTGAAGCTTTGTGAATATTAAGAAAATATGTATCACCTAAACTTAGGTATTCATTTTTTTACACTAAACTTCATTTACTTACATAAAATAAGATGTTTTTCGGGAGAATCTCTCCCATCTTCAGTTGCTCACTCTTGAAGATGGGAGAGATTCTTCCGAAACACGTCTTATTTTATATAAGTAAATGGAGTAGTGTGAAAAATGAATACCTAAGTTTAGGACATATTATCACTCTAATGTCAACAGCTTAATAAATACAATATTTAAAATATATATCATTCACATAATCTACTGTATCGCAATAACAGATACATGATTATGGTTTAAAGGGTGAAAACAGCTAACGTCATTAGCGCCCATAATAACAGCATTAGGATACAACATTTATCATTATCAGCAACAGCAAGGGACAAAGAACTGATCTCTGTGGAATACCCATTTTTACCTCTGCTGCCTGAAATTGATTTCCTCCAATGAATACCAACTGCTTACAAATTTGAAGATAAGATTTGAAAATGCACTCTTACTCCATAATTTTCCATTTCCTGTGGTAAAATGTTATGTTCTACAAAGTCAAAAGCTTTGCTTAAATCACAATGTATGCCTTCAGAAGAAATTTCTTTCTCAAGAGTTTGACATACCTTTTTAACACATAAATCAACTACAAGTATGGTTGACTTCCCTTTCCATTGTATATATTGATTCCTAAAAAATAAACATTCAGTTCCAAAAAATTCTGAAATTTATTTTTTAAAAGACCTACATTATCTTGTCCATTGTTCGAATCACTGAAATAGGTCTGTAACTACTATTTTTTTTTGGTCACCTTTTTTATATATTGGAATTAATTTTGAAAAAATTATCATATTAGGAAAAATACCTTCTATAAAACATCTATTGATACAGAAGGTCAAAGGCTCCAGAATAAATGGAATAATGTCTTTTATAAGATTGTTCAGACTTAGTATAGATATCTTTTGTCTTAGAAATTTTCAACTCTTTGGTTACATTTTCAACTTCTGCACACGTAACTTCTATAAGCATATATGCATCCTTCATTTCAATTTATATACATCATTTAAGAGCCTTAGAGCAGTATTCTCCCAAAAATCTATTTGATGTCTTTAAGTGAATCAATGAAAAAGAGTTTGTATTTATTATAAGTATCTTAGTCTTTGATTTGTCTTTTCCTTGCTTTTATTAAACATTTCCTGTAATTAAATTAAAATGTAAATTGGAACTTGCACAGTGAAGCTAATCATATTAATTGATATCATTGCATGATTCAGTTGAACTACATACATTTATACTTTTATGAAAAGTAAGTGAAGCTTTAAGAGTGTGTAGTTCAACTGAATCATACAATGATATCAATTAATTTCCTGTAATGTTACTGATAGTTGTTTTCCATACTTGAAATAGTTCATTTGGTCTTTTTTTTTTATAAATATCTTAAGAGTATTATGAGCCTGTTTTTCATCCCTTCTAGCTCTCGATTGTTTTAGGTTTTTTTTTTTTTTAGCTTTACAATAATTATTGTGCAACTTTATTAATATTGCAAAGAATGACTCAACATTTTCATCAGCTGATTTTCCACTATCACCTAATTTTTCTTCCCCATTTATTGACACCAAAGTAGCCCTAAAATTTTTTACACTATCTATACCGCAATGCCCAACCTGCTTAACTATTCTTTCAGACTTTTTAAAGAATTTTTGTTGTAGATACCTGAAAATACAGGTATTTATGATTACACATTTACACTCCTATCTTTATTGATTATTACTGTGAATTTAATTTGTTGTTACATTGTCCAGACATGCGGTAATTCTGGTAGGGAAAACTGTCCAGGTAAAGATGATCTACTTGTTTTAATAAACCTACTTATTACACTTTTTAGTGGTATGAGCAATTTTATAGCAATAAATTATCATCCTCCACTTAAAATGCACCATATGTCATAACTCTTTCAAGGCCTTCTAGAAATAAACATTTATCAACAGCAAGTGACTTATATATTGTCACTATTATAATTTGATATTCATCAACAAAAACTCCTGTAATTTCAATCACCTTTTCTGTACAGAAATTGTTTAATTCAAATTTTCTTACTACTAGCATACTATTAGTAAGATTATACTGCCATTTTTGTACTTTCTGCAACAGAAATAGTTGCTTAACTTTAATCTTTTAAACCTGCATAACCTATTTTATTTTCTTCGAACCAGTGCTTGCTTAGACAAAATGACAGTTTATAACTCTAAAATACACATACAGTTCTTCCACTTTTGTTCTTAAACTTTGTCTATTTTATAAAGGATATACACATAAGTTAAAACTTTTCTTTTGCTCTTAATTTTAATGTTAAATAGGAAATGAGAGAAACTGGAGAAAATTTACCCTCATTGCAATACATTATATTACTACTTATAATGTCCCTTATGCATTTCCCTGATAATTGTAGGCAAGTGCAATTGATGGTTTTTCATCAAAATTGCTGTTGACAGCTACACTAATCCTACTTGCATTTTTCCATGAGGCATGTAGCTGCAATCCGTAATTTGTAAAGTTTTTCTCTTCCCATTGTGCTTATTCCCACTACAATTACAGGCTTGAATCTACAGTATACTTTAATTACCAATGCATTTTCTACTGTTATTTCCTTATTCACAAATGAAAACTTTAATAACTCATACCTATTTGGTACATCAACTACAACTTTGGAATGGTTAACTAGAGATTTTCTTAAAAAAATTAAATCAGTTAAAACATTTTTTTAAAAAAAGAAACTTGTTTTTTTTAAAAAATATCTGGAACTAACACAGCGAAGCCAAGTTATATGAATAAAATCATGTGATATATGTCGTACTAAACACTCGTATTGCTTCACTTACTTGTGTATGAGTCGTACCCATGGTTGAAGAATGAAGATGAAGGTCTTCAAAATCGGTTCGAAATATTACACAAGTGAAGCAATACGAGTGTTTAGTATGACATATATCACTGATTTTATTCATATTAAATCAGTTGTTTAATTTTTTGCCATGTCATTTGTACCACACATCAACACAACACAATCAATGTCACTCTTGTGAACAATTTATGTCAAAAGTACCATTATCTCTTTCTGTTGCCTACATTTACCAAGCAACAGCAAATGTTTTCAATATTAGTAATTGTGAAATATACTGTATTTCCCACTATGACTTTAATATGTTTAACACTAGATTATAAATGAAAATGTTTTTCCTGTGCTGAGATTAAAAATAGGTGGCTTTTACTACTTTCAGTGCGCAGTATTCAAAAATGCATTCCATTTTGGCAATATAACAATGTTCAATGAAAATATAATTGCAAAAATACTACACACTCATATACAACTTTTAAAGAAAATAAAGAAGAATAATAACATGAAAGGTATACCTGAATTTGAAAATGTATGTCAGTTATCTTGTGTACTCCTTTTTCTTTTCCCATGGAACTGTAGTGCATGTGATTTTCTCGAGTATTCTTTGGTAGTTTGTCGCATGCAAGACACCAGCAGTAATCGGCCATCATATGTATGTCCCAATGTCCCTGATAACATCGTTCAACATCTTTCAAGTTCTGGTGAAACCTTTTGCCTTGCTCTTCAATGACAGCTCCTAAATTCAACAGGAAGTAATCAAGATGTGACTTGAGGAAATGAAGCTTCAAACTCATATTACAGCCAAGCAGTCTGAAATTTTCCAGCATATATCTGACAATTTCTTTGCATTGAGGGTCTTTCACATTATCCAGAAATTGCTTAACAACCTCTTTGAATCCACACATCTTTTTCAATTTCATTCATAAAGATGGTAAAATTAACATTTTTCAGCAATTTCCCTCTCTGTGGTCCATCAAATACTCCCTCTCTGATTTTAGTCTGTGACAATGATGAAAACTTTGTGCATAAGTACTGGATGCAAGGGCAACTTTTGTCAAGTGCTTTCACGAGTTGTTTCGTCATGTCGCCATGTTTTAGGTGTAATGGTGAAGTAGAATTTTTTGACACTCAACAAGAGGCACATTAGTAACATTTTTTGATCCAGTTTCCAGTTGCTGCCTCTCAGGCTATTGGTCAGTTTCCCAATGTTTGTCCCTCGCCCTGCTATCCCATTTACAAAGAAAACAAGGGAATTTTGTGTATCCTCCCTGTTGTCCTAGTAACAGACCAATGACTTTCAAGGCACCATATATTGCCACTCATGGTTGCAGTACTTAATTTTCTCAAGAACACACTTTAGAGTTTCATAAGACTCTCTTAGATTCATAAAATGTGCAAGCGGTATTGAAATTAACATGTTGCCATTATGAAGTAACACTGCCTTAACACTTGTTTGGAAGAATCAATAAAAAGATGCCAGTTACTTGACTCATATGCTTCCCTGCCCAACTGTTGAATAAGATTATACACATCCTAAAACGCAAGTTGATCTTCTTCTGCATAGTGCTTGTGGAACTGTATTTTGCGATTCCTATACCAAGAAAATGTAACGCCAGGTGATAACAAATTCTTCTGTTGTAGTATTGAGCTCAGTAATTCACATTTGTTTTGTGAGGTCTAAATCCCTCACTAAATCATTTAATTAAAATTGATTAAACTGTTGTGGTGAATTGTCAAATTCTTCTGGATCAGAAACCAACTCACTGTCTGAAGTCACAGAGCTGCTTTCAGATTCACTAAAATTGAGGTCTGTTGGTGGTGTAGGTATGGGTTGTTTGAGTCCATGAGAAATAGGCCATGTAGCCAAGTTCAGATTTGGATATTTAATTCCTGTCTAACATGTTTTGTTGTAGCCAGCAACTTTGCACATGCAAAAGTGACAATCGTCATGGTGATTCTGCTGCTCTCACCATATCATTGGTTTGGCAAACAGCATCGCCTTCCGTTTTCCTTCATACCAATTACATAATCTCTCAACACAACTGTTACATGCAATATGAGACGAGAATGATTTATCCTGATCACCAATTTTCTGTTTGAAATATCAGTAATAGAGTTTCTTTGTTTGTGAGTCTATTTTATGTACTTTCCTATCAAACACGTAACACCCACAAATGTAACAAAACTTCTGAGAACTTTTTAGACACTGTCTCCCGTGTAATCCTGATGCAGAAGTCATACTTGAACTTTTACTTTATCACTACAATATAGAAGACGAGCGTGTGTATTCACACAAGTTTTCAGCTCAACTGAAGTTGAGATCTATGATAGCTGTAAATGTAAACATAAATACCTCACAAGAAGACAGACCTGACCCATAGAACAAAACTGATAAGTGTTGGGAATATAAACATAAACATCTAGATGATAAGGGAGGACGGAAGTGAGCAGATTAGGAAGAAAATCAACAACAGATTTAAAAATACATAATGAAACATAGCAGTAAGCTGTATAAGGTGAATGAATTTAGCACCATAGACATACATGCATGCATCATAAAAACTAGATGTAATAGCCAAAAAAGGACTTCGTTTTTTGAAATCAGGGCACTGATTACCAATTAAGTCACATATTTTCCTTTTTACCACAGAACCAATGTAACCAGTGTAATTCATACCTTAAATCTTACTCATTAAACAGTGCTATATAAAAACTATTTAGGTGTAGAAATATAAGACGAAACCTCAACATTTGAAAAAGAACTTACATAATAAAGAAATAAAACCAAACAAAGGTTACTGTCACAACCGAACAATGGTCGTTCTAGTAACTTAATTCAGAAAACATTGCAATGAGTAGAATGTGTAAAGACAAGGCCAGTCTCTACAGTTATTGTAGACAACTAATGATAATACTAGCATTAAACCACAAAAGCTGATTAAAAATAACAATCAATTATAGATACGTCATATAATTTAACAAGCAGGGATTCATTATATATATAAAAGAAAAATAAAGTAACACTATTAACAATGTAACAAATTAACAGTAATAATAAATGTAGAAAAGGATAAAACACTTGGATAAAGTCACACTTGAAATTGCTATATTTCGAACTCGTCAAGTTCTTCATTGGCAAGAAGTCAAATTTCAAGTGTGACTTTATATATATCCACGAATCCCTGCATATATATGCTTATCTTAAAATGCATGACACAATTAACAGATGCTCACAGACTGCTATAATATGTACTACAGGAAAAGTGTTATACATACAACCTTGAAGCTAATCTTTCTTCAAATACAGTGAAGCCCAGAGTGTTCAGTAAACAACTATCTGTTAACACTCCATCCTAAAATTGTAACTGGGAATATTAAAGAATAAGTATTTTTAAGGTACAAAACAGGTTCTAGGCTTATGGAGCCAATAATATGCAGCTCTCATATAATAAACTCAGTATGTATGGAAGTTAAACTCTAATGCTTTTTACTGAGAAGCAAATTTTGCCACCACTTCCTCAAGGATCTGTTTCTTTTATCCACAGATCTCTCTAGGTGTGCCAGGACAAAATTAATTTTTTGTATAATTTTGCCTCTCTTTCCCCACCAGAATCCTGCAATTAACCTTATTCTCTTAGTAACAAAAATTATCTTCCTGCTGAAGACGTTCTGAATTATTACAATTAATGGCACTAAAGGTAATTTGTTGCAAACTTGTTTTTAATATTTAATTACTGTTCAACAGTTTTACAGAATCACAAATGTTTTTGTTTAAAATTGTTATTAGGGTACAATGCAATAAAATTATTTTTTCAATCAAATGCTGTTATGGAATTTTTTGTAGATACTTAAAACTATAAAATGAGTTTCAGGAAAATTCTTCAGAATACTACCCACACTTTTTATTTGGTATCAAGTATAAAAATTTCATTCTAGAATAATCTTAAAAGAGAGAATCCAACTAAATGCCAATATAATGTGTGTTTATACTTGAAAATTTTCCTCTTTGAAAGTTCTACTATTTCTTGGTAAAGTTCTCCATTATCACGATATATTGCACTGCAAAAAGTTTGAGTTTTCTTTTTTCTGTACAGAATATTACTTGAGTGGTTATGAAGAATATTTTGTAATGTAATTTTTGAAAGCAAATATTTTGCAAAATGAATTTCAGGGGGGAAAAAAACTTAATATGTTTAAAAAGTGACAGAAAACCAAAAAACAAGTAATAAAACAATATGTTCTGACATTATGCAAAATTGATTTTTATTCTTCACATACTAGCCCTGAGGAGCAGTTTCATCATGGTCAACAAATGCTTGAAAGACAGCAACGTAAACATTCATCCTAAAAGTACCACATTTAGGGATCTTGGAAAAAAAAAAATACTCTAAGCTCATAAGCATATTAAAAACACTTTACACTCGGGTATTTGACTGATATTTTGAGACAAAATGAGATTCAGAATATGGGTGTAATGGAACATGACCTATGAATGTGTGGCTTTATTGTTTGAACATTAATTTCCTTAAATTTCCTACCATAGTATCCATGCCATTATGATTATTCAATCAAATTCTCATTACATTTGAATTCTGATATGAAATGCTGAATAATTTCTGCAATAACTGGGCATGCTGGTTATTACATCACATATATCTAAAAATGTTTCTTGTATTTTTTTCCATCACTCTCGTAACGCTTAATAAGAGAAAACTGGGATTTATTACATCTGTGGTTTCAAAACAAGAACATACTTATAAGGAATGTCAGTCCAGCATGTTTTTTGGGCAAACAAGAGTAGGCCTTTTGGATTCATGATCGAACATAAAACTCTTCATATTCTGCTGTAGACATTACCAGTTCCCTAAATGTGGTGCTCATTGTGCAACCATTGGTCCCGTATCATAAACTTTAGGGCACATAAAAGAACTTCAAGCAAGAATCCTCTGAAAAAATTTTATTTGAGGCCCTGAATTGAAAGATACGCTAATGGTTAAGGATGTTAAAGAGCATATTCAAATAAACCTAATATTAATAAGTGGTTGGGTCAATGACCAGCATATTGGAGTTCTTCCACTTGTCGTTAGAGAGCAGTACCAGAGTCCATTTGAATGTGCACACCAAAAAATCAGTGGACTACATTATGCTAAATGGTAAAGATGGAGTTGGAGATGAAGTGAAGATAGTGCAATGGTGGAAATGGTAGCAGAGAAAACTGGAGAACATGGAGAAAACCTGCCCAGATACCACTTAGTCTGCCATGAATCCCACTTATGACTGCTGGGATTGAACATGGTTTGCCTCTATAGGAGGCAACATGTTCCCTGATTGTTTCAAACTGGTCCTAACCATTCCAAACAGCAGATAATATAAATAAAAAAGAGTTCTGTTGCCTTCTACCAGATAACTAATCACATTTACAGTACATGTAGATTAAATATATTTGTCCCAAATTAAATTTGATAGTTCTGGTGTTAGCATTTCATTTTTAATCATTACACTATTTTCTGAGAAAGAACAGGAAGAAGGTTTGGAATATATGTTGACCTTGTCGATAAAATCTGAATAACATAGTGACACGCATATAAAATATGAAGCTGTATCAAGAAACACAAAAACTGAAAATTGTAAGAGAATACATTTATTGCAATTATAAAGCACATGTTTAGTAAGAATAAAGTATGGCACCACAGATAAGATTTGTAATTATTGTGATACACTTCTTGGTGTAGGTTACCCATTTGAAGCAAGCCAAGTTGGTTTCCCAGTTAAAATGAATAGAATAACCTCGACCTCAATACTGACAAGTGTTAATATTGCATCAGCTCCCCCATATTACTCAGTACAATGTTTGTATGTTCCAATGCGAGCCTATTGTCTCATGAAATGCTAAGTAACCCCCCCCTCCAAGTATGGCTGTATTGTAGCAGATTTCTGTGTATGGATGCCTATAAGGGTGCGACTACACTGTCCTGATGAAGATGCTATTGAAAGTGATATGGTTAAGATGCACTAGATGGGTGAAAAAACTTTTGAATTAATAAAATAAATCAATGATGGTGCTACTGAGTTTGAAGTCATTAGTATCATAACGCTATCTACCATTCATCTTCTTAATGTATGGAAAAAACCTTGCCCTGACAGCTTGATCTGACTGGAAATTGAACCCAGAATCTCCAATCAGTAGTTGTACTGCAATTGCTACCACTAGACCACCAAGTTAATCACTAAGTACAAGGTAATGTGTTTGATCTGTAGGCATGTTGTGTTGTGAAGGAAGCAGGAAAGTAATTTTTTTGACAAAATAAATTGCAAATGGCCTCATTTTTTTTTATTTGGTTTATTTACAGACACTCAACATCTCAGGTCACCAGCATCCAGTAAATGGTCTCATAGTGCAGTCCGTAGCATACCTAGGTTCCCAAATTCGGTTCCTAGCTAGACATAAGTATAATTTCGTTGATTAATAAGATTCCTCGTCATGTCTAGAGTTGTGTATGAATATGGGGCATGCTTTGCATGTGTATCAGTTATTTAATAACCAGTTTGCCATTTCAGGATTGCCATTAGGCAGATAGCTGAAAACATGTCTCCTGTCATATATGTATAGAATTAATGGATTAGTAAAATAAGTACAACCATATAGCATCTATAACTGTTGCATAGTTAACTATAATATTTATTATGATGAGAATAGCAAAAAAATTGTTAACACAGCAGCACTTAACTTCTCCCTGCCCCCTCGCTCGAAGTCAAGGGCAAATGTGTTGAAACTCACTTAAAAATGAGAAAACTACATATTTCTTGCCAAAAAGTTTCCAATTAGGCATAGTTTATTAGTAAACTGTTCAAAAGAGTCTCAATGATTTGTGCAATTTGAATTTCCTAAATGAGGAGGGAAAAGGGGGGATGGAAACCACTAAAGGCAGATACACACAGTTAAATCAATTCTCTATTAGCATTTAGTATGGTCATTATGTAAAATTAAAAAGGATTAAAATAGAAGATATAAATATACCATATTTTAGCTAATGGAATTTATATCATTCATCACTTTTACTGGTAGCTTGGTTTAGTGGCGAGCACAGTTTTAGTTTAAATGACAATATGGCTATTTGGCAGACAATGGAAATATTATATTTTTACATCTAATGGAACTTTAATAACTCACCTAAATAGTAAATTATGGTTAAACACTGGAACTAAAATATCATGCATAAGCAAAAGAAAGCTTTATTTACAAAAGAGAATTACCAATGACAAAACTGTTAAGATGCACTAAAGTACTGTAAAACAGAGTTTGCATAAAGTGATTAAAGAAGCAAAGAATATGTATTTCTCTAGTCATCAAGATGTCTAAAAATAAAGTTCAAACTGCATGGAATACAATAAAAAATGAAACCTGTAGGTTAAATAAAGCTGATGTCCTTTTATACAATGCAAAACTTAATAATTCACAGCATATTGCAAATATTTTTAATAGTTACTTCATAACCGTTGCAGGGAAATGTATAAACAGAAACGCAAGTAAACACATTTTTCATCATAAATTTACTGCTAGGTCAACTTCTCTTTAAGAATTGAAAAAATTATTCAGTCACTCAAATGTAAACATTTGTATTGGATTGTATAAGATTCACTTAGCTATTAATTTGTTAATCTGAACTTAGTAAACCTCGTAATATTTGTAACCAATATATTTCCAGAAAGGCTTAAGTATGTTTTGTAAAATCTATTTTCAAAAAGCATAACAAAAGTTTACCATTAAACTATAGTCCTATATCACTTTTAAATTCTTTCTCAAAGGTTCCAGAAATAATTATGTATAACTACGTTATGTGCACAAGCGTCGCCTATATATTTACACAGCCTTGAAAGGCGATAAGAAGTTATCTTTGGCGCAAAGATTACACTCGACGTTACAAGCTGGATCAAGGAGGACAGTCTTTCTGCTGCTCTTGCTGCCGGGTATCCGAGTGCCGGCGGAAAGAGCCGAAGGTAGTGCGATATTAGCTAGATAATTTCGCCGAAATCAACGGCTCAGTAGTGTAGTTCTTTTCAGCACCTTTGATCCAGCTTGTAACGCCAAGTCACAGATTACTGCTTTGGCGTCAATTCTAACTTGACGTTACAAAGAGACACAAACGCTGTATATCGCTGCTGCTGCTGCTGCTGCTGCTAGTGCGGGAGCATTGACAGAAAAAGGGAATGGGTTTCCTATGGGGAGGCCAGTTTATAAGAGCAGGGTAGCATGTTAGTGGATTTATAATGCCTTGTCTATTTAAATGAGACTGAATATGTGAACAAGTTAACAGAATCTTGAAAGGCTTCTATTTAGTTTATTCAAACGCTACATGATATAAACAATGAATGAGAGGATTCATTTAAATGAGATAGTAGGTGGATTTATAATGCACCTTATAATCAGCCTTGTGGAATCAGCTGCTGTTAGAAACTGATTCTGCTATTGCTAATAACTAAATTCACACGAATGTGAGGTAATGCCATTTAAATCATGTTGTTACCAATTCGCAACTATATGTTAAGTATTTTACAGATTTCTTTTCAGAAATAAATACGAGCGTGATAAGGAAAGTATAGGTTTAACGTAATGTGACCTTGGCGAAGTAAATGTTTTCGTTCCTCACCTGTAATTTATCGTAATAAATATACAGTGTTCCGGAGAGCATATATTTGAAAAAATATGTGTTACCAATCTTTTATTATGTGCAATCATATATTTCCATAAAATGAACAGTATTTCACAACGAATGTCCGTGCTGCTTGCAAAAATATCTGTACACATACGTCTTGTAATAGCGGATGAATTCTGTAGACCGCATCACAAACTGCCGATAAATTTGCTGGTGTTGATGAAGAATAATATAGGCTGTTTAAATTATAAAGTATTAATTGATTTGTTAATACAGCAGACTTATTTTCGAAATACGAGCTGCTTCAATAACCTTACTTAGTTTAGCATTAACTACTGCTGTGTTAGGAAATGTTTATTATCAAAAGAAATAATTTTAGCCTTCATAACAAAATCAAATCCAAGTATGGCAGTAGGAAATTATTATTTATTTCTTGAATCTTCAATTCATCATTGTATAGCGCTGACAAGATTCGATTCAACCGAACGAGAGAAGTTCGTACGGAGTTAAGCGTTGCTAATTTAGCCCTTTTAAATCCACCATCGTTTTATTTCCACCACTATCTCATTTAATGCCCTTATAACCTGGCCTCTCCCTAGGAAACCCATTCCCTTTTTCTCTCAATGCTCCCGCACTAGCAGCAGCAGCACAGCAACAATAACAGCATTTGTGTCTCTTTGTAACGTCAAGTTCAATTCTAACAGGGGTCACTGCAGTTCTTCCCAAATCCAGTGTTCTTCTTCCCAGAGTGCTCTTAAATGAAATGTGCTTCCACTTAGGAGAGGAAAGAGAGAGAGAGAGAGAGAGAGAGAGAGAGAGGCTCGTTTGTAATAGTTTTCTTGCATATATGCGTTATTTTAAAATATTCACAATATAGAAATTTATAATTAACATTTATATGATATTAACACCAATTGGGCAATTTAATGGTAAATTAAAATAAAGTTAGCAAAGGAACAGGTTCCATGGACAAAATATTATTCTTTCAGATTTACAATTTGAGAAGATTTCGACTTAGAGGTTTTATTCTAAAATTCTTCATTCTGTCGTTTATTTTTGTAATTTCTTGTGCTTGATTATGGAGAATGGGGTTTAAAAAGTTTGTCACAAGAAGGTCAATTAGTCTTTCTTGATCACAATTCCTGCATTTAAACCTCTTCATAACCTTGGGAACAATGAAGACTTTAGGTTTTTTCACTGGGCGGAATTTTCTCACATATTTTAAAGCACGACGAGCGAATTTTAAAATATTTTGCAGGAAGAACACTTTTTTTTTTCGGTGGGTAGCGGAGTGCTCCTCGGTCTTGTAAGACACGTCAAAGAGCTATCAGTAATGGTTGACAATTGTTCTAAGCAAGACAAGCCCTCTGTGTTCTCAGCTATTCTTACTAATAGCCACCTAATCATTGCCGTCGAGGAAAGTTCCATGGTTACTGCTTAATTGGGGATTTAATAACTTTAAATAATTGAGGATTTAATATATCTTTTGTTTTGATAATTGCTCATGGATTATGTTCTTCTGAAAAAAAAAACACAATTCGTTTACAAATAAATAGCTACTTGTCTATATCTAAGAATCAAACTATTTCAAAAAATAAGTTTCAAAATAGAACGTTATAATTTCTAAATAAAGAACGAGAAATTTTACTGTACCTTTCAGAGGTTCGTCGAGTAAATTCAAAATGTCCATTAGAAGACATTGGCCCTCCTTGGATCTCACTGTCCGGTCGTCTTTGGCAAACAATGCCTAACATCCTGAAAAACTGTCTTTCCATATTCGAGGAATTTATCATGCCAGTTTTTAAAGTGGTTTCCATTGCATTAATGCAAGACCAGACATCCATCATATCGTTAAAGCCACCTTTCCTTCGAATATGGATAAATAAAAGGTCAATGTCGTCACTACTCATATTGAGACTTAAGATTTAGTGGAAGCGAACTGAGAGCAGATATTTGATGCATTTAGCTGTTGATTTAGTTGTGAGAACTAGAGCTTCGCAAGTTTCTTGGCTAACTATTTTGTATTTCTTCCATTTAAGGCAAAAAAAAAAAAAAAAATCTAACAATCAATGTAGCCCTTCATTGTCCGATTCCGTGAATACCTGCTTGTTGTATTTCGAGACATGTGTGATTTTGTGGGATTCAATATTTATTATTGTCTTTGAATCAATAATGGGTAGCGATTTCAGTGCAGCTGTAAGAGCCAATGAGAAAATATATTTGGCTCTTTTTATATTCATTTGATCTAGGTTAAAGGGAAACATAACTTTTCTTGTTAGACCGCGAAAGAGTCTAACTATATCATTCTTTTGTAAATCATACAAATTCTTTATGTAGATTCTTGAAATAAGTTTCTTGTCGTGGAAAAAATCTTTTGCAAGAAATTGAGAACGAACATTTTTTGACAAATACCTGGAATCAAACTTTAAAAATAAGAATCTATTTCATCGAAAGGTTGAGGAACTTCAGGTAAAAGAGTTTCATTACACATTTCTTTCACCATATTTACATTTACTGAACATTTATCAGCCACCAGTCTCATAATTTGAAAATATATCTCTTCAACTTCAGAAATAACTTTCATAACTAGAGTGTATAGCTGTGCACCTGCCAACTGTCGAGCAAAATAGAAAGCAAGAGGTATACGAATAGGTGTTGATAATCTGCGGAACAAAAAGCACAGAGTTTGTTAGTAATTTTATCGGTTCCATCCTTTTCTTCAATTTCACCTCTGAAAAGCCAATTGGTCAAGTTTCCGGTCATAGGTCACTTTTGGTTTGATGGCCATCCCAAGTCTATATCCTCGTTTAAACCGCAACTCGGCATTAAGTACTGCCTGTAATTCACACTATACAAATCACATCCGATCAGGACTACGCAGATCCTGCTTAGGGCTACTGTGCACTAAACCACATAAAGTGGCTCCGATTCTGCAAAACACATGCCTCCGTGTAATTACCAAAGTACCCAAAACCGCCTCACTGTCTATATTACATGATGAACTGAAAATGCACATAATCCAGTTCTTAAAAATAAATAAATAAATGAATGAAAACCACCTATAATATGTACAGAAGTTGCAACTCAACCACAACCTATTACTAAGGCAACTAGGGCAGCACACAGGAGCACAAATTAAACATAAAAAGTCACTGTCACTTTTTGATCGAACGACTCCACTAACCGAAAACAATATCCAGAAGTACCTACTTTCCCTTGTCCCTAAGAAACCACCATAAACAGTGAAGCCCTTAAGACCCCGGGTGAATGATTCCTTCCCACTTAGTGCGGATAGGGTTGCAGGGCGGCTCCACTGTTGATGACCCCGCTGACTACAATGGACTTTTCCATATATACATATTAAAATATTAAATAATAATATTAGATTAACAAATGAGATTCCTCCTGCCTACGCACTTAATGCTACTTACACACTCACATAATCTAAGGGGGAAAAAATAGAAGGGGAAAAAAAAGAAAGATAAAAATTAAAAACATTTACACATATAACATGATACACTGTATATACTAGAATTACATTGACTAATGTACATAGTGTACATTAGCGCTAAGAATTCCACATACTCAAACACGCCTATTACATATACACAAAAAATTCCTTAATAGCTTAAAATACTATAAACAAGCCTCATATCAATACGCATGGATAACTCAGTACAAGTAATCTATTTCACAGATGATAAACAGCAGAACACCAACATTCTGACCAGAAAACAGTACCCTCTCCTACTGGCAGCCGCAAACACGGGATCAGCCCACCGACCAAGGCCACGGGTTCCTGCTGGAGGCCAAAAGTATGCACCAGAGCATGATACCCCATACCACTGTCCTACTTGCATGAGAATGTAATCCACCACTAACACCTAGGTTCTGCTTTGGGCCTTGCCAAGGAACGACCCACCTCTATCCATCACACGCCCTTGTGAGCGGGCGCTTTTTAGTGGCACCCACTAACCTCAGGTTGCTTCGGCGGTACCTGACACCACTTCACCTGCTTCCCAATCAGCCCCGTAGAGTAGATTTTGTGCATGGTAGGGGAGGCGATGAAGATTCACTTCGGATGATCATTACCTGGATGGGCCATGCATAAAAAATAAAAACGTCAGTAATTAGTTCTTATAAAGGCTGCTAGAGAGGCATACTTTACTACTCTCCCACTCGATAGAGATCACTGCTCACTAATCGCGAGTAGGACTCGTCCTAACCAACCAGCGCGTAGCACTCGTCAGTCAGAGCCTGCCCACCCCGACACGAAGCAGCCACGCCAGCCAGCGCCAAACACAACTCTTCCCCTCGCCACCCCTTTTATTGCTGTCCAGAGTCCAGTTGACACCAATTCAAATATTAAGGGGGTAATTAACGAGCAATGGGACTCTCAGGCAGGAGTTTTTTCACACAGAAGTGGGAAATTACTTTATGATGGAAAGAGGATAAACTTTCTTAAGCAGATATCTAGTTTTCCTTAAACTCAATTAAAAGTCTTCTGTCCTCGTTGAAATAACAGATTTATTAATATTTTTCTACTAATTGAACTGACAGGTTTGAAAGCCTTGGTTGTGCTAGATGTTCCTACAGTAAGTGTGAATTCTCCAAAGTACAGGAAAAGAAAGTTTAACGCGGGCATTGGACACATGAATTTTTAAATAAGGGCACAAAGCTTATGCAGATCCGTGAGTGTGGAGGACACCAGAGTTCTTCAAACAGGAGAGAACCTGTGGAATTCCATTGCAAGATATTCTTCTATCAAATAAGCCATAGTGAATTCTGAAGCAAGAGAAGAAAAACAAAAAACAAAGCCCTACCATCTCGTAAACCAAAGACATGTGAAAGCCGAAATCCGACAATTTAGATATACCTGAGAGTATGTCTGAATATCCAGTGGCCAGGAGTATGCATAATTTGCTCAAATTTTTTAGAAAGATCTTTATGTTTTACCGTTGTTTTAACGAGACTTCCGCTGTAGTTGCAATATGTGGGGTACATTTTCGGGGAATGTCTTTTGACAATTTTCTACAGGAATATAGTTATCTTCGCGAAACAAACAAACAAACAAAAAAACTGTGAAGCTAATTAATTCTATAACGAACCTTTTATTATTAATGGCACAGACTAAAAAAAAAAAAAAAAAAATCACAAGTTTGAACCTACGAGCAAACTAGTGTGTGTAATATCTTTTACCATCTTTTGGAGACAAATTAGTTTTGCCATTATAGCAGCATCATCGCATCCTGTGTTATTAGTTGGCGCCCATACTAATACTTTTCCAGTGTAAGGAAAACAAGATTTGCCAGATCAGCTGTGCACGTTGTACTTACATAGACAAAATCAATAAATCGTTTTAAATGTTTCTCCTGGCAGATACATAGCTTAAAGTTGTGTGCCGAGATATCACTTGTTTTGCGCAATATAATAACATTCATTTTTAACCCAATTTAAAAGAACTGTTGCAACATAGTCTCTTAAAATATTCTTTCCCAATTTATCATTTCATCTTATGTATCGTCAGTGTCCACCGCCTGCGATGCCTCAGTAGTGAAACCAGTAATTAAACAGTAGTTAAACACTGCTCAAAAAAAAAAAATCTGTTAAGAACTTTTGATAACAGTAGATAAACTAGAGAATAATGTGTTTGTTTGCATACGACAACCAAATGTCATATTTACTCAAAAGTGAAATAAATTCTACACAATGTCCTCCATTTTCAGACCTTTTGTTCTCTGCATGACCTCGGAATGGAAATTCTTCGCTGGAGAGTTAGATAGCTGCGTCTACGAGAGGTTACGCTATATTTGTTTAAATATGTTTTACTATTTCATTATTATTAATGCCCTTTTTCATTGTTGGTCTAGTTGAAATTCAACTCGGAATGTACCGAATGTTGTGCGCTGTCAACTCGAACTTGTGAATGTGATCCTGATGAAGATTTGCTTTCAAAAGGTTGCTCTTGTCTTCAAATCCCGTAGATACTCGTGCACTATTTTAATAGGAAAAAATCGTACAGAAATTCCAGTACAGTCTTTCTGCAAGCGAACACCCTTTTTATGTAATTCAGAATTAAAATGACAAACACATCTTTTAGTACCAGCTTCTGTATTTAGCAAATCAACAGTCTATAAATATGTATTACTTCTCTTCAAAACTTCGTGCTCTAAGCGTCTGATTGCGTAAAATCTCTAAATGTACTTTCTAGCTCCCTCAACAGCAGCGGTACATGCAGCAATTGAAAATTTATCTGAAACAATTTAAAAATATTCTGGGAATGCAACGTCAATCGCCTAGATCTGGGCGATAAAGAGCTATGGAAATGTATGCGTAGAAGTGATCGCGATGCAGAGGAAAAAGGCACGGTGCATGTCGATGAATTAAAGAAACCAGCTGATGGGCCCATCAGATTATCAGGCAGGTTTGCACCTATCTCAGTGCAGATCCGTTTTGACAGGTTATCAGGCAGGTTTGCAGATCTCAGCAGAGATCCGCGAGAAAACAAGGAGCAGTACGGATTGCTGGTCATCATTCACTTGGAACTGAAGTAACTCCGTCAGCGAAGATGCTGGCCATGGTCGAGTTACGCCAGTAATGTTAAGCAGATTACCAATGCGGCTCACTCTTCATCTGACCAACTATTTCAATGCATGCATTAATCTCTACTAAGTCCCTCGCTCGTGGAAAGTAGACATTATTTGCATAAAAAGGAAGGATCCCCTGTCCACTCCTAGAAGCTACCTGCCAATCTGCTTGCTCTCGGCGATATCCAATGCGTTTTGAGCGGACACTGTTGGTCCGTTTTAAGCCTCTCTTCGAACACTTGATCCCGAAGAACCAATTTGGCTTCAAACCAAAAACATTACACTTCTCAACAATTATTGAAAGTGATGCAGATGTCAGCACTCGGTTTTCGGCGGTGAAAATACTCCGCTACTAGACTGTTCAATATGCAGACATTTTTGCCAGTAATTGGCACATGCCAACTCTAGTCCTGTGATTAAATTACTACACGGTTTTCTCTTATTAAAAATTCATTGTTAGAATGGAAGGCCGTGCATCCGATCAGCGGAAAATAAAGAATGGATTACCGAAAGGCAGCGTATTGTCGCGTAGGCTTCTCCGCATATATACAGAATTTGCTCACTTGGGCGAAAACGACTTCCCAATATGCAGATGATGTACTCTCATTGCTCTGAGCAGGAACCTGAATATGTACTTGCCAAACTGTGCGCATACCTCAGTCAGGTAGTTGATTAGAGCGAGAAATGGAGCATATATGTGAGCGGTAAAAAAAAGTTTTCACCAAGTACCAAAACTTGGGTCCTGTCCCTCCACTTCCCTCGCTGATAGCCAACACTTCTCTGTGTGGAATGAGTTTTTCAATGTATTCCCTTATTGTCTGCCACACTATAGATGACGACCCTTTGGGAATGATTAGGATTCACAATCAGATTTTGATATTACTATAGTGACTATATCAGTATACTTGTATCAAAACATTAGTAACTTATTAAATTCAATTTACTAATTTAAAGAACTTTTTACAGGAACTGCTTTAATACAGTACTTAAATATATACATTTTAATAAATAATAAAGATCTAATTGCATAACTTACACTTTACACTGATTATAGCCTTCTTTCTACACCAGCTGAATATATTGCCATATCTTTGAAATCAGTTCAGTAAATGTTATAGTAACTTAGTGCTGGATCTTAATCAAACTTTCTTAATTATCTTGCAAACAGTTAATTTACAGACTCACAGTTACTGAAATGTTTCATTGTATACTTGTATACTTTTCACCCTTTAAGTTTATACTATTACCCATGAAAATCCTATACTTTACTTTTGTGTGACTTTTTACATTCATGAATTAAACGGTGTCTTTTCAAATCTGATAACGTTGTAAAGCTTTTCTCACAAATTTCACACTTGTGTGGTCTTTTGCCCTCATGAACCAAAATATGCCTCCTCAAGTCTGACAATGATATAAAGGTCTTCTCACAAATGCCACAGTGGTGCGGTTTGCCCTCATGAATCAGATTATGCCTTTTCAGATCTGACAATATTTTGAAACTCTTCTCACAAATATCACATTTGTGTGGTCTTTTAACTTCATGAATTAGATTATGCCTCTTCAGGTCTGACAATATTTTGAAACTCTTCTCACAAAGTTCACATTTGTGTGGTCTTTTACCCTCATGAATCAAATAATGCCTTTTCAAATCTGATTCCTGAGTAAATTTCTTCTCACATAATTCACACTTGTATGGTCTTTTGCCTTCATGGATCAAATTATGTTTTTTTAAGTTAGACAGCCTTGTAAAGTTCTTTTCACATATTTCACACTTATGTGGTCTTTTACCCTCATGAGTAACAATATGCATTTTCAAGGCTGACAACCATATAAAACCCTTTTCACAAATGTTGCATTTATATGGTTTTCCTTCATGGTTCAACTTATGTCTCTTCAAGTATGCCAAACAATTAAAACTTTTCCCACAAACTTCACAGTTATGTGCTTTATTGCTCTCATGAATAATATTGTGCCTTTTCAAGAGTGATGGTGCAGCAAAGCTCTTCTTACAAATTTTACACTTAAATGGCCTTTTGCCCTCATGATTCATATAATGCAATGTCAAGTTTGATGCCCTTGTGAAACTCTTTCCACAAATTTCACATTTGTATCGTCTTTTGCCCACATGGACCAAATAATGTTCTCTTAATTGTGCAGCTACGGTATAAGCGTTCCCACAAACTTCACATTTATGTGTATATTTAGAGCCAAACAGAATTTTATTTTCCATGTAGGATGCCTTGGTAACATGGTTTCCATGAATGTCATACATATTGGTTTTATCATAACCAATATTCACTTTTAAGCGGTTCTTGTTTTCTAAAGTGGCAAAGACACCAGTGTCAAGGCTGGGCATTGCTTCTGTATATGATCTGAAATGTGGAAGAAAAATAATCAGTATTGAAAATTTAGAAAAGATAAGTTGCTAAAGAGTTTATAAGCTTATATACATTAATAATAGTTACAGCAAAGCTTAACAGTCCGGATGCCGAGCTGCTTTTTCAATTACAAACTGAAATTAAACAGTTTTTCTCCCACTAATTCCTACTCAAAAGTCTATAGTTTACTCATTGTCATAATATAAGACTTTCTACCTTCCCTGTAGTCTAGTGGTAGCATAAAAAAAAAGTGCCATAGAATCCAGAGCTCATTTGCTCATTTTATTCCATTCATTACTACAGACTTAACCTATAATATTCATACCCAATCTACAGATTTTGCAAGATAACCAAAGCAGTCAAAGCATTACAAATTTTTTTTAAAAAGAACTTTCCAATCCTATGCTATGTTAAAAATGAATTTAATATAATATACCATCATTATAGTTAGACAGACACCTCAAGAGTATTAATCTTAGATATGAACCTAGTCCTTACCTGTTAAGTTCTTTTTGAAATATTAGTTTCTATTTATGTTTAATGTGCTTATAAGTGATATACTTAATTCTATATGACTGGAAAAGGCCTAATTTGTACGTTAGGACCTAAATTGTTTTCCCGAATCTAAAGAGACTTTACTAGCTTTTTCAGCATATAATAATAATAATAATAATAATAATAATAATAATAATAATAATAATAATAATAATAATAATATAATAACATCTTTAAAAATTAATCTCACCGCACTATGGGCTAATATTACATATTTCCTTCTCTTTTGCAAGCTGTTTCCTCTGACACCAGTACTCTTTAATTCTCTGACTTAATCTAATCCATCTTCTTCTGAGAATACCCTTGGTGTTTTTTTTTTATTTTTCTTTGGACATATCTTTCACCTCTGCAACTTTCTTTCTGAACACTTGTTTGTTTCCTATATCTTCATTCTTGACTCCACACTGTATATCTTGATAAACTTCCTTCATCTTTGGGATTTGTATCTTTCCTTTCTCTTTGAAAGTGAGGATCTTATAGCTATTCTATTTGGTCCCATTCTTCTATATAAACCCTAATTGCCTTTTCTTCATTGTGTTGGGAATCTCACAGTTTTCATATAGTTCATGGTTTGGTCTCAAGTGAACTCACTAGTTCTAATTTTTTTGATCTTCCTTAGAAATCTCTCTTTCTACTACCCCCCCCCCATTGTTGAAAGTCATTTCATTGTTACTGTCTCCATCACATACAGGCATTCTGGTTTAACTACTGCACTTTAATGCCTAAATTTGGTCTGGTAAAATAAAGCTTTAGATTTATAGGTATCCTATCAATCTAAAAATTTTCTCCATCTACCTTTCTCTTTCTTCAATTCTATCTTTTCAATAACATTCAGAGTCAAAATTTCACCTAAATACTTGAAATGTAGAACTCTTTTTATATTAATGTATTTGGTCTTCATTGTACATATTGAATCTCTGGCATCTATATTCATATACTCATATATATTTTTTCCAAATAAATTTGTAGTCCCACTTTCATTGCTGTTTCTTTCACAATTTCTATCTGTCTTGTCTCAATCTCTATATTCTTTGCCAAGAAAACAATGTCATCTGCATACGTGAGGTATTCAATTTTAATTCCAGTCTTTTTATGTCCTAATTTAATCCCATTTATATTTTTTGTTTAAGTTCATTACTTTCTTTCATTCTCTAATCATTTTCTCCAAGACAGAGCTGAATAGAATTAGGAGGGACCTTCTCTTTGTCTCATGCCTGTATTACGGTCAAAAGATTCTGATAATTTACCCAAAAATCTTATTTGTGATTTGGTGTTCGTTAAGGTTTGTTGTAGCGCCTGTGGTTTCTCAGTAGTAAAAATGGGCGTTAAAAACTACTAAAAAAAAAAAAAAAAGTTTGTTGTATCAGTGCTATTGTTTTAGCATCTATCCAAATTCTTCCAACATATTCACTCATGTATCCCAATCTGTAGAATTGTATATATTTTAAAAGTCCACAAAAGTAATGATCATCTCTTTAACTAATGCTATTTTTTTTGTTTTATTTATTGCATTCGTCTTCTTACAATGTCTGTAGGTTAAGACTGAATACTATAGATATAAATCTATAGGGATGAATGAAATTAAATGAATTAATGATGGCACAATGAACTCAAAGCCCTTGTCACCTTGAAATCATCTAGCATTCATCTTCTTAGGGTATGATCTTGGTTTTGATCAAGATTTTAATGGTGAAAATCTGTTCCACACATGATTGTCCTTTCCTGAAACTTGCTTGATATTCTCCTATTTGTTGATCTATATGGTTCTCTATTCCATTCTTAAGTGTTTTGGAGAATATCTAATATGCAACTGATAGAAATGATATTTCTCTGCAATTGCTGGCATTCATCTTATCTCCTTTTTTATTTAACAGATGAATAATCATGTCCTTCCATGCATCTGGTACCTTTTTTATTTGACAGATCAGTTGGAAGAGTTTCTCTAGTTGTTCCAGTAACACAGTTCTGCAATGATTACGTCTTTGGCAGATGCTTTGTTGTTTGTAAGGTTCTTTACAATCTCTTCTAATTCTTCCCAATCTGATGGAGTTTAATTTGTGGTTTCTGAAAAGTCATTTTATTCAGAGCTAGATAACAGTTAAATAATTCTTTGAAGTAATTGGCCAAATGTTAAAATTTTTTCCTGTGCTAAAAATTATTCTTTAGATCATTTTTAAAGCATATGTTGGGTGGACAGTAGACTGGAATCTTTAATTTAAAAGTTCGATAGAAATCCCTGGTGTAATACTTCTTTTCCATCTTTTGCAGTTGGTCCTGTTCAAATTTTCGTTTTAACATTTCTTATGGTCTTGGAAGTTCTTTTCCTTTGTTCCTGGAACTCTTCAAAATTCTCTCTGGTTGACTCCATTAGTTTCATTCATCAGAACATTTCCTTAAAGCCTCATCACATTCTGCATTCCACCATGGGTGTTTCTTCTTTTTAGCCAGGGAAATTGTTTTTTCCACCACTTCTTGGTTTTTAAGGCATTGGAACCCATCCATGAGAATCCAGTGTATCAAATTCTTTCTGGTATTTCCCTCTTATTTCCGGATTTATTTTCAAGTCTTCAATCCTGTATTTTTGCATCCTAGGAGTTTGATTGATAAGTCTATTACGAACAAGTTTCAACTTGATTCATGTTAAGTAATGATTTGAATCAAAGTTGGCCCCTATCTGTTGTTTCTTTCAGGTTGTTTGTTGCTGTAATATCTGTTTGAAACTTTACAACATTGACTTAGATGACCACCATGTCTTTATCTGTTTTGGAGTTGTCTTGACTGCAAAGACATTAACTTCATATTGAATGATATGCACCGGTCTAATAATCTCTCACCATTTCTGTTTGTTGATTTATGAGTTGGATAATTTCCTAAAATCCTTTTGAACTTTCTTTCCTTTCCAACTTGCGCAATTGAGATATCCCAATAAAATTTTGACATTTTAAAAACTTTTATAAGGTTTTATTATCTGTTGCTATGACTGCATTGATCTTTTTCTCATAACATCTGTAGATTGTGGATGTGAACTGTAGGTTTAAGTCTGTATTATAAATGAAATGAATTAATGATATGACAAATGAATGAATGGTGCTTAATGCTCATTTGTGCTACAGAGGCACCACATTTGATGGATACTGATGATACATGAGATCAAATGGTATACTGGGAAAGAATTTATTTTTAAAAAAGGAATCGTTCCAGGCCTAAGTTTAGGGTACCTTCCCGGCATTTGCCATTTATGAGGACTGAGGAAACTGGAAAAAACCTCTGTCAGGAAGGATGGTCCTGGTGGGATTTGAATCCTAGACCTCCCGCTCACGAGCCTGTATCTTAACGACCTTGGCCACCAGTAGTGGTATATAGCGCAAATGAGTTTGCAGTCCTTCGTGCCTTAAAGCTATCTCATATTCAGCTTTTCAGGGTAAGGAAAAGGAAAAGGAAGGAAAAAAACCCACTTAGCAAGACAACTTGGACTGACAAAGATTTGAACCCAGGACCTCTGGACTAGTAGTTGCAAATACTATCATTAGACCCCAGAGGCAGTCTTTTGAGCATATACAAATCCCTATTTTTTTATTTGTTCTAGAAGTCTGACTTTGTGATCCTGCAGAGTGAATGTGGGAGAATTGGTAGTAATAGAAGTAGTTACACTTAAGGGCACACAACCATAATAATTATTAGTGCCTTAACAAGGACAGTGCATGCATAAAAACAAAATGCACTCCTGAAAATATTAGTTCACAAATACAGCTGAAATGATGTAGCTTGTAATGTTACTTAAGGAGTTTTGGTAGAATGATTTTATCATGGTGGGCAGAATCAGAACTTGAGAAAAATTCCTTATCACCAGTTTGCCATTACAAATTCTATGAATCCAGATGCAATCAAACCCAAGTTGCCATGGTGGAAGACAGAGCAGCTAGTTACTTAGCCATGGGTGAATATAAGTGTAATATTTTTTATTTATTTTTATTTATCATGTGGCATACTCTGAAGTAAATTAGCCATTCATTTTGCATTTATATTTCTCTGTGAGAGTACTATTTGAAAACATTACAGGAAGGCTCTAACAATAATATGTATACACAAGATAAAATCAACAATACAAATTTTAAAAATAATTTGACACATGTCAGTCATTTAAAAAATTAGATATGCATAAAAAAGCCATATACCGGAGACCTGAGTAGTTTGTTCAATGGCAACACAACTACTGCTGTTAGCTATATTTTATTTCTTCAATTAAAGGCATCATACCTAAATGTAACTCTACTGAGAAAGTGATATGGACCTAGTTTTTCTACAAATGGGAAATAAATTTTGTCAAGTATGGGAGAAACAAGTTTATTTGTTGTGGATATGTTTTTCTCTTTCTTATCTACATATTTTAATTTCAGCATGTTACTTACAGTAGACCTTCATGACTCATGTGAATAGTGTTTAACACCTGTTTTTTTACTGAGGCACCACAGGCGATGGACACTGATGATACATGGGATGAAATGATAAATTGGGAAAGGATTTTTTAAAAAAGGAAACGTTCCAGGCCTAAATTTAGGGTACATCCCCAGCATTTGCCATTTATGAGGACTGAGGAAAACCTGGAAAAAAACCTCAGTCAGGGAAGACGGTCCTGGTGGGATTCGAACTCCAGACCTCCCGCTCATAAGTCCGCGCCTTAACAACCTCGGCCACCTGTGGCAGTTTCATGACTCATGGATGATACATTCCAGAAATCCATTACATTAACAATATTTTTGGGCAGATATTTATAGTGGAATGGAGATAAGAAATATTTTTGAAGCCTTCACAAATTCCTATAGAAAAATGCTCCCATTTGCTTCAGTATAAGAATTTGGTAACTTTTTTCAAATGCTGATGGGAGGAATACATGCAAACAGAGCAAGAGCTTTTTAAATTTAAATTTAGATACAGAACAAACGATTTATTTAACCTGCATCTATTTGAAGCTTTTATTGCTGCTAATACACCAGTTACAAACCTCCAGAACTTGATTCTGAATTTGTTTCCTAGTTTAAAGAATGTAATCAAATCTTATTACATTTTAAAGTTTTAAGAAACAAGTACAAGTTAAAGGAATTGCACTGCTACTAAAAAGGTTTTTTATCCATTGGGAGAAGATCTACATATATCAAGAATCAATATATAAAAAGATATATGTAGGAATCTCCTGATTATCTTTGTCTGGTACCCAAATTTCATTTCAATATAACATTTTACTCTCTTCAATTGAGCTATGTACCCATTCTAACTATTTAGTTAAACAAGTTCTCACCAGTCATAATCATTTTTCCATCTGCCATTGCTTTCCTTTTCTGATCACTCCAGCTTCCATTACTAGCAAATCTAACTCCAAGATAGTTCATGTTCATAGTCACTTCAATTTCTACTCTCTTCCTACATCATTTCTCATTTTTTCAATTTGCATTTTTTAAATATTATGATCTTGGATTTTTTTTTTATCTTTAAATCCTATTTTTTTCTTTTACTTCACTATGCTATAGCTTCTAAAGACCTATTCGGTCCTATGCTTGTTACTGAACCAGCAACCAAATCATTAGCAAAGAGTAAACTTAGCCTTCCTCTGTCAATTATATTGGAGCAGGTGTTATTTTTTACAAATTTCTTCTAAAATGTCATCAATAAATAAATTAAAAAACACTGAACTTAATGCGCACCTGTGTTAAATATACATTATTTTCTCAAATTTTATACAAAATTCATTATTATAAATAGCTGTTTGCTAAAACACTTAATTCATAAATACAGGAAAACATAATTATCTCTGCCCAGGAACTTGTCAGAATGACTAAGCAAATGGAGGAAATCATCAGCTTTGCAATATTCGTAGCTGTATTGGTACAGAAGAACCACAGGCTGTCCTACCGCTCCCTCTTGACATCCGCACACTTGCAATAAAGCAAAACAAAGCACGACGAAGCTAGCAAACATCAAGGCACCCAGCTGCCCTTGATGAACTCAGAAGACTAAACCATGGTGTCCGCCAAGACACTGCAAATTTAGTCTCACATCAGTGGAACCAAACCCTACTAGATTTCGATCCCCATATGGCAGATGGCATGAAAACTTATGTCAGAACCAATCAGAATCCCAACAATACACCACAACCAACAAATTGCAACCAATGATATTAAAAAAGCTGAAACACTTGTGGATGCTCTTCAAGCAACCCTAAAGCCAAATACTATTCCCTCTTCTCCATGGTTTATTGCTGAAACAGAGCAACTATCCGAGACCTCTGCTTAAAGACAACCTATAATCGCACATGAAAGATTTGCCCTTCAGAAATAAAACTTGCCTAACAAAAAAGGCTCTGAACCTGACCAAATTCTTAACATAGCTCTCAAGCACCTCACTCCCAAAGCACTTTGCATGCTCACTGCCATTTGCAACTATGCACTTGACAACAGCCTATTTCCTGCATGCTGGAAAACTGCTGCAGTACTTTACTTTCCAAAGAAGAACAAAACCCACACAACTATCGGCCAATCAGTTTACTAAACTCTCTTGCAAAACTACTGGAAAAAATCACAGTCAAGCGACTGAACTCACACCTCATTAAACACAAAAGTATTATTCCAGAGCAATTTGGCTTCAGAGCTAGACACCCCACCACATTATAACTCCTGAGGGCCACTGAGCATATAACTCATGGCTTTAACAATCACAAATCTACAGGGGCAGTATTCTTAGATATTGAAAGAGTTTCTGACAGAGTCTGGAATGCCGAACTACTTCATAAACTCATCCAACATTGCTTCTCAGACACTATGATAAAACAATTGTCAACTACCTGAATGAATGCCAATTTTTCTCAGTAGTAAACATGGCTAAGTCCACAATCAGGCCAATTTGTGCTGGTGTATCTGAGGGAAGTGTCCTAGGACTGACAATCCTTAACATATACATTAATGACATGCCAAAAACAACCGCACTAATCTGCTGCTGTGCACAGATGACACTGCCCTTATGATGCAATCATTAAAGTCCAATTTATTCACAGATGACTCCAACATTCACTGCAAACATTGGAACAATGGCTTACTGAATGGAGAATAGCAGTTAATACTACAAATGTCAGACCATTGTCTTTATGAAAAGAAACCTGCACCACAATGCTATATCCCAACTCCCTCCATTACTACTACTCGGAAACACCATTAGCTGGTCAAAAACAGTTAAGTTACTTACTTGGGACTCATAATGGATCAAGGTCTCTCTTGGGTCACTCATATTCAACACTTACACCAAAAAGCAAGAGCACAATTGATCAACTTATACCAGCTGATAAATTACAGCTACACTCATAATTGAGCATGGGACTCACATTATATAGAACACTAATATGCCCACTAATGACGTATGTCTGTTCGGTATAGGGCTATGCAGTTCCTTCTCACATAAAAAAGCTACAAACTTTTCAGAACAAAGTACTGCGAATGGTAGCCAAAGTACCATTAATCACAACTTCTGCTATACTACATAAAGAGCTTAAAATACATACCATTGAAGAATTTATTAGAAACTCGCGCATAACCCTCTACTCACAACTCCCCAAACACCATAACCAACTCATTAAAAACCTTGGTAACTACCAAACTATCCACAACACACACACAAGCTACTACTATATCTGTTTGAATATACACTACACAAAAATGATAATGCCATCGAAGCACAAGCGCTCCTTGTTAGTCTTGTGCTACTTTAGGACATGCAACCCCTAATATTACATCCAGCTGGCTGACTTTAAAATAAATGACCAAATTAAAAGAACATTACTCTATGTTCTTACAGAAATGGAACAATGTCAGTTAATGTTGAATATACAAACACAACTCCTAAAGGACCAAATGCCACTCCTGCAAAGCAACACCTACTATTGTAATACCTCCATTATGGCAAGTCCTGCTACATCATCACTCACCTAATTCATTGTATGTAATCACTAAACTCACTAGCTACTTATCTATTCACTCTAAATTAATGAAATGCATCCAGCACACAATAACTTTCACCTCAAAACAACCAAACACTCTCCCACCAGTTCACATCAATTACTACTTGCAACACACACTTCATTCCTTAACCAAACCACCAATCTTAAGCTGAACTAGCACTAAGACTAACATCATTAACATCTATCTGCACCAGTAGCAATTAACTCCCTGGCTGTAACGAGGACACGCCATGGTTACAACCAGGGATTCACAATGTCAAGCTCACATGCACTGCATGCAGCATGACAAACTAATCTTTACCAACTAGGGTGCTTAAGCGGAACTGATCCACAAATACTCTTAATTCCTTTGCATCTACTACACCCTCTTTGCATGTTAGTCACTAAAAGAAAAAATAAACCCAACTTAGATCCTACTTTTATTTCACTATGCTATAGCTTCTAATGACCTTTTCAGTCCTATGCTTGTTACTGAACCTGCAGCCAAATCATCAGCAAAGAGTAAAACTAGCCTTCCTGTGTTATTTATAGTTAGAGCAGGTGTTGTTTTTATTTACTAATTTCTTCTAAAATGACATCAATAAATAAGGAGTTATTCCAAATGATTGCCAGTGGTTCCTGATTTTTTTTTAGAAAACTTGGAAACCATATCATTTTTATTGTTGCAGTAATGGCTGGACAAACTGTCAAAGTTATGTTTTTTTTTTTTTTAAATGATTTATTTATGGACGCTCTTTAACAGCTCAGGTCATCAGTGTCCCATTCAATTCAGGGCATGAAACGGCCGACAAATTTTGCTCAGAGGCCTCTCTTTCAGGTTTGAGGTTCTTTTTCGTGCCATAAATGTGTGACACGGGACTACTTCCCTTCTGAAGGAAGCCATACTTAGGATTTTTACGCCCAGAAAAAATCCATCGGTCCTGGCCGGGTTCGAACCCGCAATCTTGGGTGTAGGAGGTAAGTATGGTAACCACTACACCACCAGGACCGACTTGTGCAAAGTGAAAAGCAGTGGGCATCCCCTGTGTCAGAAGGGATTTGAATCAGATTAGGGACGTTTATCTCCGTAGTCCTAAGAAATCAACTACGAGATGTAGCAGGGAACTGCAATTTCCTCAAACCACAGTATGGCATGTGTTACAAAGGCGCCTAAAGGTAAAGCTATATTACCTACAATTGCATCAAGCTCTAACTGCTAATGACAAAGTCCTACGTTTCAACTTTTGCATGGCACTGCAGGAACATTTTGAAGAAGATGATGGTTTTCTTGACAGATTAGTTTTCAGTGACTAAGCTATTTTTCAAGTGAATAAAAAGGTGAACAAGCAAAATGTTCGCATTTGGGGTACAATGAACCCCTATTGTTATATGGAACATGTGCGAGACTCTCCTAAGGTGAATGTGTTCTGTGTCATTTCAAAAGCAATAAGGATTAGGCTTTTGATTTTGCATTTTAAAAGGTCTAAATTTACATTTACATAAGTCATTTAAAATCCAAGTTATAAGGAAAGTATACTTTAATAATTACAGCGATTTGAAGGCTTTCATGGATAAATTGCAACTCTGGATATATTAAATAAATTACAGTGAATTATATCATTTCCCATCTTTAAATACTGTATATGAAAAGAATTTTTCAAAATTAAGTGCAATAAAATTACGGAAGACATATTCAATTACTTCAAAAAAGATTTGATGATTTAAAAAATGATGGACACAGAATAAAGACTTCTAATATTAATTTTCTTTCAATATTATAGATTAACCATTCACATTGTGATTGGCTTAATCAATTTCCAGAACAACATACTTCTGTTGATGACAAAGACTTATGTCATGCACTGCCCAAAATTAAATTGTCAAATATGTATTTCTCTGGCACTTGTTTTTGCTACATTTGCATTGACATATTCTGTGAATAGTTTTTCAGCAGAGTGAACAATGCTAAAAGTATCCTTTGTAACTAATTAAATGATACAACTTTAGTATATGTATTAAGTTGAATTATGTATATTTAAAGTTAAGAAGTTATTAATAATAATAGGTGCCAAGTTTCAATGGGAGGATTCACATAACCATTTACAATCAGTAGGTCTACAATCTATATGGTACTTATTTCTATTTATCATTTAGTTTTTTTAGTTAACTGTGCATTAGTAGGCTTCCAAGTCATATAGGCATCTATATGGTATGCCATTTAAGCATCTAAAAAAGCTAAGTAATCTATTACCTGCGTATTATAAGTTTACATATACATATCTAATATTGTGTTCGTAATAAGAGCAAATTCTAGGTCATATACAGCAAGTTTCTTCATAACTGCCACCATAAATAAGGAACCATCAAATTTTTAATAGATTTGTGCATTTGCAATGATGACAAAGTTTACCTAAAAGTCCCAAAAGTACTGGCTGTTGGAAGCAGATGAGTTTCAAAAAATCTGGAAATATCTTAGAATCAACAGCTCACATTACTTACTATTTTTCGGGCTAAACACTATTGATAAAGATGTACACTCAGTCCTATCTAGTAAATCTATCATTTTTAATATTTTAAATAAATATTGTTTACTTTTTAAGAAAATCGCTGATTTCAAAAATTAAAGCCTAATATAATGCCATTAAGGCAAAAATATGGTGTTGTGCAATCCAGTTACCACATGCTAGAGCAATAATGCTGCACTTTAACAGACAGGCAGTGGACCATAGTATTCATTGCTAACAGATGGCTTACCTTAATGATTCAGCTGATGGAGAGTTCTCATCTATCTCATCCATCCTTGTAACAATGTCCTGTAATAAATAACAATGCAATAACTGAAGAATTAAGTATTAATAACAACACAGTAGGTATTAAATTTTATTTCAGTAATCAAATTTAAAGAAATTCAAATTAGCATTTCTGATATGTTCCTATAGTCATAAAATACAGCTTGAAAATTATCATTAGAACTAATCTAAATTTGAATATTTTGCATTTACCATAGCCATATTATTATCCTACTTTAAATCATTAAAATAGAACTAAAGTTTGTATCAGCTTATACATGTTCTGTATCACAAAATTCTGTTATTTATAAAAAGGTATCACTTTAAAACTAGATCAGTATGGTAAATCAGATGCTAATATAAAATTCTAAAGTGCCAAGAAAACATATAAATTAAAATTAGTTCTAGAGGAATTACTAGCAGGTGAACTTCTGACATCACAGCTGCTGACCATCAGAAGCAGAATGTCTTAATTATAGGCGGAGTAGAAGAATTAATACAGAGATGTCCTAAAACTGGGAATCAATCAGGTGCTATTTTTTTTTTTTTTTTTAATAGTGTTTAACGCCCGTTTTTACTACTGAGGCACCACAGGCGGTGGACACTGATGATACATGAGATGAAATGATAAATTGGGAATGGATATTTTTTTTTTTTTTTAAGGAAGGAAGCGTTCCAGGCCTAAGTTTAGGTACCTCCCCGGCACTTGCCAGTTATGAAGACTGAGGAAAACCTGGAAAAAACCCCAGTCAGGGAGGACGGTCCTGGCGGGATTCGAACCGCAGACCTCCCGCTCACGAGTCCGTGCCTTAACGACCTCGGCCACCCGTGGCGGTCAGGTGCTATTGACAGACTATTTAACTGTATGACATAGATCATAAAGCCCATACAAATATTAATCACAAACATTTAAAATACATGAACAAAGAACTTAAAGCTGTTATAACATGAAAAGAGATATCTTAGAAACTTAATTAAGTTTGTGTAAAACCATTATTAAATAACATTATTAGTTCTCAAGGAAAGCTGACTTTACTACTATGCAAATACAGCCTGATGGAAACAGAAACAGATGACCGTGTTTGTTCCTCAAATGGAGTAGTTGCAGTTTAATCGATAAGAGAGAAGAAACTGGCACCATCTTGGAGTCTACACTTGGACTCACTTAACCTTCACAGGGGGATTGTTAGAGAGGCAGATTCCATTTGCCAACTCCTCTTTGATTTTAGATCATACTAATATATAGATCATCTGAAGACAGCTCCAATGTTGACATTCAGCGTTTCTATAATTTCATCAACAATCACCCTACTGTTTTCACAAATGGGTTCCCAAACTGCTTTTTCATTCAACAATTGACTACAACCAAACATCTATAGTGCTCTGCATTAGTAACACTTGTATGGCCATGTTAAAACATAGCAATTCATTTGTGGACAACTTTACAAGAGTGAACATTGTCCTTATCTGAAGTAACATGCATCATTAATCTGTGCCCAGTATACTGTCGATAAAAATTTTAAGACAATTGGTGTTCATGGATACAAATTGCAAGTTTAGCAGTCATTTTGCTCTCAACACAGCTAATCACCATTAACAGCGAAGACATTAGGATTGCCATGCTTACAAGTCATATTATGCTGTTTAACTCTCCCATTTTTTCCCCCTGAAACTTTAAAATTATGGAAACTTTTTTAATGTTCCTTGCAAAACCTGGGTGTGTTTACAGACCCAAAATAATTGTTTGGGAACCAGTTATACAGTAATTAGGAAAGCAATGTTATTGAAATGCAAATGCTGCAATAACCCTAATGTTACTTTCCTAAATCACTTGCCTTAAGAACGCTGCCCATATCTTGAGGAATAAGCATGCCACAATAGAAAGACACCGCCACGGGTGGCTGATGTCGTTAAGGCGCGGACTCGTGAGTGGGAGGTCTGGAGTTCGAATCTTGCCAGGACTGTCCTCCCTGACAGGGTTTTTTCCAGGTTTTCCTCAGTCCTCATAACTGGCAAATGCCATGGAGGTATCCTAAACTTAGACCTGGAACGCTTCCTTCCTTAAAAATATCCTTTACCAATTCAACATTTCATCTCATATATCATCAGTGTCCACCACCTGTGGTGCCTCTGTAGTAAAAACAGGCATTAAACACTACTCAATTAAAAAAAAAAAAAAAAAAAAACAAAACAATAGATAGAAGATTGTGGTAGAAGTCAGGAGCTTACCACCTAGCTCTATACCATGTTACAGTTCAGGTGGCAGAGAGATTCAAGTGACAATAAAATGCACCAAAATTATAAGGTGTTCTTGGGACTGTCCTACTCTATTATAGCAGAACAGAGACCCATCTGGATGCTAGTTCAAATCTGAGATGTCTATGCTTGCAAAGCACAGCAGTGAAGGATTCCAGTGTATTATCAATATATGGCATTATGTTATGACAACTTTGGATTGCTGCTAAAGAATTAAAAATGAATGATGTAGTTTGTAAACATCTAAAATGGTTTGGTACTACCTACCCATGCAGTAGAACATGAATAATATTTTAACTATATAAATAATAGTAAAAGATACATTTTTCTGCAAACCTTACCTTTCTTTCATTCTCCAAACCAACATCTGAAATGGAAAGTTCTTCTGATTCGGATTTTAGGGGATCTTCTGACTTGAACTGCAATGCATCTTCTTCCTCAACTTTCAGAGGATCTTCTGATTCTAATTTTATTTCAGTTGCTGTTTTCTCCATCCACCATAGCTCTTCTTTAATCTCTATTTTTACGTGTACTTCTTGGTCATCGCTGCATTTAGTTTTGTTTTTCGACTCCATTACAAAATCTAAAGAAAAAAAATATACTATCATCATTAACACTAATTTTCATTATAGAAGCAAAAGAATATACAAAGACATATGCTACACCACACCAGTTTTTTATAGAAAATAATTATTGTAAATAATTACTGGTAAATGTGAACATAATCAAAATAGGAAAGTACAAGTTGGAAATCAGTCTCTTTGATTTGAACTAAATTTACTTGGCATTTCATACTTATATTGCGTGTCATACCGCAATGACCGCAAAAGTATAAGCCAAAGTAGATGCTAATAAAATAGGCTACTACTGTCGACAAAAATATCACAATTATGCTTTAACATTTCAGCTGTACTACAGCATTTTACAGAAACACAGGAACAATGCAACACACAACATTTGGAGATGATGATGATGGTAATAATAATATATTATTATTATTATTATTCCAAATATTATAATGTACGTTGTCAAAAATATTACATAACAAATCTAGCTTTATACACATTTTTTTAGAAACTATTGCATTGATACAGAATATAATTTTACATATTGTTCTTACAGATTTCCTCCAATTTTTGTAAACTATAGAAAGGATTTTCTAGCACCCAATTGTATATGCTATTTTTAAATACCTGAGCACTTAAGTTGCATATTTCCAGAAGAAGTGAATTAAACAATTGTATCCCAAATATTTTTTAGTGTTTAAAAGTTTTCTGTAGCCTATGGAATGCTTAATCCTTCTTGTCATACTTCATGTTTGATGTAAATGTATTTCATTTCTTAGATTATACAGATGTAAATTTTCTTTACATCATAGATGTATAAATTAATAACTGTAGTAAATTTTAATGCTGCAAATAGTGGTTTACAATGTTGAATTTTATTTGAGTTTCTTAATATTCTTACAACCTATTTTTGAATTCTTAACACCTCTGATATTTGCAAATTATCTCTCCATAATATTAATCCACATCTAACCACATATACTTTGAAAAAATGATTAATTAGCTACACAAACAAAATCCTTTGAACTATTTTCAAATCTGTTAGTAAATTCAGAATAAGTGACATTTATCATAAACAAAATCAATGTGAGAGTTCCAAGTCAGGTTGCTGTCAATAATTGTACCGAAAAGTTTTACTGTTTCACTTGTGTTGCTACGAGGGTCCATAATTTTCTGGCCTTGTCAATAAGGATTATTACCTTCACAAAACCCTTATCCAATGTCATACCTTAATCTGTTAAGTAAATAATTGCAGCTCTAACTTCTGCTCTAAGAGTTCAGATATAGTTGCAAAAAGAAGGCTATGTGTAGAAGACTGTGACATGTTGAAGAGTATCCAGCTGTTATTAAGTTCTTCACAAAAGAAGGACTTACTCCAAATGAAATTAAACAGCGATTAAATGACGTATATGGGGGAAGCATCCCCCTCATATTCTACCATAAAAGAATGGGCCAAACTTTTTCAAATGGGCTGAGAAAGCATTGAGAATGAAGAGCATGCAGGTCGGCCCTTGGATGTGCTCACTCCTAAAAAATTGCTCTTGTGGAAGGAGAAATTATGGTAGACCAGCAGCTCAAAGTTACAGAAATAGCAGCAAGGTTGGGCTTTTCTAAAACAACAGTCCTTCAAATTATTCATGAACATTTAAACATGAATGCGGTTAGTGCAAGATGGGTGCCTACACTTCTTTCCTTAGTCCAAATGCAGTTAGTCATCTGTTGTCAGGCATTTTTTAAGCACTGCCATGGCAACGAGAGAGAAGTTCTGCAAACCATTGTTAGAGGAGATGAAACTACGCTCCTCTACTATAATCCCTTGTCCAAAAGAGAATCAATGGAGGCATAATCCGGGAGAAGATCTACCTCTAAAGGCCAAGGTCATTCAGCTAACCAGGAAGATCATGTCCACAATCTTTTGGGACTGTGAAGGAATCCTTTAATTCAATTCAAAATGAGGAGCACCACAGTAAATGGGGAGTACTATGCTGGCCTTCTGCAATGACTACGTGTTTCTATCAAAGAGAAAAGGTGAGGAAAGCTGAGTGGTAGTGTGAGCTTTCTTCATGACAACGAGCCTGTGCATACAACTCTTGTTGCAAAGGAAGCTGTGAAGAAATGTGGTTTCAGATTATTAACCATCCACCCTACAGCCCAGATCTAGCTCCTCATCTCAAAACTCAAGAAGGACCTTTGAGGAAGGAAATTTAAATGTAATGAAGAAGCGATGGATGCTGTTTATGCCTATTTTGCCAACAAGACTTCTGACTATTTTTTTGGAGGGGGATTAAAATGTTAATTCAAAGATGTGAGAAGTGTATTGCTACTAAGGGTAACTATATTGAAAAGTGAAATATAGTGTTTGTCTTTATCATACCTAGAAAATGCTAGGCTGGAAACTTATGGACCACCTCGTATGTTAGATTCACATTTTCTCAAGGTAAAAATAATATCTCTGATTTACTTTAGTTTATGAAAAAACCATTACTTTCAAACCAGTATTGTGCTTGCTCAATAGTTCTGCTGGGTGGGAAAGCAGTTGTAGACTTTTATGATTATTAAGAAAATATGTATCATTTGCATAAACTACTGTATGGCAGTAATAGCATTTGATGATCATTATAGTTTAAAGTATGCAAAACAGCTAAGTTCATTAGTGCCCATAATAATAACATTAGGATACATAATTTATCATTATCAGGTACAGCAAGGGAACAAGAACCAGTCTCTGCGTAACACATATATTTACCTCTCCTGTCTGAGATTACGTTATTCCAATGAATACTTCCTGTTTATAAATTTGAATATAAAATTTGAAAATGAACCCTTGCTCCATAATTTTCCATTTTTTGTAGTAAATGTCAAATGTAATGTTCCATCTAGCATTCATTTTCTTAATGTAAGAAAAAAAAAACCTTAACCAGACAGCTTGTTCTGACTGGGAACTGAACCCAGAATCTCCAGATTAGTAGTTGCATTGCAATTGCTACCATTAAACCACCAAGACAATCACTCAGTACAATGTAATGAATTCGATCTACAGGCATGTTGTGTTGTGAAGGAAGCTGGAAAGTAATTTTTACAATGACAAAATAAATTGCAAATGGCCTTATAGTGCAGTTAATAAAGCACCTAGGATCCCGAGTTAAGTTCCTGGCTGGACATAAATATATTTTCTTTAATTAATAAGATTTCTTGTCATGTCTAGAGTCTGGTGTATGAATATGGGGCATGCTTTGCATGTGTATCAGTTATTTAATAATCAGTTTGCCATTTCAGGACTGCAATTGGGCAGATAGCTGAAAACCTGTGTCCTGCCATATATTTATACAATACATTAGTAAAATGGGTGCAACTATATAGCATCTATATGCACTGCAAAGTTAACTATAATATTTATTATTTTGATGATGATAAATAACAAAAAAATTGTTAGCACAGCAGCACTTAACTTCCCCTTGGTTCTAAGTCAAGAGCAAATGTGTTCAAACTCACTTAAAATGAGGAAACTACATATTTCTTGTCAAAAAGTTTCCAATTAGGCATAGTTTATCAGCAACTGTTCAAAAGAGCCTAAATGATTTGTGCAATTTAAATTTCCTAAATCAGGGAGGAAAAGGGGTGGGAGGGAAACCACTAAAGGCAGATACACATAGTTAAGTCAGTTCTCTATTATCATTTGGTATAGTCATTATGTAAATTGTAAAAAGGATTAAAATAGAAGATATAAATATACCATATCTTGGCTAATGGAATTTATATCATTCATCACTTTTACTAAAGTGCATGATGTTTGGTTTGGTGGCGATCACAGTTGTAATTTTAGTGGCAATACAGCTTTTTGGCAGATAATGGAAATATTTATATTTTGCATCTAATGGCACTTTAGTAACTGACGTAAATAATAACTTTTGGTTAAGCATTGGGAATAAAGTGTGCATAAACAAAATAATCATTATTTACAAAAGAGAATAAGCAATGACAAAAACTGTAAGATGCACTATAAAAAGTACTTAAAATACGTGATTAAAGAAGCGAAGTCGGCATTTCTTAAAAGTTATCAGTATGTCCAACAATAAAATTAAAACTACATGGAATATAATTAAAAATTAATCCTGTAGGATAAATAAAGACGATAATATATTCTATTTAAACAATGCAAAACTTAATAATTCACAGGATATTGCAAATTGCTTTTAATAGTTACTTTATAACCGTTGTTTAAGAGAAATGTATAAACAGAAATGCAAGTACATGTTCAGTAGACACATTTTCATCATAAATTTACTGCTTGGTCAACTTCTCTCTACGAAATTGAAAAAATTATTAAGACACTCAAATGCAAAATTTTGTCTGGATGGAATGAGATATGCACTAAATTATTAAAATTTTGTTAATATGAACTTATTAAATCTCTTTATCATGTAACCATTGAATAATATGTGGTGTATTTCCAGAAAGATTGAAGCATGCTATTGTAAAGTCTCTTTTCAAAAAGGGTAAAAAAGTTTACCATTTAACCTACAGGTCTATATCACTTTTAAGTTCTTTCTGAAAGATTTTATAAATAATTATGTATAACTACGTTATGAGCCCAAGCCATATAACATAATATTTGACCTTTGGAACACCGTTACCGGTCAGTAAATAGTTTGCGTAATGCTCGCTAGAGCGCTTATGCAGGTTTTAAATTACTACTCTCCACCTCAAGGTACTCCCTGCTTTTTGAGGACCAATGATGAACATTGCTGCGAGCCCTGCTCGTAGCTCTATGCTCAATGTCATTGCTCATAACTACTTAACTTACGCAATGTGGTATAACTAATTCAAAGCAGGGGCGCTTAGATCACTCCCACGTACGTTGCCTTGTTGAAACAAAGATGAGTTGGTAGATATACACATCGTGCCAAACAGTTTCATAAACGGTAACAAAGATGCCTTAGCTAACTCATTTCATGTGAGAAGAAGACGTTAAAGCAGGCTATTGCAACTGGAATGGTGACTTTGGAACCTCATGTGAACGCCAGAAATCTTTAATGAAATTTACAAAATTGGCGCTGCGCTCTTAGCTCAATTGTTTGACAACTCCAACAGTTACTCTCATTTACGATAAGGACCGCATGAAAGCGCTAATGTTGCAAATTTAAACCGTGTTCAAACCAATTTGGCTTACAGAAACGTACTTTACATTTTCATTAATATGTATACTAATAATTTGCTTGTTGGCAATAGAAAGAAGACCAAATAATTTTATGCGAAATTCCTTTGAAAGTGGTTATTTGCAGTTCCGAAACAAAGTTTTGTGCGTTGTTATGTCATGGGTTGATATCAAGGTTGTTTTTGGGATGCCTGCGAATTATACAATCATAGACGCATGATTTCGTTTGTTTTGATTTTCATAACAAATGACACAGGGAAAAATATACTATTATTTATTCAAAAAGAAGTGCGCCGTGTTGGGGTGCAACACCCGGGGATTCAACAGGCAATTCAAAATGTTTCGTTTCCCGAAAAATGCTGAACGGCAAGTTTATGGCTATTTGTGCTTGATTCTTGAAGATACAAATACATATTGCACCTTAAAAACTGTATCGACTCAAGTAACCTATGTTTAAAATTATGTTTAAATGCTCTGTTTATAGTGCCTTGTACAAAATGTGTTAAATGAGTAATACTATTTTTTTCACAGTATTTCAACAAAATATATCGTAAATTCATAGTTTATAGCTGGATAGTATTTTCCTTCTCTCCCTTTCTTTCCCAAAAAATATAGTGATAGGAACAGTGAAAACAGGAAAAGTAAAATGGGATTTCTTAATTCATTTTATTGCATTATCGTTACAGTGACATTATTTTAAGTTTTGAGAATTATCAAAAGTGACAACAGCGTAATTACTAATGAGCACTATTTAGAATTGACTTCTGATATCATCAATGCCCCAAAGATTGAGGGTAGTTATACATGCTGAAGGTTCGTCAGTTGCAGTACTTTATGAAACACATTCTGAGCAGTACGTAGAATATAACAGTACAAAAGTCGACTCACTTTCTAATCTAGAATATATAATAGCTCAATTTTAGTGGTTTTAATGTGATGTTGGCATTTAAATTTAATTAAATAGTGGTTAATATATTTAGATCAGGTTCAAAGCAAAAATATCTAGGCAGCTGAAAAGCACTAAACCCACATTCATTCTTAAGTTCATTTTGAGGTTAGAAATGATCTTGATAGTTTAAAAGTCCGAAATTTTTATTTCTGAATGTGTAGCACATGCGATACATATAGAAATGAAATCTGAAATCTGTCTAGATCATCAAATCTTGCACTAATAAAGTGAAATCAACTGTAAATTGACATCAATTTAATGAACATGCAAAACAAAATCTATACGATGCTATTTTTCTTTGTAGGGTACTGAGCAAAGCAGATGACAATTGCATGTATCTAAGGCATTCTCAAAAATCAAGTAGAAACGACCAAGAATGGGACGACCTCAAGATTGTGCTCCTCCTTGTTTCAGTAAATTAATAATTTCATAAAACCTGCAGTCTTAACCTGGTATTATGCGTTTCTACCAATAATAAAATGTGAAGAGTCCCCTATATAGACACTGATTTTCCATACTGGAAGAAGCTGTTACTGCCGATGAAGAGAGGATAAATGCTTTGCCAAAGAATGAGTGGCATACTACTTCCAGAGGCAGAGGTGGTAGTGTATAGAAGTTGCTATGGTGTATGTGAAAATTCAATAGTACGGCAACTTCTAATTGTTCAAAGTTACATATATAAACATTTTTGTAGCAACTCCCATATATACTGAGATTCATTTACTTTAGTAATATTTATAGTGCATTTGTTGTTCCAACTTCCATAGCTTGTCACAATGAATGAATGGTGCAAGTGAGGCCATTAAGGCAATTGCCATTTGATTTTAAGAGAAACTGGCAAAGGCATGGTTAGAAAGTGCATCCTGTGCTTTTGCACTTTATTTTGGAATAATAAGCTGCTGGCTCTGCCCAATTTAACTGAAGTAATACAACCTAACAACCATGCTATGTCCTTTATTGCAAAGTTAATTATTGCAGTAGACCATTGCCAATTGAATCAGAAGAGCGAAATTGTGTGATTTTTGCTTAGCTGCTGAAGATTTATCCTTTACTTAGAAACTTCCATGTGTATCAGGTAGAGTTCTGATTCTATTTGCCAGACCCATACAGATTAATAAATATTGTGTAATAATTATCATTCAGCAGTCTGAACATCTAATTTACCAGTAATCTTGCAGTTAATATATAAAATAGAAATGTACTGTTTTATAGTAATCTATTGAGAACATTTTCATAACTAAACACGTAAGGGTTGAGATGCTTAGTAGCATGTAATTTTCCAGTGCTTTACCCTGTGAGTAAGCTTAAAGAGTATACCCCATAATCGGCAGAGCTATTAACAGATAATTAACACTTACATTTGGTATACTCTTGAGAATCTAAGGAATAATTCGATTTTCAGAATCATGTTATACAGCTCATAATATGATTTACATAATTTATTGTTAGTTAAGGTTTAATACTTTTATTTGTGTTACTGTTGTTAAAGAGCATGTTTGCATTTTGCATTATACTTCCTTTTGCTTATTTGTAATCTACAACATGTGACGGCATTAAATTGACGTCGCCGTCGATATAGATGCTGAATGTTAGGAGGCCAAATTTGTAGCGGAGATAAAGTAGACATCGATGTTCACTAATGCAAACTCTTTGGGCGTCAAATTTTTGATGCAATTAATTACGACCTGTGTAGGTGCTTTCAACGATCACTACTGCCAACACGTTGGGCGTCAAATTTGTAGCAGAAATATATGCGACGACACCGACATCGTAGACATTGACGTGTCTAACACCACCATATGCTCGCATAGCTCAGGGTTTAATAATATACCTGGATTTTTCAGATTGATGCTTCTGGGGTGAAAGGAGTATGGTTTTGAGTATAACAAACTCACAATGGATAGAAATCTACAGAATTTATTAATGTTCTGTTATTACCACACAACAATACACTTTTCTGATTATGCTTTGAGAATATATGCAGACTGAATAGGAGACCGGCGTGATATAACGTATGTTTCTTTCCCGAAAACTGTGCTTTTTGTCCTGTTGTAATTCGTATACAATTTTCCTATATAGATATTAATTCAAACTCGTAACACCTATCATTACCACAATTAATAATTTTGTAATTTTTTCCATTAAATGTTAATCAGCACTTATCTTTACGCAATGCTAAAACACTGCTTCTTTATACGGAGGAAGAATTATGATTTCTGCTAATGGAATTTAAAACACATTTCTCGACGGAATCGAAAGCATAACCAACAAACTTTGAGATAAAAAAAAAAGTCACTTAATACAACAGGACTGTAATAATACTATACATTACATTACATTATATTACACTCTTCATTACATACAAACAGTTTACATTTTTAGGTTATGTACAGACTGTGTACATAAAATAATATTACGTTTTACTTTATATATTCTTCCTAATATCCTACCTGCTTAGAATTGGGTTAGTAAAATCAGTTAGTATCAGATTTTAAACATGAACTTTCTGATAAGGTCGTATAATGGATGGGGAGCATAAAAATTATCTTACTATTTATATAATTTGTTTTGCTTGTAGTTTTCTTTCTTTTTCGGAGAAATTAAGTCATTGTTAAGCTTTCATCCAACTACAGAACCGTCGACAGCCTGAACAGTGAAATACAAGAAGCAAAGTTCCGATCTGTAACAGTAGCTTAGAACACACTAGCTAGATTTTTACGTCTTGTATTTGACTCTCCAGGCTGTCGTCGGTTCTGTCTGGAATTTGGTGAAAGCTTAACAATGACTTATTTTCTCCGAGAAAGAAAGGAAACCACAAGTAAAACGGAGGAACAAACAAACAAAAAAGCTAGCAAGGCTTGCATTGATTACCTCTCGTGGTTGCGTTATCGACTCGCTCATCACAATCTTTGGTTCGCGCTTCGCCGGATAGTACGTACACATTTTGGCGCTAGATGATAAGGAAACTAAAATACCTCTTAATAGTGTTAATAAGAAGAGGATTTTGGTTGATGAGATTATTTCATATATTTATGTTAAATTTAATTATTTCTTGAATATTTGATTTAATTAAAATTAGAAACAACGCTATTAACAACGAATTGCATATCTGTAGTAATCTTTGTATTAAAGTAAGGCAGTCTTCTCGTGCCGATCTCACGAGGCACAGGATTTCTACTTTGCCTGCGCCTTAACCCCTGCACAAATTCTCGAGCAGCGAGATCTGCAGTTCTGAACGACAGCGGAGAGAGCCGAATTCCTCAATCCCGAAAGGCAGGGTCAGTGTGGGTGGGGAAAATTCCAATGTGACCCCGTGACTGCATAATCTGCACGCAATTTTTTTTTCTTTTCACAGTGATAGGCGTACGATTTCTGTCTTTTTTTTTACAAGAGGTGCGAAAACACTACAGTTTTCGGGGTGTGCTTAGAGACATGGTTTCCTAGATGTTTATTGTCCCCAAATTCCCTACCACATTGCAGGCATAGGAATTGTTTTGATGTACTCTTTATTGCACAAAATTTACACTCCCTCATTCACACTGAAGTCACGTTAACATCACTTGAGAGAGTCGAATGCATTCTTTAGTTTTCAGTCCCCAATGGCAGTGGCGGCGGCAATAGTGCAATCTTGCACTTTTCCAGCTTGCAGCAAAGAAAAGGAGATGCTATCAAGTTCTATTGTATCGGGTTTTGCAAGGGGAAGGCGATGGGATAATTTTTTTTTTTTTTAAAGCGAGGATCGTCTTTGGAGAATGATCTTCCTCTTTTGCGACCTTTCTTTAGTTTAGGGCATGGGTACTTATTCATTTTGGTTGTGATTGTGGAAATTCCCATAATGGCATCCCAAAACACGCAAGCAAAATTTTCATTTTGTTCTGATAGGGGCACAGAACAGTTGAGACTTTCTTGTTTCCTCGCTTGGGCTTGTATTTCCTCTTTTTCATTGAGAACAGAAACATCTTTAGTGTCTATTATAAAGTCCATATTCCATTTAATGCTAGAATCAACACACGTGCAAGAGTACCCGTTTAGATATATATTACATTCACTGCAGATAAATTTGTATTTACAGTGATGTCATTGTCTTACACAAATCATATTTATGCCGCTTTCGATGAAGATAGATCTTCCATTCACCCCGTTCTTAATAATGCTGTCCTTGCTTATTTTCAAGCTTGCGTTGTGTCTACAACGAACGTCTTTCATTTTGCTGGTCACCTTTCCTTTCGTAAGCACAATGAGCCTTCGAACAGCTTGTTTTAAGGATATTTTAGCAAATATTACTTTGTTCAAACGTTTCACACGTTTTCCTTAGACATAGATATATTTCAGCGTGTGATGCATTTGCTTAATGTGCATATTTGTGTTTATGCCAGATTGCAACCTGTGACAGTAAGCCCTAGCATGTTGCATTACTCAAATATTTTTCCTGGAAGTGTGAAGCAAACTCAGAGATGTCAGGGTCACATTTCTATTTATCTATTGCAGTAGGAAGCATTACCTCAAACGCGGTGGCATCTTTCTTCTCACAATCCTGTAAACATTTGCTTGTTTTTCTTGGCCTTTGACTTTTTGTATCTTTTTTCTCTAGGCTCTGTCCACGTGCCATGTACAATAGAGTCTCATTGTTGGCGCTTCCATTATTGAAATTAAAGCATTGAAGAAGCCCTCTCACTTCCTTTTTCACACTGCAAGCAAGAAACAGAGAAAGTTACTTCAATGCATTCGTTTGGAACTGAGAAGTTGTTCGGCGCTTTCAGCTGTCGCTCGGGACTGCAGTTCTCGCTGCCCGAGAATTTGTACAGTGACTAAGGTCAAGTCGAGATTTCACGCATAGCTGCGAAGAGAAGCAAACGCCTCCTAAGGCCGCATTCACAATGAAAAGTGAACGCAAACATAATTTAATAAAACGCATTGTAGTTATATATAGGCATTCAGACGCAAACGTAAGTATTAGTGAATTAAAAAAATAGCGAAGATCAAGTAACAGTTGATTAAAAATGGCTATCATTGTTATTCATTCATGCCAGGATAAACTTTTTATTGTATACTATTACCTGTAGTTATACCGCGATCGGGAAAATTTGCGCCTACAACAGGGGAGCCCGCTTTGTACCACGGGAACTAACAGTCAATCGCCCCCTAAATAGCTGGAAATCAGTTAATGGATTTTGCATAAACGGCACCGCCGTCTGCTCAGAAGATATGACACAAAAATACAAAATAAAGATAAATCTGAATATTTTATAAAGAACCACATATGGAACACGCGTTTATCAACTAAAATCGTACCCATTTAAGCATGCAACATGCAAAACTGTCAATTATATCGACAATGCAGAAGATATAGTGCTCTAAAATGCCACGTTTTCCTTCTTTTTTTCTTTTATTTATCATGAGTTTTACATTTACTTTTTATTTTCCTTTCATTCTTGTTTTATTTTATTTTCTATTAGATAATAATTTCAAAGTTTTGGTGGTGCTGCATATAAGGAAATAACTGAAACTTGCTATAAGAACACAAAGTAAAAATCTCAAGGTCCATGGTATTTAATATATAATCATAAAACATTGCAATTGTTTTTTGTTACCACCAAGGCAGGCACATTTCAACAAACCTACCGACTATACTTCCTCATAATTAATGAACGATACCGCCACGGGTGGCCGAGGTAGTTAAGGTGCGGACTTGTGAGCGGGAGGTCCAGGGTTCGAATCCCCTTAGGACCGTCCTCCCTGACTGAGATTTTCTCCAGGTTTTCATATCATGTATCATCAGTATCACCGCCTGTGGTGCCTAGTAGTAAAAAGGGCGTTAAACACTAATTAAAAAAAGTGAATGATCAAGATTTTTTACGTTAAATTCAACTGTTTAACGTCGACAGGTACTTTATAGCAATCCTTGCCGAGCCTGTTACCTGTAATCATTGCAATGGCTAGCATTGTTTCAATAGGCCTTGCGGAATACCATTTCATTTCGCCAAAGTTCTACATCTTGCTTCACTCCTTGCTTCAGTGAGTATGTTTTAGTAACTTTGCTGAGCTGAATATTCAAAATAAATCAGACACGCTTACATCTTAAAGCATCGTATCGGCCAACACGTTTCAACGACTTCACCGAACAAAATATCTTTCAATTTCCAAACGGAAATCATCCTTTACCTATTGACGTAGCGACAGGACTAAAGTTCCTTGGTCACTATACAAAAATAATACATAAATATTCATTCAAACAAATCACATATACACCAATCAAAATCAGAGTAAAAAAAAATTGTAGTTCATAATCGCTAGCCCATGCAAAGGCTACAAAGTGATGCGTTGCATCTCAAAGTACAAGTGTTAAGATAAAATTACAAATCAGGCTTACATGTGTGCAAATATCTGTCACCACACAAATGATACCTTGTGTGTAGAATCCTAGCTCAGACATAAACTGCTGAAAACTGATCATTCCATCCATTGAGTAATTATCGTATAAAGAAACAAAGACATCGATTTTATATCAGATTGCTTAATGAACACATATGTAGCACATAGATTCATGAAAAGTATTATTTACACCCACATCCGGCGAAACACAGCTCCCAAAATTTCGAATTACGTACCAAAAACGAGTTATAGAGGTCAGGCATATTTACTTTAAAAAACCTGAAAAAGAAAATTAGTTATAGACCCTGAAAAAAAGTTATCAATACATTGGGTTAGAAAAAAAAGTCTGGCGTCTCTTTTAAGTATCAGCTCGTTATTCAATTTGAAACGCATAAAAATTTTTTTTTCTTCAAAATGATCTCTCGGTGTACACCCGGCACCTCTCACTAAATCTGTCGCAACATCGGTATAACATTTGCTTTTTACTTTATTTTAGTTAACTTTGCACAAAGTTGGACACTAGGGGCACGCTCCTAATTTGAATTCGTAAAAATTCCTAAGTCGAGATGTACATAAAGAAAGAGGAACACAAAAAATACAATGAACTGATAGATGAGTTAAGTTGCTGCTACTAGAGCTTTGTATGTTCTCTGGATCATTTATATTACTATTTTAAATTTTACCTGTATTGTTGCGATGGCCAAGGGGAGGAGTTGTGCACCTGGACCCGTTCACGTCTCTCGATAGACTTACGTTACTTCCATGCGAAAGCTTGCCAACATTACAACTATAAGCATAAGCTGAGCTTGGATTTTCTTAATTTTCACACACACTAGATGAGTATGCAATTAGCTCATGATTGTTGATCTTCGCGAATATTTTGCTGTTATAATAATGATTGATCACATCATTGGTATTTTAATTATTGTATCCTATAATTAGCACATAATTTCCATCATTGAGTACCCCATATGCCACAATATTGTACGTATTATTGTCCAAAGAGTTGGAAGATTTTTCAACCTGTAATAGTTATGCTGGGCCATGATGTCCACTTAGCGATACAGAGAGAGCACCCTCTGGAATAAGTCCTGCCTCCTTTCACGAAAGTAAGCGGAGAGCAGGGGCGAAAACGGAATTGAATTCAAAGTAATGATTTCATCGATGCGGAGAAGTAATAAGATCGGTCAATGTAGCAGTAGTAACGCACAGAAAAATAAGGAATCTTACGTCCAAAGTAACTTTTTGCAGGAAGCATGGTAGTAGTAAATCACATTCAGTGTGCAGCGAAATCAAATGGGAAAATTTAGTGCAGTAACACAACAGGTAAATGAAAGGATAATTATACGGGAAAAGGCGCTTTTAACACTGCAAGTTTTGTATGTATTCCGAACTGTATCAGCGAGTTATTTCTTAATTTGAGGTGGGACTATTGGCTTCCGTTGTATCAGATTTTAAAAGGGAAATGCGATGAGTTTTTGTTTTTATCCTTGTCCTTTTTTATTTCCAAGCTTGCTTAGAATATAATTCATTTTGCTGGTTGTTTTCCTTTGATAGGAATAATGCTCCTGTCGAAAGCTTGTCTTTAACAAATGACATTAGAGCAAATACTGCTTTATCCAGACTTTTCACATGTTTTCATTGCAAATATATTTAAAATCTGTTATTCGTTCGCTCTATGTGCATGTTGATATTTAGTCCGGTATGCAAGTCCAGCTTTTTGCACTACTACGTAGTTTTTCTTAAAGTATGAAGCAAACTCAAGGTTTCAGGGCCACATTTTAATTTAACTTTGCAGTAGGAAGCAATATCTCAAATGCGATGGCATCTCTCTCTTCCAGTGATGTTCTTACAATCTTGTAAACATCTGCTTGTTTTTCTTCGCCTTTGGCTTTGTTTATATTTTGTCTCCAGGCCATGTCTATGAGTCATGTACAATAGTCTCGTTGAAATCCAGGCATTATAGAAGAACTATGCTAAATCTGACATAAAATTTTGGGAATATATTACCAAGTTCCTATTTGATGCAATGGATAAAATGGATGGCACCTGAAATTCACTCCTGTTGGATATAAGGAAGGCGCATGAAAAACCTAACCTCATGTAATTTAGTAACAGTAGTGTTATAATGTCGAAACTATAGCTATTAAGTCCATAAATACTTACACAGTCATTTTCATACTTTTTTAATAATTTGCCCTATGCATTTTTCATTATAATTAATACAAAATCTGTGTATTTTTAATTTCGAATGAGAGTCACTGAGAATGTCTTGTGTGTATAAAACAGTACACAGGGACTGTCACTTGATTTCACTTCATTTACCTATGTTTCAACACTAATCCCATCAATTTTATGTCTGACGGACGAGGAGCACAAATCATAGCATCGTGCAATATTATATAAATCCTGCTTGGTTATTAGATGAATTCTTTCTAATTTAGCATATAACTACCAAATCTCTAATTTTGTTCAGTGTGACTTGAAAAGGAATTTCGTTTGCAATATCTGTAACTATACTATTCTATTTCTTTTTCTGATAGTCTTAAAGTGATTCAAGTCATGTTGATGTCCAGTATGAGTTGAGAAACTTTTGATTAGGCATTTTCCATCTTCGGCTTGCCTGCTCATATCTCTGCAGCACATAGGGGATAATATGCAGAACTTCAAACTAACACTAAGGAACAGAAGAGGCGCCATAAGCGCCATAAGTCATTCACAGCTCCGAACTAACATTAGAGGCGTTCGGTTTTCTCCGCTGCTATTCGTGAAAGGAGTGACATTCAAGAGGGTGCGCTCTCCGTAACGTAAGTTGAAGTTTAGCACATCTGGGAAAACAGCTGCCTCTCAGTGAACGGAGAGAAGGGCCATGTCGGTTAGGTTGTTATTATTATTTTGTTCTTAAGCAAGGTTTTTACCATTTTCATTGTTGAAAAGCATCTTTCCAAACCTTCTGTAGACACCGGAAGAGTCTGTAAAAGACGAATATTCGAAAAAAAAAAAAGTTTTATTGCATTTGTTACAATAGAGTTTTGTTCAACTTGGTAGACTCATTTCGAATTAAATAAATGGTGATGTTGCTAAGATTAATTTTTATACTTAAGGAAACTATGAAAACTCCCTTTACGACAGCTGCAAAAAGAATATTTACATGCAATGAAATATATCTCAGACATTCAGAAAACTTTGATAAAGTCATGAGCATGGGTTCAAAAAGTTCAGCAAAACACTCACTACATCATGCTTTTCAATAAACCTTGTTTTATATAGCGAAAACAAGTTAACTCTGTTGCTATAAAATGATATGTTTAACATTTGTTTTAGTATGGAAGAAATGGGTGTATTGTTCCCGAACATATTACAGCTTTCTTGCACTGTGCCAAGACAGTTTCGTACAGCAATACTGCTAATAAATGCTAAACATAAATGATGACAGAGCAAGATTAAGCTTATGGTTCCACAATATCCAAAAATGGCTTTTGGATATTATTGTTTTACTCGTGACCGAACACCTTTCATGTTGCTTGGCTCCATCATGACCTTAATTTATAATTTTGTTCATAAATATACATAATTTCTTATACTAGTCTAGTAACAATGAGACTAAACGTCGGAAGACGTGAAAAACAAGGATGAAATTCACAAATTCTTCATATATGTTATTTTTTGGTTCCTCATAATGCTTTATAAGAAATAAGGTAGAATAATTATACATATGCAACCTTGATATTTAGGTATGATATTAAACAATTCTCATAAAATAGTGTTACAGTTAAGGGTGAACATTTATGCGTGATGAATAGAAGGGTAAAAATTCTGTCTATGGAAAATTGGTGGGCAGAACCTCCATCCTTGTAATAGAAGAGCTGGTGCTTTCTGAAAGTGCTGGTCATTAGAAACACTGATTTTTAGGGCACAGTATGTATAAAATAATTGTTTTACATTTTGTATGAATAATGGTGTAAATATTTTATATTTCCCCCCTCTGTTATATTTCTTACGCGCCCAGATATATATACTTGAAATTGTTATATTTCGAACTACTGCGAGTTCTTCAATGGCAAGAAGCTACTTTTATTATGAGTGTTAATTTGTTACGATGTTAATAGTGTTTCTTTATTTTTATTTTTCATTAATACTATATATATAAAACTGTAAATATAGTTAAATTTATAATTTATGTTATTTATATGGAAATAATTTGAAATACCATTACAATATTATAAAGCTACATATCAAAACCCAATTTTTCAAAATGAAGAGTATGGCCTTACATATATCACAGGAAATATTTGCCTTTCATAGAGGTGGTCATATATTAAAGTTTATGAATGATATACATTAAACTGCAACTGATATTTCACAATTTCTAATTGACTTTCAAGATATCATGTTACTGGTTATCTTATTCAGTAAGTTAAAGATAAATACCCCTTTGTGTGAGTAAACAAACCTAGTGATACATTGCCAGTATTCTGTACCATTCTGGGTATTGTTTATCATCATTTTCAGGTCTAACCAATCGTACAAAAAGCAAAGATTTTTTGAATGAATGGGGGGAAAACGCACAATTTAGTAGATAACCACTGAGCAAAATAAAGTCAGAGATGGTCCTTTTCCATGTATGATAATTGATTACATAGTATATCCCAGACACTTTTCTACATCGTAAGCACACATAGCGTGCTCCTGATTTTTTAAAATGTTTTTAAAATAGTGTTTAACGCCCGTTTTTACTACTGAGTTATCACAAGCGATGGGCACTAATGATACATAAGATGAAATAATAATTTGGGAAAGGATTCATAGGAAGGAAAAGTTCCAGGCCTAAGTTTAGTGTACCTCCCAGGCATTTGCCATTTATGAAGACTGAGTATAACTGGAAAAAACCTGTAAGGGAGGACTGGTGGTGTTAATCGAACCCCAGATCTACCGCTCGAGTTTGTGGATTAACGACCTTGGACACCGGTGACGATTGTTGGTTGGTGATATCTAGAATTTAAGATATCCAATAAGCACAGTCTATACCGGGCCGTATTGTACAATGTAAACGAGACCGGCCACTCCCAAGAAAATTAAGAGAGGGGTATCTTATCCCTGCAGAGCGTGGAACTCTTGTCACTGCAGAAGTTAACACGAGTGCTAATTGTGTTTGTATGTTTACAATATTTATCCTAGAGAAAGAGAGAACCAGAACCATTGGACAAAAAGGAGTATTTCTGCTTATTATTCATCAGGTTGAATGTAGGAAGAAATATTTATGAAATAGTTTCAATCAATCATTGATATTGCCGGGCATCAAGTGCAAAGCCCTATCGTCTATTGTTGAACGGCTAATTGCAAAAAGTTTGGAACTGATTGATATGTCTGGAAAGAATAATGTGATTCTGTTAAACTTTCCTCCACATCGTTTACAGCCAGTAGATGTGAGCTGCATTGCTCCCTTAAGTACAATTTATTCTTTTGAATTTGAGTTCGTTTCAGTTGCACTCAGGCCGTGTAGTTGCTATAAATCAGATTGGAAAACTGTATGGTAAGGCATTTAGAAAGGCCGAAACTCTGCAAACTTCCATGAATGGGTTCGAAACGATGTTCAGTCCGCATGCCTTCCCTGACTGAATGTCTGAACCGCAAAGATTATAGACATGCTAGTTGAACAAGTTGCGAGAAACCTGTAACAGAGAGCCCTAATGCCATAACAGCAATACACAGTCGGCAGGCTCAAATAAATCAGATGTTAAGATAGCGGACCGTAATGTTCCAACAGATGCTGAGTAAAACAACGTGCCAAATATCTCAAGGCCAGCGGAAGTGTTATCCGAAAACGATAAAAGGCGAGGGACAACACCGATATTGACTTCATCTTATAAACAATTGACATGTACTACCATGGCCAAGGAAAGAAAACTCCCAAATTTTAATGTAATCAATTAACACTAAAATAGCTTCGGGAGAAGTGGTACAAAAAATATTAACAGGAAGCCTGAAATGCAGTTCTCATTGACAACAGCTCCGAAGATGAAAATAATGAAGATGCATCTTGTATCTGCCACCATGGCTTATTCTCCAATTCAAAATCTCAAGATGGATGGCTGATGGATTAATTGTTCAAAATGCAAAGGTTGGACTCATGCAGCCTGTAGTGTTATTGAACTAGATGTTTGAAAAGTTTGACTGTGATTTTTTAAAAGAATTTTGATTTTAGTGCATTCATGTTAATATGTCGACCATTGTTTTAATTGTTATAATTAGTGTCTTTATAATATAGTTTTTTAATTTTTCTTTATTTTGAAACATAGCACTCTGAAGTGTGATCCCATTGCAAAATTACAGGAATCCTATTTTATTCAACCAGTTAGTCAAAATGGGAAACTCCTCCATTTTTCATAAAAACAGCATAGCATCTCTTACATGATCACTTATTGCAAATTCTTTTAATAATTATCCAAGCAGAATACTGAAATGATGCTACGTGTAAAATACAAACCTATATTGTACATTATATTTATAAAAAATACTTTTATGTTAAGTATCCCATTTTTCCCTTTACAGAGTAATCTGAATCCACCGGGCAAAATAAGATAGTTCGTGAAAGGGGGGTGGAAGAAAATAAAATTAGGATAGAGATAAGGATGATGTGCATAACAAAGGCATTGATACTGAAAGAAGTAGTAGCCGGTCCTATGCTACTAATGATAAGTAAAGAAATAGGTAATTTATTATGCAAGCATGAGTTAAGACTCCTACAGCAGATGTCGGTCCTGGTGGTGTAGTGGTTATCATACTTGCCTACCGGCCAGGACAGATGGATTTTTTTCGGGCGTAAAAATCCTAAATATGACTTCCTTCGGAAGGGAAGTAAAGCGTGGGTCCCGTATCGTACATTTACGGCACTAAAAAGAATTTCAAGCCTGAAAGAGAGGCCTCTGAGCAAAATTTGTCGGCCGTTTCATGCCCTGAGTTGAATGGGACGCTGATGACCTGAGATGTTAAAGAGCGTCCATAAATAAATCAATCAATCCTATAGCAGATTGTTCAAAAACGCTTCCCTCCATTTGGATCTGCATGCTGCTTTGGGGCCAACATCTTTTTGAACATTATGTAGCAGTTTCTCCCTCATCAGCGCTATAGTCTTGCAACGGTTGTCGACAGGTTCTTGGTAGACCAACTCTTTCACATGTCACCACATGAAAAAGTACCACGGGTTCAAATACGGAGATCGCAATGTTCCATCTTTATCAATCTGGATAGGAGGGGAAAATCCTATACAACTGCCTCCTAGCGGCAAGATTGTAGGAGGAGGTACTCCATTGTGATGTTAGAGGACGTTCCTCCATATAGCTCTTCCAAAGACTATTAGACAACGATCATTAGGAAAGATGCATGCATGTAACGCCTTTAAGTGTCTACGGAAGCATGTATGGTCCCCTATCGCGGATCCGAGAATACCGCCCTTTACTTTGTACCTGATTTCCTATTTCACGTTAGGCATGGCATATTTGTGACTCCATATATTTTAGGGGAGTTGAAAACTCCATCGAGTAAAAAGGGCTTCGTCGGCCCATATTATAGTATCTAGCAACTTTGATCAGTAGTGTTTCTATTAACCAAAGACAAAGCCTTTAGGACGAAGTGGTGTTGTCCTTATGCAATCATACAACGTTCGTAACATCTCGTGAATATATATAAAAGATTTCAATCTATTGTCATCTTTGTGAATAATGCCCAGCACTCACGAGTGGCTGCACGAAGTTGCAATTATTGCAAGCTCCCAAAAAAGTGGTGGTATTCGCGTACATGCACTCCTCTATGCTTGCTTATCAAACGAGGAAGCACTTTGGTCACGGACTATTGTTATACCAGCTTTACATGGAGGGTGGCTGCAATGCAAGGCATGTAAAAGTTCGGGTTGCTAACGCGTGTAGCTTGATTCTTCTATGCCTATTGTCAATCCGAAATTGCCCACATTACGAACAGATACATTATGGATTAGATATTCATTGGTAGAGGAAGCAGATATATTATGAAATATCCCTTCAAATATCCCATTTGACCGAAGTGGAAAATGTTGAGATAGAGTACAGCTTCCTATTTTAATTATGCTCCTTTTGTTGCAAGAACTTACATCCTGCTGAATATACTCGGCCGATTCCGACCATCCTATAGGTCTACATATGAGAACAGACCAATAAAGGTTAAGTGCATTTTATTGATATTCATACCGCACATACCAATATACTTTTTCACCATCTAACCGTTTTTTTCATCGCACTTTTTAAACAAGGGAATGCTTACATCTGGCGGCTGTCGAGGGCTGCACATCAAAGACGGATGCTCAGCCTTTTTTTAAATCTTCTATCCTCGGTACACTTTCCTTTCATTCTTGCTGCGCGAATCGCCCTCGGTTTTACTTTTTCTGACCATAAATATCTGACAGAACACTTCAATATGATGCAATTTGCTAGCGGGACAATCATGTTTTCACATCGTCTTTTGTTTAGCGTGTCTTAACATATCCATATCTTATACATTGTTAGAATGTACCCAACAGACATCTCTTCATGCCGTGGTACTATCTGTTCAACATAACTTTATAGTAAAGTATTATTCCGCGTTCCTGGCTTTATTCCTCGAATTTACTACAGAGTAATATCTGCTAACAGCTTTCACAAGAATGTATTCTGTTTGTTGCTTGTCCTTCTTAAACTCTGTTTACATTTGAAGTAATAAGTAATAAAAGTAGTGGAAGAGGAAGAAACAAACGTTTAATTATACGTACAAGGAAATGTTTCACGATCTACATTTGATGAAATAGAAGCAATAAGTTTAAAATATTAATGTTCTTTGTTGCCGATTTGGTTTATTTACGGACGCTATTTAACATCTCAGAGTCATCAGCAATCCAATTCAGGGCGTGAAACGAATTTTGCTCAGAGGTCTACTTTCAGGCTTGAGGTTCTTTATCGTTCCGTAAATGTACGACACGGGACCCACGGCTTTACTTACCTTCCAAAGGAAGCCATTAATAGGATTTTTACACCCGAAAAAATCCATCGATACTGGCTGGGTTTATAACAAATGGCGAAGCTAGAGATAAATTCCAGATAGTAAATACACTGATATCAGTGATGGAAAAGGTTTTGCTGAAATGTGTCTATCGTGTACAATGCTACAAGCAGCAGCTTCTGACGTATCTCTACCTCCGGAGCGTGTGATCCCAAGGTAGGCAAATTGGATTAAAGCTGTGAAGTCAGTGATGGAAGACTTTTCTTCTGATCCTACAGTGTCTGTGAGTGAAACCTTGTCAGCATTCAACTATTCTAAAGTGCTCAGTTCAGTTTCATACATCGAGATCACCTCAGTTGGCTTCCCGACAGTATCAAGAAACTGGAGACTTCAGGTAGGCCTCTCCAAGAAGCCATGGAATAATGGGAGACCCGTTATTTTTTGTTATTTGTTTATTTACGGACGCTCTTTAACATCACAAGTCATCAGCGTCCCATTCTATTCAGGGCGTGAAAGGGCCGATAAATTTTGCTCAGAGGCCTCTTCGATCAGGCTTGAGGTTGTTTATCGTGCCGTAAATGTACGACACGGGATCCACGGCTTTGCTTCCCTTCCGAAGGAAACCATACTTAGATTTTTTTACGCTCGAAAAAAATCCATCGATCCTGGCCGGGTTTGAACCCGCGATCTTGGGTTTAGAAGGCAAGCATGGTTACCACTACACCACCAGGACCGACGAGATCAATTACGGTCTGTTGTACCAAGTGGATGTAGTTTGCACAATAATTTGTACTGAATAAGAACCTTGATACTCAGCTATTCTTACTTTGTCTGGCTTATTTAATGGTGAAACTGTAGAACCCCTGAGAATATTATTACTGCTAGCACAATCATTCAGTATAAATATGCATTGATTACTTCTTGCAATGTGGAGCATTCTTTCTGAGTATATAAAAACATATTGTCAGACAGACGACTGTGCATGACAACGGAACTTTTGGAAAAGTATAGTATTATTATTTGTTCATCCCCTTCCAATGTAACTTAAAAAGCTTGGTAGACACTTGCCTTTCAGTACTTTTTGCATTCATTCCCAAGTTCTAAAATTCATTGTAATTTAATATTTGTAGTAGAAGGGAACTGATTAATATAATCTTAATTTGACTAGTTTTAACATTCTGTTTTCTAGAAAAAAAATTATTATTTGATTTTACATGTAATTGCTTCATTACATATTTAGCCAATGTTAGCTACATATTTCTCAAATTCAGTACATACAATCTGGGCTTTAGTTATTATGCCTCTTTCATAAATACATTTTAGTTTTTGGCACAAATTTAAACCTATATCTCAGTTTATTAATAAAATGCTTTCTTCATATCATAAGTATCATACTGAAAAAGAAACTCTTTGAAATAACCGAATATGTTAGTTTAATAAGTGGTGCTACCTTTGTGAGCTAATTTGGGAGTAAAGAGAATGGTCAGCCAATCAACGCTACTTCCACCATGTGCTTTTATTGACATCCAGTATAAACTTATTATGAAAGACTTAGCTTCACAAGTGCATTCAATCATATTGAATATCTCAGCCCTTTGCCGTCAATTACTGAATAAGCTTCCTATTTATATGAACAAAGCAAAATACAATACATAATTAATATTAATAAAGCAATATGCTAGAAAGATAGTTAAAAATTTACACCCATGCACTAGCACAGAAAGCTGTCAACCTATATGTCAATATGCCCTAAATATTATTGTATTTTGCATATGTTTAACTACTCATACATTACCTTTTTAGTGTTTATCCATAATAAAATGATTTTAGGATACAATGTGTAGAATTGATATAATGTGCACAAATACTTCTTCAGAATATGTTCCTTTAATTTATTTTTAAAGAAACATCAACTATAAAGATTCAATTTCACTGAAAATATATATTTCCATTGCAGCAGTGAAGTATGGTCTTGGGAAGGTACTTTTCTGAAATAAAGAGTAGTTTTCAAGCGTGGCCTATGATTTGAAGATTAAGCATAAGAATAGATGATTATTGTAAAAAGAATTTTCTGTTAGCACTACACTACATTGCAGAGTGCACATGGGAAATGCCATTGCTATACTGTGTTCATCATAAGTTTATAGCAGATATCAATAAAGCATGTGATGGAAATGATTTTGATTGGCCAACAAGTTCTTTACTCCCAAATTAGTTTGCAAAGTAGTACCAATTATTAAATGAATACACCTGATTAGTTGTACACCTTTCTATTTCTTTTTGTTACTTATAGTGTGAAGAAATCATTTTATTAAAAATCAGATATTTCAATTTACATTTCTGTCAAGCACGAATGTTTTTATAAAAAATACAAACACAACAAATACAAAGACAATGAAATTGTAAAAATGCCAATGCACTTTCACAATCTTCCAAATGAGGCTGAATTTTCATGAATGTTGCAAACTGGCCTCAAGAAAAGAGAAAAATAATGCTTCCCAATTGATAAGGCAGACAACAGCCTTTCAGTGCATTACCTTGCATGTAGGGACAATTAATAACAGCTAACCTGTTACCAAAGAAAGGAATCACTTACATGCCAAAAATACTAAATTTGAGTTGCCAAGTGCTTTGATAAGACATTAAATTAATTTGGGGAACAAAATATAAATTTATCCAGAACAAGCAGCTGCAAACTTTGGGCTCAGGATATGACCATCTCACAGCACATCCTCATTGAATCAATAACTAATGCATCATATGCAAACAGTATAATACCAAAATTGCTAAAGATAATTTTATATGCTCAAAACACAAATGAACTATTAAGCTGTTTAGAATGCTAGAAAATTAAGAGTAAATGTGAAGATCTGCTACTGGACAACAGAAAGAACAGTATTATTAGTATTACATATTACACTTACAAGTGAGCTAATGACCTTGGCTGTTTTGGGTTCTTTAAACAATAATCATCATCATCTTATAAGTGATGCAGAAATAAAGACAGGTTTTTATTACTAATTTACAATGATTTTTTTACCCAAGAATATTTATTTGGCATAGTTTTTGTTTATGGAGTAATTGCTTTCATAATCTCTTACACATCAATAAAATAGTTGTACTGTATAATCAAATCTGTCATGTTGAGTTGTTAAGTATAAATCTATAAACCTAAAATGGAAACTCCTGGATGAAACAGTGTGATTCACAAAAATTGAACCATTTTTTATATGCCCAGAAAAGCTGAGAGTTTCTAATATGTGAGTAAATACAATATCTCATGTCTATGCAATCTTTGGTTCATGAATCAAAAGATGTTTTTTTAAATCTGACACTGTTTTAAAGTTCTTTTCACATATTTTACACTTGTGTGATCTTTTATACTCATGAGTCAAATTATGCCTTTTCAAGTCAGACATTGTTGTAAAGCTTTTCTCACAAATTTTGCACTTGTATGGTCTTTTGCCCTCATGAATCAAATTATGTTTTTTCAAGTGAGATAACCTAAAAAAGCTCTTGTCACAAATTTTACACTTATGTGGTCTATTGCCCTCATGAATCAAACTATGAGTTTTCAAAGCTGACAACCATATAAAGCTTTTTTCACAGATTTCACACTTATGTGGTCTATTGCACTCATGAATAATACTATGTCTTTTCAAGTCTGACCATGACATAAAGCTCTTCTCACAAATTTTACACTTATATGATCTTTTGCCTTCATGAACATAACTATGTCTTTTCAAGTGTGATGCTCTGGTAAAGCCTTTCTTACATATTTCACACTTGTGCAACATTTTGCCCTCGTGAACCAAATTATGCCATTTTAAATGTGATATTCGAGTAAAGCTTTTTTCACAAATTTTGCACAAATAAGGCCTGCTATCTTCATGAATTAGGTTGTGCCTTTTTAAATCTGAAGAGTATATAAACCTCTTTTCACAACTTTCACACTTATATGGCTCCTTGCCCTCATGAACCAAATTATGGCTTTTCAAGTATGAAACCCGAGTAAAACTCTTCTCACAAAATGTACACTTATATGGCTTGTTACTCTCATGAATCAAACTATGCTCTTTCAAGTGTAATGCCAAAGAATATTTTTTCCCACAAACTTCACATTTATGTGGTTGTTCAAGGTCAAGCAAGTAAGTTTTTTCTATGTGGTATTCTTTGTTGACATCTTTTATATGAGCTTCATGCATATGGATTTTTTCACAATCAGAACTATCCTTTCTCAACTTTAAGCTGTCCTTGTATTCTAAAGTTGTATTGGTAGAACAAATGGAGACAGTAGTGTCATGGTTGCACAATACTTCTGTATATAATCTGGAATGTTGCAAACAAATCATAAGTTATGATAAGTATAGATATTATGGAAAGGGGAGAGAAACAGAAATATATAACTTATAAACAATTTGAAAAGAATACATTAGCTAGAGCAACAAATAAATGCAAAGCTTTGTGCTCAAGATGCTGAACTGCTTCATGAGATGTGTTGCAAATCATTTCCAGTAATTCTTACTCATCTGAATGCCACAATATTGAGTTTATTCAATCTGTAATGGAAGTATCTAATGGGCTCTCCAACACAAGCGATCTCAAGATTATAATGAACATAATACTACTCGCCAATATTTTATGTTTATAGATATACAGTAGGCACCATTGAATAAAACTAAGTTTTGAGAAATTAAAATAAAGATTACACAGAAGATTATTAAAAAGAAAAAAAAAACACTAAAGCATAACTAAAGAAGATAATATTAACATTAAAAATAAACAATTATGATTGCATATGAGAAAAGTAGCAAGTACCTTTAATGAACACTTCTTAAATTTAACGTATGTTATTATTCTAAATTTTTGAACCACTACTTTCTTAAAATGACTTTCCCAAATAACTTAATTGTCATGGTAACTCATTTGAAAATTAATAATATAATTCACATAATGTTGACATTCACTAACAAAAATTCATTGCAACATTTAAAGAATTTAATGTTAACACTTTTCATATATATGAGAGAGAGAGTAGAATAAAAGATTCAAATATAAATTTTTTTTATTTTCATATGTACTTCTCAGTTCAATATATATATTAAAGGAAATCACTTATATATCACTAATTTTATTCCACTTGGATATGATTTGAAGGCTGTTGACTTAATACTCAGCAGGGTTCCACTGTCAGCTTCCCAGAATGCTATTAAGATGTCTCTGTAGATTTTATGAATTTAGTGATGAGGTTATGTTGTTTGGAAGTTTAAGGATTAACAACATTTTATTCATTTAAGAACTTTTGAAAAATAAGACATTTTTAAAAAATTCTGTTGGAACTTACACAGTGAAGCTTGTTAAGTCGTCAAGTTGGTTGAAGATGGAGAGGATGTCTCTTTGAAACCGGTCCCACCGTATTTAAAAGTAAGTGAAGCATAAGAGTGTGTTAGACGATAGATTAATTAAAATTTTATTGTTTATGTTTATGAATATATTTTTCTACACTGTCAATTCTATGGGTTTTTGAAAACCTTTAAGTTTTGGTTCAATTTGGAATTCATGGTTTTTTGTCAGAAATCGTATGCTATGACTGATTTCTCCATTTGTTCATATTTTACATTTCTCATTGAAGTTGTCCTTGGCTCCCCACCAATTACAGAGTAATTGAAATAATTAATATTTTTAATTTTAAAACTACAATTCTGTAATTTTTTACAGATATGTTGTGCTTCCTGTACATAGGAAACGTTGATGACAAAATTCATTTATGTAGAATTAAGATTTTATAGTATTTAAGACTTGAGCATAGAGTGTATAATGTATAATTTTAGTTACATTTAAGAAATAATATGTAATATAACAAAAGGTAAAGATGGACTTGAATCTCACTCTGAACATGAAGGCAAGGGTTGAAAAAGTCAGACAATGCAAGTGAATCCCTTCTGGTATGCAGCAGGAAAAGAATGTTGCCCCTCTGGCATAGAAACCAGCCACTTTTCGCTAGGGTACGCAACAGGTGTGCATTCACAGGTCATTGACATAACGTGTAAAATTTGTCTGAAGTGAACTGATTGACGAATAGCGTAATGTGTGCTCTGCCAAAATTTATCCAGCAAATCGGAATGGATTTTGTTGATTAAGCATCAGGCTATGAGCATGATGAAAAGAAAACTGCGGGAATATTTTGCGTAGCTAGGAAAGCATCAGTTTTTCCAGAGTATATAAGAAATAGATTTTGCCTCAAAAAGTGGCGGTCTCAAAATTCTCTGGGCCAAGATAGTGCTGCGGCGTCTCCCGGGCAGTTAGAGGAGGAACGACCTAAGTCCGAGGTACAAGATCCGGCATCAACGAAGCTGGACAATCAATCAATGCTAGAGCCACCATTGTGCTGCATTAAATACCATTGAAGTAGCACCTTCTTTATATTATGCACCATTTGGCGAATGCAATCAGATTTACATGTTTGCCAAGTTTACCTTGCCAGTGATCTGGAGTGAGAGATGTGAGTTCATCTGATTATTCATGTTTGGGAGAATAAACAACCTCAGCAACTAAATCATGAGGCATTATTTATTGTCACAATCAATAACAAATCCCCATTCCCTCAGCCCTGGCTAGCTTACAAGTGCCAGAAATCAGCGGAAAGCCCTAGAGAGAGGGAGTCTCATGGAAGCACGGTTGGTGGTCTGCAGCAGCCATGGTGAAATCTGCAATCAGCAGGCTCAAATGAATTTACACAACTACCTTACAGCCCAATTCTCATCCCCCATCGCAATATCTTTTTCATCATGTCTTCCTTAACCCATAGGGTATGTTTCTTTTTGTTTACCTATATATTTCATAGTGCATCTTTGCAATTGATTTTGTAGAAGCGTGATTGTTTTCCTGGCAGAATTTTATCTTTGTGTTCATTTTCTGGAGGTTTTTAAAAACTGCATTTGTTTACTGGAGTCAAAATAATGTTTGCATCTTTAAAAATTTTCTGGAATTTTTGGTGTTCTCATGAGTCCGGTGTACATTTCTTGTATATATATGATCTTCTTTGTAGCCTTTTAGTGTGGTGATGTCTTTTATTTGTTTCTGATGTAATTATCTGTATGGGATATTTTTTAAAATGCCTAATTGCAATGTATTGTCATTTTTTATACTTTTTATGTCCAGGAAAGGAAGAAACTTGCTTTCTACTTCTGTTATGAATTTAATGCTGCTGTCTTGTAGGTTGAGTAATTTTATTGCTTCCTCTTTCCATTTTTCACTTACTATTGCAAAGATATCTATATAATGGTACCTACATTTAATAAATGTCGAAAAACATAAACTAATTTTAATTCTAAGAAATATATGTGCACATATGCCAAGAATGGTGAGAATGGATATTCCATTGTCAGGTGACTTGCAACTGAGGATGCACACAAAAGCCTATGAAACTAGTTTTGCATAATTCAAAGTAAGTGGAGCATAAGATTATCAAATTGACTTACTAGATAATTAAGAATATACTAGTCCCTTCACTGTATTGGTTCCGACACAAAATTAAATTTTATATTTAATTGTTCTATTGTTCTATTACTTCTACTGGTAGGTAAGAAGGTAAGCAGGTTTATCCATTTCTTTACAATAATTAGTAGTTTTTCTTTGGGGATGGTAAAAAAAAAAAAAAAATTTCTCTCTTTTTTAGAAGGCTACACTTGTTAATAATTTGCTCAAAGAACACATATCTGGGTAGGATGGTTTTAATTTTTTCGTGATCTTTGCTAGTTAGTAAATTGTAAACATTGTTTCCATAATCTATCCCATTCATTATGACTATTTTGTTTCCTCTGTATTTTTTGATGATTATGTATAATTTAATAACTAACCAGGATTATGATAAAATGTAACTTATCCTATCCAGAAATATATAGTTCAGTAAGCAATTTATTAACAAAAGTAACCATTCTAAATGAGAAAGAAAAAAAGATGATTATACCAGACTACCCTACCACACCCAGAATCTATGGCATACTGAAAATATATAAACCTGGTATAACATCAGAGCTATAGTAACACAATAAATTCACCCACATAGAATTTAGCCAAAATTCTATATGGGTGAAAATTTAATATTTTACTGAAATACAAAAGCCAGAGCATAAAAAAACTCATCAAAATTAATACAAAGAATCAGACAGATAAAACTAGAAAACAGGGATTTGCTAGTATCTTAAGATGTGGTCTTAGTTTCCCAGCTTTTCCAAAAAAAAAACTACTAATTATCATAAAAAAATAGCTAATTTCAATAAATCTACCTGGAGAAGTAATAGAACAATATCTAATCATTACCAAAATTTACATTAATCAAATCAATTTCACATTCAGAGGCAATATCTAAACACAAAAGAAGGGTCTGGCAATGAGATATCCATTTTCACCATTCTTGGCAGAAATGTGCTTGAGTTTCTTAGAAACAAAATTAGTTTATGCTTTTCCACACATATTCAAATGTAGGTACCATTATAGATGATGTCTTTGTAGTAGTACGTGAAAAATAAAAAGAGGATGCAATAAAACTGCTCTCAACCTATATAAGACAGCAGCATTAAGTTGACAATGAAAATAGAAAGCAACAAGGTTCTTCCCTTCCTGGGTATAAAAATTATAAAAAATGGCAATATGCTGATATTTGGCATATTCAGAAAGGATAACCGTATAGATAATTGCATCAGAAACAATATCCATAATCCAAAACATAAACTCACAATATCAATAGCCTCACATTTAGATTAACAAACCTACCAATAAGCAAGACAGAATACAAATCCAAGTACCAAAATATCATAGATATAGCACAGAAATATGGCTACACAATAAACCTAATATACAAGAAAGCAGAAAAATTCAAAAAACAAATAAAAGACATCACACTAAAAGGCTACAAAGAAGATCACATATACAAGAAATTCACATTCCATCCATGGGCACACCAAAAATCTCAGAAGATTTTTAAAGATGCAAACGATAAGAGGATATACATATTGCACTTATATATATAAAGCTCTTCAAAAACCCATAGAATTAACAGTGTGAAAAATGTATACATAAACAAAAACAAAGAAAATTTAGTTAACTTTGATCTTCCAAACAACAGTAACCTCATTCATAAAATCTACAGAACGACTCTTAATACCATGCTGATGATGATGGTGAGAGCCAGTGAAACATGACCAAGTAAGTGGAACGAAATTAGTGAAATCTGAGTTATTTCCTCAGACTGCTCATAAAAAAATTGTAACCCATCAATGGATCGCTGATAATGTGAACAATGGGTTCTGAAACATGTACTATATATTATAAGCAAGTGGAGCTAATAAGAACGAGTAGTTCAACTCAACAATCATACAATGATCTTAATTAGTCCTCACATAATTATTTGATTTTACACTTATTAATTAAATTATGCCTTTTCAAATACTGAAATTAACAGAACTCTCTCTATAGACTTCATACTTCAGGGAAATTTTGCCCATTAATAAAATTGTGTTTTCTAAACTGTGATATGTGAGTAAAACTCTTCTCACAAACTATATACAAGTAGGACTTTTTGCCTTCATGTATCATATTATGTCTTTTCAGGTCTGACAGCCTTACAAAGCTCTTTTATAAACTATACACCCGTATGGCCTCTTGCCCTCATAAATCAAATTATGCTTTTTCAAGACTGATAACCACATAAAGCTCTTTTCACAAATTTCACATTCGTATGGTCTTTTACCCTCCTGGGTAAAAGTGTGTCTTTGTAAAGTTGTAAGGTCTTTCCCCCTCATGGATCAAATTATGCCTTTTCAACTGTGAAACCATTGTAAAGCTCTTCTCACATGTGTTACACTTGTGTGTTCTTTTACCCTCATGAAATAAATTATGTCTTTTCAAGTCTGACATATGTAAGACTTTTCTCACATATTCCACATTTGTATGCTCTCTTACCCTCATGAATCAAATTATGCCTCTTCAAGTCTGACAAACAAACAAACATACAAATACTTTTCTACAAATTTCACTGTTATATGGTCTTTTGCCCTCATGTATCAAATTATGCCTTTTCAGATATGATAAAGAAAGAAATTCCCTTCCACAAACTAACCATGAATCAAATTATGCTTTTTCAAGCATGATAATGATACAAAGGTCTTCTCTGACTGCATTTGCATGCTCTTTTGTCCTCATGAATAAAATTATGTATGTTCAAGTATGATAGCCTTATAAAGCTTTTCTCACAAATGTTACACTTATATGGTCTTTTGCTTTCGTGAATCAAAGCATGTCTTTTCAAGTCTGATAGCAATACAAAACTCTTCTCACAAATTTCACACTTGCGTGGTCTTTTGCCTTCATGAAAATAATTATTCCATTTAAGTGTGATGCTGTAATAAAGCTCTTATTACACATTTTACATACATGTGGTCTTTTGCCTTCATGAATCAAATTATGCTTTTTCAATTGTAAACTTAAAGCAAAGCTATTTTCACATGTTTCACACCTGTGTGGTCTTTTGCTCTCATGAATCAAATTATGTTTTTTTAAGTGTGTTACTGAAGCATTTATCTTCCCACAAACTTCAAATTCATTTTGCTTTTTGGAGTAATGTGAGTAAAATGTTTTTTCCAATTGGGTTTCCTTGATGACATCATTTTCATGAACTCCATACATGCTGGTTCTTTCACAATCAGGATTATTCTCTCCCATTTTCAAGCAATTATTGTTTTCTAAAGTTGCACTGCTACAAAAAGTGGAGATGCCAGTGCCATGGCTGAATATGGTCTCCACATATAATTTAGAATGTTTAAGATAAATCATCAATAATGATAAACATGGATATTCTGAAGAAAACGACATAACTACTAAAGAATACAATATATATATACAATAGCTTTAGTTTAACAAATTATAAAAAATCTTAGTTGCTTATGCAAAATAAGTTTTCCTGTCTATTATGCTGTTAAAAATAAATTAACCAACTGGGTTTTTGCTCTTTCACTGGGAGATCTATTTTAGACAAATACAATTTCATATTCATATTTCATTTATGTCAGGAAAAAAATCTTCTATAAACTTGCATAACATAAATGACATATTTTAAAAACATAACCATAAAAGTATCATGTTCTTTTTCCATGTGGTTTACAAGTTATTTGAGTTGTAGCAAACAGCTATGGAAATTAAAACAGAAACACATTTCAGTTACTTTGAAACAGCATTCATTATCATATATTTCATCAAAGAACTTATTGCAGCAACTTGAATCTGCACACATATATATCTTGGTTAACTTCAGCCTTTAGTTTTATAACTCACCATATCTCTACATATCATCATAATATTTATTAACTTACAACCCAAAACACTACCTGGTGACAAAAATTTTTTGCAAACAATTTTAGACAGAGATTTAGGAAGCCACCTCCACTTTTGTCTGTGGAATAATAATCTGTAACTTAAACCCAATAATATTGCAATACATCACTGTTTAAATGAAGAATACAGGAAGATGATAATTTTTAAAAAAAGCAGTACTGTAACTTCAGAAAACAAGTGTTTAGTTTTAGCAGTGTCAAATCCAGTCCATGAAACAGTCAACTAGTTACCAGATTAAATACATATTCTGAAGTTTCCAAACATATTAAAGGGTCACCTCATTAAAATGAATGAGTCGGTCCTGGTGGTGTAGTGGTTACCATACTTGCTTCCTAAACCCAAATTGCGGGTTCGAACCCGGCCAGGACCGATGGATTTTTTCGGGCATAAAAATCCTAAGTATGGCTTCCTTTGGAAGGGAAGTAAAGCTGTGGGCCCCGTGTCGTACATTTACGGCACAAAAAAGAACCTTCAGTCTGAAAGAGAGACCTCTGAGCAAAATTTGTCGGCCATTTCATGCCCTGAGTTGAATAGGACACTGATGACCTGAGATGTTAAAGAGCGTCCATAAATAAAAGCATTCATTCATTAAAATGACATGCAAATGCTTATTAGAATATAGAATACCACATTCAACAATGCATTATCATAACATAAAGAAGTTAGTATTAGGTGACAATGTATTTTACTACCTGATACTGACTTATTTACGTGTATAATCAATCTACTTCACTGTGTCTTACTTCTATTAAGTTTACAACACATTGTCATATGAACAAGGACTAAGGGTAAGATCCTTTAACCTGTCAATGAACTTAGTAATGGCAATATGAAGAATTGTAGCAAAGCATGTGCTGTGCATCTTCTGCAGTTTTCACTATTATTTTGATTACATGGCCTCCATGAAGTCCCAATTTAATCATACCAGAAAACAGGCTTGGGAATACATAACAAAGAAAGTGGCTGCAAATCACTACCACACAACAGTGAACTAAAAGATGCTGTGAGAGCCCCTTTGTAACCATAACACCACAGATGTTAAAGTTTTGCAAAGGACCTGGAGATGTACCCAATTATGCAGACAATAATGGAGCTACACACACTGACACATTAGATTATTAGGTGAAGTTAGAGAAAAATGGAAAAGCATGACAAAGAGGATAAAGGAAGGAAATGTAGAAAGAAGTGTAACCTTATTAAGTATAATAACTTGTGGATTTACGGTGTATGTAGGGAATGTGAGGGAGAAATAATATATATTAATTTTATATTGTATTGCATTATGGAATTGATGATGACATAGATCTTATTGTAATATTTAAAATTGTATGCTGATGTAAAGAGAAATAAATTCAAATAAAGGTAAATGGGTAAAGAATTCTGTGACTTGCGGCCAACCTGTACATAGCACCTTCAATCAGTACTCTGCATCTGATGTGAATGGTATTTAGTGACAGTGTTTCACAAAAATTTTCCCTTGGTTTCAGTTATGCTAACTTTTTATAATAATTTTACCTTATTTATTTCATTTGTCATTGTTTCAATTTCTGGATTTGCAGCATATTATTGGAATATAGCATAGACCAGTGGAAAAAATGTAACAAAGTTAAAGTCAAACATACGAGGGTAGCTCCATAAGTTTCCAGCCTTGCCAATAAGGATTATTGCCTTCACAAAATCCTTAATGGTGTCATACCTTATCTGTTAAGTACATAATTGCAGCTGTAACTTCTGTTCTGTTCAGTTGTTCAGATATAGTTGCATAAAGAAGGCTATGTGTAGAACACTGGCATGTTCAAAATAAAGTATTGAGCTGTTATTAAGTTCTTCACAAAAGAAGGGCTCTCCAAATGAAATTAAATAGTGATTGGATGGTGTATATGCAGAAGCATCCCCCTCATATTCTACCATAAAGGAATGGGTCAAACTTTTTCAAACTGGTCGAGAATGCATTGAAGAGGAAGAGCGTGCAGGTGGGCCCTTGGTGCTCACTACTGAAAACATTACTCTTGTGGAAGGAGAAATTATGGAAGACCGATGGCACAAAGTTATAGAAATAGCAGCAAGGTTGGGCCTTTCTAAAACAGCAGTCCTTCAAATTATTCATGAACATTTAAACATGAATAAGGTTAGCGCAAGATGTGTGCTTATGCTACTTTCCTCAGTCCGAAAGCAGCAACAAGCCATCTGTTGTCAGGCATTTTTGGAGCTCTGCCATGGCAATGAGAGAGAAATTCTGCAAATCATTGTTACAGAAGATGAAACTATCGTCCAATACTATCTCTTGTCTAAAAAAGAAACAATGGCATGGTGTAAACCTGGCGAAGCAAAAGGCCAAGGTCACTCAATTAACCAAGAAGATCATGGTCATAATCATTTGGGACTGTGAAGGAATACTATTGATTGACTTCAAGGAGAGAAACATCACAGTAAATTGGGAGTACTATGCCCGACTATGCATAGACTACATGCTTCCATCAAAGAGAAACGGCGAGGAAAGCTGAGTGGTGGTGTGCGCTTTCTTCACGACAATGCTCATGTGCACCCAGCTCTTGTTGCAAAGGAAGCTATTTGGCTTCAAGGAGATCGACCATCCACCCTACACTCAGATCTAGCTCCAAGTGACTATTTCCTCTTCTCAAAACTCAAGGACTTTCAAGGAAGGAAATATAAGTGTGACAAAGAAGTGATGGATGCTGTTTATGCCCATTTTCCAGACAAGACTTCTAACTTTTGGGGGGGGGGGGGGTTGAAATGTTAATTCAAAGATGCGAGAAGTGTATTGCAATAAAGGGTAACTATATTGAAAAGTGAAATATAGTTTTTGTCTTTATCATACCTAGAAAATGGTTAGACTGGAAACTTATGGACCTACCTTCATGTAGGGGATGGCAAACAATGTGACAGATGACCAAATATTACAATTTATAATTTCTTTGGGATGTAAATAAAATTTTAGCCTCAGAGGATGGAATAATGATAAGGGTTATGAATGGTGGGAAGCAGCAGCACAGCTGTCTCCAAAGCTTTTTTTTTTTTAATTGTATACCTATATGTAGAAAGCTTAGTGATCAGAGTACTTAGCTGCTTGCTAAGTGATCACTAGGACTTGGATTTCTGGAAAATATTTGTTTTATGTGCTAAATATACTTGAAATATGTGACAAAAAAGTAAAAATATTTCATTATGTTTTAATTCTTTATTTGTGAATATAAAAAGCATGCAGTACTCACCAATATACATAAATGATGCCGCACCAAGTGCTGAAGAATTGTAATACACAATGAGAGTCACCCTCAAGTTATTTATCTGAAATGACTAACAATCATCATGGAACACATTGACATGCATTTGGAAAATGAGCATTCTACATCACAAAAAGCCGGCCTGGCAAATTTATAGCTGGGTATGTTACTCACAGTCACATCACTATTCTTTTCTTGCTGACTGTCCAACAAATTTGAAATTTTACACTTAGTGAAACCCACCATTGTTTTCCCAACATGCTCTATATTTTTTTGTAACTCTTGTGCTGTAGATTCACTAAGACAACATCACAAACCGTTTCTGACAGATGGATCCCTCCAATTTAAATGTTTCAATTGTACTGCAAAGGAAATTCATGAAATACATGCTAAATCATTTTTAATACTGTCAGTTAAAATTTCCTGAAGAATTTGTAAAAAGTTTCTGTTGATTTCATTATGAACAGAAGTAAAACCATAAAAATGTCTGCATAATATTATATTGCAGCAAGCCAAGCTCATAGCACCGCCACGGGTGGCCGAGGTCGTTAAGGCATGGACTCGTGAGCGGGAGGTCTGCGGTTCGAATCCCGCCAGGACCGTCCTCCCTGACTGGGGTTTTTTCCAGGTTTTCCTCAGTCTTCATAACTGGCAAATGCCGGGGAGGTACCTAAACTTAGGCCTGGAACGCTTCCTTCCTTAAAAAAAATCCTTTCCCTATATCATTTCATTTCATGTATCATCAGTGTCCACCGCCTGTGGTGCCTCTGTAGTAAAAACGGGCGTTAAACACTACTCAAAAAAAAAAAAAAAAAGCCAAGCTCCTCAGCACATAATACTGGTATGGGTGGTAATAGTATGTTATTCTTCAATATACAAATTCTTTACACAGACTTAATGCATACCTTTTTCCCATTAGAAATTTATCCATCTTATGATATGTTGTTATAACTTCTTCATATATTCACTGTAATCCATGCCAACATAAGCAACATGAGTCATTTTAGGATAACAACATGAAGACCTTCATGCTGCCTTCTTTATGTAAGCTGTGGCATCCAACAATATTAGTAAAACACTGTTGTTCTCAGCAGAAGCTGGGCATAAAATGTGTATTGCATCATTACATAATCTTGCATTGTCATGTGGTTAGCAGCAGTAATTTCTTACATATTATTAGAAAGCATTTTTTTTGCGCCATCATTATTAATACTCTCACAATGACATTCCAACTTTCCTTCTGCCATTACACCAATTGACCTTTTATAATATACAGATATCATTATTAAACTAAATCTGGATACAATGGTCTCCAAGAAGAATGACCTATCTGAAAGTACACTAAATAACCATTACCTGACTGATACTGATGTAGAGAATATACAGATGGATAACTTAAAAATGGAGAAGCAGGCCTTGGAATATAGTGTGAAGAATTCTCTAATATACACCTTTGGGACAGTATACTAACAATTTTGATGGTAAAATAATGGCCATTAGAGCAGCTTTAGAAAATCTACTGTATAGACCTAACATAAATAAAATAATTATCCTAAGTGGCTAAAGTTACCCACCACAAATAGTATAAATGAAATAAGAAAATTATTTAAATATGGGGGACTTTTGTAACGATGATCTTGCGCACAGGTTGGTAAATGTCCCCATGAGCAAAGAAGAGTATGATCAAGAACTGAACAGTATAATAAATATAGCTATAGAAAATAGCTTCAAACAAGAAGCGGTATATAAGAAACAGAGCAAGGAACAAAAAGAGAATCAAAGGCATCAGTACACTTATTCCTAACAAAGAAGAAAAGAGAATGCACAAAAAATTCACATACCATTCAACAGTCTTCTATAAATCCCAGAAGATTTTCAATAAACATTACATTATTTTAGCTCCAAAAAACAGTTACTCCATAAAAATACATTGAATTCTAAACTAAAAGAGAATGTATCACAAGAGAACAAATCAGGAATATAACAGATGATTTTAATGATTGTGAAAAAAATTTACATTGGAAAGAATAAAAGAAACATAAAAACATGAGCAAAGAAACACATTAGGAACATAAATCAAAGACAGGAAAAAAAAAATCAGCGGTAGTTTGGCATTTTTGGAAGGAACAACATTGTATTAACAGGAATCCCAAACTACTTAAAAATATTACAGGGAAAACAGAACTTACAGTCTGGGAAAACATTTATATATGGAAGAACAAAAATCACGTTTTCAACTTTGAAATCCTGCCAAGTGACATCTTAATACAGAATTCATCCAACCATCACCAGAGACAACCAAACCACCACGAAGAACAAGGCCAGCAGTCGATCTGGAACTGATGATGGGAGCGATTAGTTCCAGAAACTTAGATTTCCTTATTTAAATATTAGTGATGTGTTACAAATTCGGCTTAATCATTTTAAATTCTAAGAAAATTATACCATATAATCCAGATCAGAAATATAGAAATAGTTTTACAATGGGTCCCAAGTAGTGTGGAATTAAATAGGAATGAAGTTGTTGATACTTTAGCAAAAAGGGAGGCACTATAAAATTAAAACCAGTTTTTGAACTAGAACTTCCTTCTAAATTTAATCTCATAAAAAGATTAATAATCAAACAAGAACAACAAAATATCCAACAAAAACTTAAAAGGAAAACCATATGATGATCTAAAGGCTATCAAAATTTTATTGAAATCAAGGAAAATTGGAATTGTCCAAATGTAACCACTTGTCGGGCTAGATTACCTGTCAGAACATCTCTTCAGGGTGAAATTCATCAATGACAGCTTTTGCCCAATGTGTAAGGATGTGAATACTATCCTAAACAAAGAGAATCAACTGAAATGCTGCCAATTTGATAGCAACAAATAAATGAAAATTAATTTGGAAACTCTTTATTGGGAAGAACGATAATCAGCATACCCAACCCAGCCCACCAACAGACCAAAGAATGAACGAACTAATGAACGAACCAACCAACCAATCACTTTCCTGTCGGCAGAATCTGAAGTTGCATTTAAGCTAACCCAATTTTTTTACATTTTCACAAACTGAATGCATCTCTTTGTAACACTTCAGAAAAAAAAATTTTTCTCAAAGTTATCTCTTCCAGAAAGTCAATAATTGAATTTTTGCTGAGAAACTTCCACAAAACCAGATTCTTTACTTTAAACAGGGTATGCTTGCTAACATAAATGTGCTACATAAATCTTCACAATTAAATGAAAATTTAGAAGAATCTGGAACTGGATCACTAATAGTAATTAGAGTTGTTTCTTCATTATGTGAGAAACAGCAGTGATATGCTTATTATCAGCAATGTCCTGTGTAACTTGAGACTCCTGTTCAGCCTTTGCTGCTTTCCCATATGACTGGTAGTACATGGCAAATCCATCTGAATTAAAATATCCTTAAATTCTGCAGCATATTGCTACAAATGAATGATACCTTGTTCCTATTTTTGAATTAGGCATCATTAAAACACACTAAAAGAATATAACTGTGAAAACTATCAACTCACAACAACAGAAACTAACTATAATTAAGGGATCTCAACTCAAGTACCATGTTTTGAGAGTAAAAACGGAACTCTGCAATATGAATCACTGATCCATGTAAGGCAAAACATAATTCTAATAAAAAAAATTACTCGCATTCGTTAGAGATACTTGGGGCAGTGAATGTTCATAAAACTACATAATTACTGTTAGATTTATTATTTGAGCTAGATAACATTGCTGTCAGTTACTTGATATGAAACTCTAAGAAGTGTAAGGCAAAGAATACTCTTAATTATTACATTTATATTAAAGGCATATTTATGATTGCTTGATTTTTTTTTATTTGTTTTATTTAAGGATGCTCTTACATCTCAGGTCATCAGTGTTCCATTCAATTCTGGGCGTGAAATGGCCAACAAATTTTGTTCAGAGGCCTCTTTTTTTCAGGTTTAAGGTTCTTTTTTGTGCCTTAAATGTACGACAGAGGACCCATGGCTTTACTTCCCTTCCGAAGGAAGCCATACCTAGGATTTTTACGCCTGAAAAAAATCCATCGATTCTGGCTGGGTTTGAACCTGCGACCTTGGGTTTAGAAGGCAAATATGGTTACCATTACACCACCAGGACCGACTATATTTATGATTGCAAAAGCAAAAAGTATGGATATTTGATAATGGAAACAGTGTTATTAAAACTATACCTTACAAGGGATAGCCATTAATATTACCTCAATTTTGGTGTGTTACTTAGGTTTCTATGATAGTTTAAAATTGGGCTTTTGTTGCAAATTATTTAATGAAAATTGGATTTTTATATGTTTTATGCAACTATTTGAAAAGATTTAATCATTTATATTTTTAAAGAAATATATGTTTTCATCTCATATAAAATTTTAAGCTTAGATTATATCTGAAAATTTAAACTCATCTAAGAGTTCCATTTGCAATTCAAATAATATTTATTTACCTAATAATCCAAGCCCTAGTGCTTAAAGGCTGAAAGTTTATAAGGCATGATTTAGAGCTGCTTCTTAATTGATTGTTAGTGTTTTAAATTCCACAAAACTGATGATTTACTTTGTCTATAAGTGAAATTACTAAAACACTTTCCAATATAGAACTGATATTTACTTTTCACTTGCATTTTATGTTCGAAATACATGTTAACAGTATCTATAATAATTTTACACTGAATTTTCAAGTTCTAATATTTGGCTTTAAGCTTTCTTTGTTGTTTGGTATCTAGACTTTAATATTCCACTAAACAACTAAGAGAGAAATTATATTAAAAAAAATTATATATAATATAAATGAAAAATAATGTAACACTATTAACAATGTAATTAAAATAATAATAACTAGAAACGGAAAATACTGCTTGAGTTCCTATATATGTATATAGGAACTCAAGCAGTACTCACACACACACACACATATATATATATATATAATATTCACACACACACACATATATATATATATATATGAGTGTGAATATTTTATATAATATATACATAAAAATTGAAATGAATGTTCTTTCCATTCCCAGAAAAGAAAATACACCATTCCATTGGAATAAATCAATTTGATCTTGAAATGAAATTGAGAATGGCATTTCAAGGACAAGATAAAGTTGCTATCTTATTTTCCCCTAAGAGCACTTCAAATTTAGTCTGAAGGATTTTTTTTTTAATATTTCCCTTATATTCAAATAGAAACAAAAGCTCCGAAATCTATGTAAAAATAATAACAAATGTTCATGACTATATTCACGTACTATACAAAAAATACCTGAATATATTAACCCTTCTCTCTCTCACGCATGCACACACACCAGATCGTAGCCCCCATTTTATTTTGACAGTTCTGGATCGAGAGTGTATGAGTTTGGTACATTTCTCGGTTACATAGACTATGTGCTGATTAAATTTCAGCCTATTGTCAAAAATCACTCCGAGGTATTTTATAGTTTTAACTTGTACTACTTTGCTGTTATTTAAGTAAATGTTTAACTGTTGGCTTGTGCTGGATTTCCTCCTTGATATTCATGGAATATTATTTTGTTGTTTGTAGCCCAATTTGAGATCTTTAATATTTGTATATTGGCGTAGTTTTCAATTTCTAGTTTTTTTCCTCCCTTAATCAAAACAACATCATTTGCAAAAGAAATCACCTTTGTGCAATGTTTGTAGCAAAGATTTAATAATGAATCATAGTGGATATTCCACAACCCAGGTTCACAACAAGATCCTTGCGGGCATTCTTTGCTCACGGTTCTTTCTATTCCTATATTGCCTGCTGATAGCATGCTTCTTCTCCCACTAAAATAACTCTTTGTTAATAGGTAAAGGTTCTTGGGACATACAAAATCCTTCAGTGACTTAAGAATACTGGGCCACCAAGCCACATCAAAAGCACCTTAAACATCCAAGCTAATCATAGCTACATGTTGCATGTTTCTCAAAGCTTCTTCCATAAAGTGTTTCACTGTCATTATTGCATCAGTTGTTCCGGTTTGCGGAGTGAACCCAAATTGGTTCTTATTTAGCAGGTCATTAGTGTTCAAATAGTGCATTATTCTGTTTATGAGAAATTTTTCAAGCACTTTCCCGGCAACGTTTAAAAGGCTGATGGGTCTAAATTTGGTGACGTCTGCTTTATTTTCCTGTCCTGATTTCACAATTGGTATGATCTGTGCTCTTTTCTATAACTTGGGGAAGCTTCCAGTCTTTAAGCAGTGATTGTATAATACTATCATGAATTTTGGTGTTTGTTTGAATGTTTGTAATAGTATATTACCTGTAATTCCGTCTTCTCCTGGAGCTTTTTTTGTAATTAATGCCTTCCAGGATACAACACACTTCGTCTTTCGTGAATGGTTTGTCATTCGTTGTTTTAGGTGGTTCCTTTATTTCCGCCCTGACTTGTTTGTGGTATTCATTATCTTCCTCCTCGCTATCTTCTTGTATGAAGGTATCAAGCATATGATTGATTGTTTCGGTTATGTCCTTTGTATGTATACCATCATTTTTCCTAAGCGTTGTCGTATTGTACTGTTCTTAAGCTTCCCTGATGCTAGCTGGTATGCTGCTGTCCAAGGATTCATTGATATAGTTAAGGTGCAGTACTCTTTCCATGATTTAATTTTTTCTTGATGTATTTTTGCTTGGTAATGCTTTTTTATTATCTCATATTGTACTTTTCTCTTCTGTCGTAGTTCTCCATCATTTTTAGTCCTCTGAAACCTCCTTCTCAAGGCATTGAGTCTTTTTCTCATAATTGTTAATTCATTTGTCCACCAGGGAACCGTTTTGTTACCATGTGTTTTCGTAGCTGCTTTCCTTAACCCGAATGATTTCCTGCAGGCTGTGGTTACAGCAAGCTGAAATTTGTTGGTTAGATCATCTGTGTCAGTTTGTCGCCTTGTCATCTTATACAGCTCATCTATCTCCTATGAGTGAATTTGCATGTATGTTGAATTGATGTTTTATCATTACGATGTATTTAACGTTGTACTTCTCAAAATTATTCTCTTTAATTATGTACCTTATTCTGTAAAAGTTCCTCTTCTCCTCCTTGGAAGTTTGTATCCCTATGGAAAAGGTAATGATTCTATGATCTGAGCTGCTTTCTTCTATGGCAATCTCCCAATTGTCAATATGTGGAAAAATATGTTTATTGCCCAATGTCAAGACAATATTGCTAGATCCTCTGGTGGTTTCGAAGGTAGGTAAGCCATTGTCTTTGTTCAGAATATATATCTGATTTTCTATTATAAATTCCTCTAGGATTCTGCCACTTTCGTTTGTCATTCCATTATGCCAAAGCTTCGACCTTGAATTACTGTCCATCGCCATTATAATCTTCTTTCCCTTCGCAAAGTCTAGAATTTTCTTGATTTTATTTAAGTCTATTTCAATATCATTTGTTATATCCAAATACATGCTCTCTGCAATTATTGTTAGGGTTCCGTGGTTGATTTCCATTGTTACTGTGTCCTCATCTGAGAGCTGATGAATCATTATGGCTCCCATAGTTCTATTGAAGACTATCATTGCTGCTCTTTTACCCTTCCTCGTTGAATAAACTCTGTAAATTGCTGGTATTCCTGGTAACTTAATTCCGTAAACATATGGTTCCTGCACAAACACTATAGCCATTTGTATCTGTGATATGACACTCATTAAATTCTGTGTCGCCGCTATTGAGTGTTGTAAGTTAATTTGTAAGCATCGTATTGGTGGTAATTCTCTTACGTGTCTGTTCCCTTTTGCTCTACTCTTGCTCTTGGAAGCCATTTAGTAGTCAGTATTTTGTCTGTATTTCCATAAAACAGCAAGCATGCTAGGGCAGTCTTTATTGATAGATGAGTGATTTTCAGTTATTTTTCCATGATTATTGTATTTATTGTATGTGGCACAATTTATACATTTGTAGTTTTCTGGAGAGGCGCTGCAATCTTTCATCTTATGTTCTCCTGAACATAAAGGACAAATTTCTTTTTCTGATCGGCATTCATGATGTCTATGGTTAAAGCAACTGCATCGGTAACATCTAACAGCCGCTATGTAATCTTCTGTATTGCATATTAACCACCCTACTTTGAGTTTTGTGCATAGAACCTTGGATAGTCGAATTACATTAGATTTAATTAACAACCACACAAAACATGGTAACCTCTGTGAAAGAATAAGGAAGAAGTTAAAATCATTCCAACAAGAACACTGGGAAATACATTTTACTTGGGTTAAAGCACACATCAGCAATGAAGGAAATGAAATAGCAGACCGACTCGCTAAAGAAGCAGAGAAAAGCAAGAACGTGTCAGTGGATTATCAACTTATCCCAAAATGTGAAGTGAGGAATGAATTAAGAGAAGAAAGTCAGCTACTATGGGAAACAGAGTGGCAAATGATAACGAACGGAGCGATTACAAAATCCTATTTTCCAACTGTAGCTAAAAGGCTAAAAACCAACATCCTTCTAAGCCCCAATCTTACAGTGATCCTCTCAGGACACAGGAAATTTGGAGCCTATTTTCATCGCTTCAAAATAGCAGAGAACGCATCATGTGTATGTCAGGAGGGTATACAAACGGTGGAACACATTTTGTGGGACTGCAAAATTTTGAAGAAAGAGCGAGAAATATTTTGGAAACATGTAGCATAAGTAACTAGACGATGGACAATAGTGAACTTGTTCTAAAATATAATAAACAGTTTAAAACTTTTGTAAACAGTATAAATTTTGACAGTTTTCAAATTAACACAAATTGACTAATAGGATAGAAAATGTGGTGACTGAGAATGATAATGTAAAAGCATTCAAATATAACCAATTTAGGCAATCTTCATATATGATTAGGTTAGAATAAGAATGAAACTGTGTTTAAAAATAGTATTAAGGATAACATGTAACAATGAAATGATAGCAATGCATGTAGTATTACTAATTATTATAGTAATGGAGCATGCAGTAAATAAAGAAGATTATTAAAAAAAACACATACACACACACACACACTCTCTCTCTCTCTCACTCACACACACACACACAGAGGATTAGGCATTTATAGTGTGGTGGCCATTTTCCTCTGAAGGATTAATATATTCAATTCAGGTATTTATTGTACAGTAGGTGAATATAGTCATGAATATTTGTTATTATTTTTACATTGATTCATACATTCATCAGGATATATATGACTGACGCAATTTTATATTTTGTTTAACTATCTAGAATTTAGGTAAAGATGTTAGCATATATCTGGGGTGAGGGGTGAGGGGTCACACCTTAAGATATTTGGAGGTCCCATTGTAGTTTATTTTTAATTTTCCTTAGCACTTTATAAATTTCAAATTTCATTATAGTAGATATTTGAGAAATAAAAGAATGTAGCAGCTGATAAAATGATGGTATAGGTACTGTAATGGAAAAATTTTATTTTAGTCCTTCGGGTCAGGTTGGAGCCTAGTCCCCTGGGATTCCAGTAGGCTACTGGCTGATGAACCAGGGACTGGGGTCTGATGTAATCAAGGTGGAAATTTTGTACTAGTATAAAATCATCATCGTATTTTGTAATTGCAAGGAGGTACACCTAAAATGGCCTGGGGCCAGATAGGTGGAGAACCCTTGCAGTTTGTATTTTTCTTAGCACTTTCAATAAATTTCAATATTTACACATCCTTCACGTATGATATGCATATGTATATATAAAGGCTGACCTCTCTGGGAATTCACATAGAAGATATTAAGCAAATATTTAATATTTGAGCCAGAGCAAAAAATGCAATATCTCACTTTCCATAAAATCAGATGGTGCACCCCATGGTTATGATAATTTGGCCTTTTTACATATATAGGATATTTAAGTAAAGGAAGGATTTCAGTTTGTAATGTCTGCTGTGCCTATGCATTCTAATAAACATATTTTTTTAATTTTTTGCAGCTGATTTGGCATAAAAACAACAGGGACTTTTAGTAATGGAATGAACTACTGAGGGAATGAAAAGAAAAATCTGCAGTTGATTCTTCTTCTATAGTACAATTTAAAAGAAATTATAACATTTTGAGAATGAGAATTTTGAAAATTTTATGAATGACCTTTATTCTTATCATAGTTATGGCACCTTATCCTATGGTGAAAGTTCAGGTAATGCCATTAAATTTGGAGTAAAAAAAGGAGGGAGGAGAAAAAAATAGATTACGAAGACTAGAGTATTAGAAAAAGTTAACAGTTAACAGTTAAAAAAAACTGTTTGCCTACTAAATAAATAAGGTGGGAGAAGGAGCAGGAGGAGGAAGAGTAGAGCAAGACTATGGGAAAGATTGGGCAGATTCTGGCCTCCCCAAATCATTTTGGATCAATAAAAGCATCATGAAAAGACTGTCTTCTTGAAAACTATTTAATATAATGAAAATATTTTTATTTTCCATATATGTTCTCATATGCAGCAAAAATACCAAAAACAACAGAAAACTTATCTATTTTAGATCAAAACTAGTTTTCTTTATTTTTTTATTTTCTTTTCCCCAAATTAAAAATAAAGATGTGTCCACCTACTGTTTTTAATGAACCCATTGTGGCAACTTTCTCCTTCTGTTTATATTAGTTGGGGGCTGCATAAAGTGCAACAGATCAAAGTACACAAAATAATATTGAACAGCACAAGATATCCAAGCTATTATTAAGCATGTGAAATAATTATTCAGTTGAAATCTGCAGGATGGACTAGCAGTACCTGAATGCTGTTGAATCTGAACAAAGGAGGTAAAAAAAAAGTTGGGAAGACCAGCACCTTTCAAAGGGCATAGCATTCAGCTATTAACAACACTATATGCATCTAAAAGACCTGAGCCATGTAGGTGGAGGCTCCTTTATACTTTGTATTTTTCTTGGCATTTCAATAACACTATGCATAATTCAAATACTTTTTCTATTACCTTACCTTGGTGAACCCGAGTCCTCAACTCTCTCATTCAAAAATGAATCAGCATCCTACAATAAAATAACAACATTGTAATGTTTCAGTTCTATTTGCAGAATTTTAATTTGGTATTTCAGATATATTCATAAAGCCATACTAAATCAGACAGAAGAACCATGATATAAAAACTGAAGTACCATTTTTACATTCTACATAGATGAATTAACATAAAACACATAAGAAATAACTACAGATGTCACTATAAAGATGAATGTAAGATATATAAGACAATATAACTATGGACAACACTATCAATAAGAACCTCAATTTGATAAAAACAACATAATGAAGAATTTCATATGTTTTTATCGCTATAAAAAACTGTATATATTTCATAACTTTTTTTTATCTCAAAACCTAAAATATAAATATGTATAGCATTTACCACAGCATATACAAAAGGTTATTTGAGTTAATGACAGGCAGAGCATGTCAACATACTGGAAGAATTTAGTCATCAAGGCTTGTAACACATGTTCAGGTAGCAGCTTGTAGTTAGATTCCAGGTAGAGAAACTGTTGGCTAACTTGTTGAAAAGTTATGAGAGACAAGATCTCTCAATGACAAGAAACCTGTCCAGAACTGCCATGTTATTATGGAAGAAAAGTTAGATGAAATATGGGATATTCCTATGCAGAAGCCTGCAATGAATTATTGCTGAAGGACATAATTTTTAACATCTCTTTTAACACAGGATAGTGCTTATTATTATCATTTTAAAATATTTTCAGTAAAATTATAAATACTAAAATAAAAGCATTAACTTGATGCTTGGCAACTTTTATCTTCTTCAGTAAGCAACCATGCTCAAGCGGTCCATTACTCAAATAGCCTCACTGTATTACTACGAGTAATGAATGAATCTGCCTGTCAAAAAATGTGAAATATTAGTATTAGGGACATGCTAAAAATTTTTAGCAGTATTCAAGCAGTAATTTCTAGGTCAACGGAACTGCATGTATTTGAAAGACAAATGTTTTTTGGACTTGGAACCATTGTGTCACACTTACCCTTTCATTTGTGCAAGTATAAGGATAATAAAAAAATATGCAGTTGAGTAAGGTGTAGAGCAAGATGTAGCTATCATGCTATGATATAATCTACTATGATTATGAAAAGCATGAATTTTACTCAGAGGCCTCTTCTTTCAGGCTTTAGTTTTTTTTATGTGCCATAAATCTATGGCAAGGGCCAATGGCTTTATTTCCCTTCTGAACAAAGTCACACTTAGGATTTTTACATGCTAAAAAAAATCCATCAGCAGGTTTGAAACCTTTGCTTTATGAAGCAAGTACAGTTACCACTAGACCACCAGGACTGACTAGTGCTGAACAGTATCATTCCTCTTCATGTTTTTTGGAGAGTGTGCTCCTTCTAGAGTGTCAACTGAAAATTGGCTTCAAGCAAAAGGATGACAGTCTCTCGAAAGTGATTGCTCTGGACATCCATAATTGATATAACCTGAGAAAATATTGATGTTATGAGGAAAATTATAAAAAAGAGCCCCAAGTGGAATGTTGTGATACTGAAGGGATCCTAAAAATTGGGTTGACTGCACCAACATTCATAAATATTTTGTCTCAGCATGCAATATATGCTTAGGTAACATACCCCTTGATAGGGACTGAAAAAGGCACCAGGATGAGTTATAGCTCTTTAAAGATGTAAAAACTTGACAGAAGGTGATCCAAAGACACCTACAGTATCACCATAGGTAACGAAACATGGGTATAGCATCATGACTCTTAAATAAAAGGTGGTTTCCATATAGTACTACTTATAAAAGTAAAAACAGTTGCAGCTCTGGAAAGAAAATGTTTGCAACTTTCTTTAGAAAGATTCAATCTCACCACTGTGAACCTGATTCATGTTACCAATGCTTAATGGTATGTGAATTAATATGTGCCCTATATCATTAAATAAAAATCTAAACATTCAAAATTCAAAGTCTGGGTATCTCCTGTACTTCACAACAATTTTCATTGTCAATTTTTATTCATTCTGCAGAATCAGATTGCACTGATATTATACACATTAAGAAAAAGAAAATTAACAATATTTATACAGCTATACAAAATTGCAACAAGAATACATTACACTGAACTATAAGTAATAGTAAGATATAAAGTAATAACAGTGAGGTAATTTGAGTTACAGGCCACCCAAGTAATGCTGGAGCATTGCAATTGGATAAAGGAGATAGGAGTCACCATGTGTAAAGTTAGTATTTGATATTTTTACTGAAAGCATAAAATGATACTAAATAAAAACAAATAATAATAATAATAATAATAATAATAATAATAATAATAATTTTCTCTGTGAAAGTTCCTGCTATTCAAAACTACTGATAATAATAAGCATTAACCTATATTATAAGATATGTGAAATGATGCTCTTCTGCAGCACCTGCTTAGTAAATTTCTGTATTTCATTTACTTTTCTTCTGTAAAAACAAGGCAATTTGGAACATATTTTGTCACTGAGGGACCCTGTGTCTTGCAACTTTTTAACAAATTGAGAAAGAGTTCCTTTTCTGGAACATGATTGCCAGGATATTTCCTTTAAAACCATTCAATCACAAGAATCCATTTTTACATATGTATTTACATAAAACCCATTGTTCAAGAATATATGCAGTAGCATAACTAATGAAGAACAATTAGGTAATAATAAAAGCATTGAGTAACACATGAATACATAAACACTCGTTTACAAAAGCCTCTCAAACTAACTAATAAGCTGCTACCCACGCATTATTTATATGAACTTGATAACTGGCTTCTCCCAGTATGCAGCTGCATTCTGCTGACCCTAACTCAAATAGCCTCATAACCATCACATTAAGGTCAAAATACACTGCTTCAACACACAAGGCTGCAAGGACAGTTGACTCATTGGAGAAATAAACATTTCAGATGTTACACTATCCTCTATCTTGACCTGAATGTTGAAGTTTTTTTTTCTCCAGATGACTAATAAAGGAAGTATACAAACTTCCTTCTTAAAAAAGTCAATAATACTCTATCAGAGTTGGAATATGAGTGCAGTGAACTCTGAATGATATGTAGTTCTATAAAGCATATGTATGTCTTAAAACATGATAAATTATGTAAAAATGTTAGAAATAGGCTGGAATACAATGGAGTGTACCTGGATCATTCTACATTTTGGAACTCTGGTCATTTGTGATATATGCAGATGAATATGTTGAAAGAGCCTCTTGCAACTAGGCAATCTGGACATATTTTTGTTGGTAATGTATGTAATAGGAACTTTATGAAGGAACGAGACTCAAATATTATTTGTTTGTAGATTTTATTCACACAAAAAAATATCATCAAGATATGAACAGAACAAAATAAAAACAGCTATTATTTATGCTCTTTATACATTGTGGTAATGTGACTGCTCAACACAGTAAGATATACAGAGTTTAATATCACATCAAGTGCACTTCATAAAAGCACTCTGATTGCATAACTATACATTGCAGTGTACATATATAGCAACCAAATTAATGTCAACATATTTCCAAAAGGAACACCGGATACGTTATGCCATGTTTTATCACTGATATGTGGCACATAGAGAAGTTCTGAATCTGGCACTTTTCGTATGTTCATTGCAGTCATATTCCAACTCTCTGATAGAATATGACCAAATTTTTTAGCAGGAAGTTCACATACTTCTCCATAAGAGAAAAATCCAACGCAACATTTTCTTTTAAATAAAGATGTCATTGCTGTTTACAGCAATGCTTTAAGTAACAATCCTGAAGAAGAGTGTACTGAGACATTTTACAGGTGGTTTGAAAGAATAGAAAATGCATAACATTAATAGAGAATATTCTGAAGAGTTGTAATTTTTTTTTAAATAAATTATCTGGTTCTAAGTAAAAACTTTCAGCATGATCCATCTGAATTTTTAAAGCATATTTAAGATTCTATGTTTTGCTTACTGGATACAATTAATCATTTCTACCAGAATATCCCTCTCCCCTCTCTCTCATACACACACATGCATGCATCTGCTAGATACAATTATTATTTACAAGAAAGCAAAATTGTTTTGGTAGATAGCCTAATTATCTCCATGAATTAAAAAATGCAGCTGAAAAATAAATTGAAATATCTGAAATTACAAACTTGAACAATAAAATTATCAACAATGTGCCACTACAAACAAGCAATGTAAACAGCTTTTATACAAGAATGATGTCAGTAAGTTCAATTGCATACCTTCATTCTTTTATGTCATTTGCAGATTAATGACAATTTCTGTTGTAATTCTAATGACTTTTTATAATCATAAATTTCAACTTTTTAATTTGTTATCTAGCATGAGACAAGAAAATTTTATTTTTTGGCTTTGCCCCATTAAATGTATAGATCATAAATGATCAATTAACAGTGTCATGACCTAAATATAATCCATAGCATCATAACCAGTCTCAGTAGGTGTGCAATGTATGCATGCAGGTGGCCTATTTCCTACAACAGTCGATAGAAAAATGAAAGATATAATTTTAAAATAATCATTTACTAATTTAGTAAGAGTTATACAAAATTTGAAAGAAAAAGGAATGTGCACTAATTTCATATAAATTATTTCTGATTGTTTATATCTAGCAGATATGATTAACATTTGATTTCGTACTTTAAAAACATAATGAAATGAAATGTAAGTTTGAATATTCATCCAACAATCAAATCTCTTGTCAATGTTTTCAATGTTTCCAGCACTGCATAAAATTTGTTATTACTTGGTAAGGAGCAATGTGCTGGCTGAGAATAAAAATCACAGGACAGTGTTTGGTGTTTTTAATGATTAATTTATTTTTATTTCATTATGTTCAGCTTAAATAACAGAGTTTGGAATCCACACAGAAAACTTTTGAAAAGAGAAAAGTATTTTGTGCAGTGTAAGAAAATCATTGTACCACTAACATACCCTACCACTATAGATTTGAAGATGTTGGATTGAAAAACTAAACGTTTGTCTGGTGCTTATTATCACAAAAGGAAGAAAAAGGTGACAGAAAAAGGACAAATTATGAGGATCCATGCTGAAATTCATGAGGTTAGATGAAGGTGATCCAACTACATCAATAATTGGTTCAGAACTTTTCCCAAACAATAACAGTAAGAACAAAATCAAAATGGAAGTTGAAAAATCAGATGGGAAGTTTGAAGTTTGTTTGAAATTGTGCCAGGAGGAAGGGTTAGGCCCAAATCAAGTTATGGGATTAATTTACTGGATAATAATAATTGTGCTGAATTGATGGCAGAATTTGGCTGTGTACGTGGCCACCTTGTAAATAATTGTTTATTAGAACTCATAATTCAGGAGGGAGTTCTAATACTTCCAAATATAACTTTCCTAAAAATGTCAAGATTTGTGAAACTCTTACCTAAAGGTGAAAAAGTTCAAAGAACATGGTTAATCTAATCTAAAATTTTCAATACTGTGTTTTACTTTTGTTGCAAGTCATTTACCTTGAAGAAAAACAAATTAACAGACAGTCAGGGGTTTTCAAGTTGGCGAAATTTAGACACTCATTTGACCCAGAATGAAACCAGTGCAGAATATACACAAAATTGTAAAAATTGGCATGGATTAAAATCATGCCTTAACAACAATTGACAAACCATCATTGAAACCATTGCCATTGTACATTTTTAGCAGGGCAATGAATCTTTCAGAGGTGCAACTGATAAATTATATGAAACAAATAATGGCAATTGTTTAAAGGCCATAGATGTTTTAACAAAATTTGATCACATTATTTCACAGCATGCCAGTGATATAACACATTCTTAAACTGCTAAAAGGTGTATACCTCATTACTTAGGCCATGCTTTTCAAAATGAAATGCTTTTAGCAAATAGTATTAAAGAAAAAATTTACAAATTTTTAAAGAAAGCAAACTATTTTCCTATAATTCTCAACTGCACATCAGATGCCAGCCATGCTGAAAATATAATTTGTAGTCAGAATTATAATTGCTGGCACTGCTGATGTTGCAGTTTCAGAATTATTTCTTCGATTTTATCCTGTTCCAAACACTTCAGGGGAAGATTTATGTAATTATCTCTTAAGTGAACTTTTGCCAGATTATGAGTTAGATATTCAAAATATGAATGCACAAAGATATAATGGCAAACATGCATGATAAGCATGGTTAAGTGGCCTGCAGGACAAATTGAGAATATTGATTCTAGGCATTTCTGGTGCTCTGGCATTTCATATAAATGATGCTACCAAAGTAACATTAGAGGTGGTTCATTTTTTTAACATTATTCAAGAATTATATAAATTTTTCTCTGCATATCCTTATAGGTGGATACACTGAAAAGCAAAAAGACCAAGTTAACATTTAAAGCTGGTAAGTGAAACAAGATGGCAGAATAGAATAAAAGCAGTGCAACCTTTAAGATGCAATTAAGTGAAGTCTTGAAAAGTTTATATATATTATATAATAGTTAATAGTTAGTGATTCCAGAGGCATGAAAACAAAGCTCAGTTTGTTAGGTTATGTTGTGTCTTTCAAGTATTTGCTCAATAGTTGTATGGAATGACACTTTGTCAAAACCTAGGTTGTAAACAAAATATTGCAGTGCACCAAACCGAACATAAATGAATCTCTAAAGTTTTCAGAGAGCTTGTTAATTTTCTAAGTGAAGCCAGGTGTAATGAAGCATTTAATACATATATTAGTTTTGCAGAAGTTCTAGTCAAAGAAGTTAATGTAGTATCCAAATTTCCAGTTGTAAGGCGCAGAAATATAGTTTGCCATTGTAATTATGAAAGTTCAGACAAAGAAATAAAAGACCCAAAAGAACAGAATACACCTTTACCTAATAATTGTTGATACTGCATTAAGGAAAGATTTGAAAATCCGATTACACTGGGCAACAATGAAAATGTTTCGGGCTTAAAAATAGTGAATTTACTTGTATTTCCATCTGCTGAAATCAAAAATCACCATAAAAATGATAGATTAGCTCTTGTTTTGAAGATAAAGTGACATTTCATTTTTTAGAGTGAAGATTTTAAATTTGGGGGAATTTTTTGGGGGGAGTTGGCACACCTGTCAAATAACAAAACACAAATGCTCTTCAGCTGTTTGTAAGTCACAAACATAGATACTGTTGCTGTGACTGTGAATTACATGTAGTTTCTACTCAAATTAATGCAAAATTTCTGGTTCGCGAGTGCTTTTTTAGTGTAAAATTTGTAAAAATGCCACAAAAATGTGTAAATATGGTGAATAACTTTTGTTATATTTGTGGTGAAATAACATTTTCCTCACAGAAACGCAATCTGACGTCTCTTTTAAAGACTGCCAAGCCTCTTGTGGACCCAAAAAACATTCTTCTTCCACCCCTGCATATCAAGCTGGGTTTGATGAAAAACTTTGTCAAAGCTATGAACCGAGAAGGACAGGCCTTTAAATACATCAGAGAGAAATTTTCGAAATTAAGTGATGCAAAAGTTAAGGAAGGCATTTTTGTTGGACCACAAATAAGAGAACTTGTAAAGGATCCTGCATTTGACCAAGTTTTGGAGGGGAAAGAAAAGGAAGCTTGGGAAGCCTTCAAGGGTGTTGTTCATGGATTTTTAGGCAACAAAAGAGATGACAACTACAAGCATTTGGTGACAGTGCTCCTGCAAAAATACCGTAACCTTGGATGCAACATGTCCCTTAAGATCCATTTTCTCCACTCCCACCTAGACTTTTTCCCTCCTAGTGGTGGAGCTGTTAGTGATGAACATGGGGAGAGATTCCATCAGGACATTTCTGTTATGGAACAAAGATATTAGGGCCGTTGGAATGAAGTAATGCTTGTGGATTACTGTTGGTCTTTGTATAGGGATTCTGCGGAACTCCATCACAAGAGGCAAGCTAAAAGACGACGAAGTCAATAGGCCACCACATGATTCTCTTCAGACACGACTATCTGCGAAGTATTTTTCCAGCAATTTAGAACTCTTGCATGTAATTACCAGTTAAAAAAATCAAATGCACTTTCATTGTTGTTAGCATGTATGTAATTAAAATGTATCCTTTTCTCTCAATCCATTAATATGTAATACTTCCACCTTGTGTATATCATAGAAACTAGAGCTAATAAAAATTTTTCATTGTCATATTTGTTTTTCTCAACCCAACATTAGTAAGAATTGCCTCATGAAGTGCTCGAAACATTCAAAAATTATTTTTTTGTTGCCCAGTGTTATTAATGATATATTAAAAAATGTTCTGATTTAGATGTTGCCTTTCAGATGAATAAAGGAAGTGTAAATCTTAAAGATATTGATAGTCCTGAGCTATTCAATGAGTTGATAACATTCAGAACTTTGAATGGTTGCAATTGCAGTCCAGAAAAAAACTTAAAAACTTGACCTACACTGAACAAAGTAACTCAACGTCATCATTTTCTAATTTGTTTATAGTTTTGAGAATTTTTTTTCACATTACCAGTCAATATAGTATCAGGTGAAAGGAGTTTTTCAAAACTGAAATCATAAAAAAACATGTAGTTTTAAATAGCAGGAATTTTCAGTGAAATATAATTTTGCAAACACATAGAGAAATATAAACACATAGAGAAATCAGCAATAACTATCTTTCTGGCAGAGTAAAAAAAGAAGGGGAAAAAAAAGAAAGAAAGAAAAAATCCCCAAATGAACCAAAATTCTTAAAAGCTCTTCAAAAACCCACAAAATTAACAGCATGGGACAACATATAAACAAAAACAAGGAAAATTTGCAATTTACAATTTAGTAAATGTAAATTTATGATGATTAACTAAATTGTTAGTACAACATGGATTTCACTTTCCCAATGAAATAATGGTGTGGCCATGAGGCATTATGTATGTCTATGGAATGGTAGCATAATACTACACCATTTATATTTATAAATACAGGAAATGTACACAATGTATCAAACCTAAGCAATTGTTAATCATTACGCAAGAACAGCATTCTTCTTGCTTTGTTATTTGCAAGTTCATCAATAACATTTGGTAAGTCATATTTTTCAGATTACTCATTTTCTGTAGCTAATAATCCTAAATCATTAAACCTGTATTGAGTCATTTTTAACTCTTATTGCTCCACTTACTTCTTTATAATATGTAGAACTAGTTTCAAGAACCCTTTGTTCGCATCATAACTATTAAAAGCTGAATAATTCATAATGCTGTGTGTATTCTGTTCTGGTGGAGGTATGATGAATTTAAAGTTACAACTGAATCATACAATGATCTTAATTATGATTAGCTTCACTGTACAAGTTCCAATTAACATTTCTAGTTAAATTTTTGAACCCAGGCCTCCTGGCCAGCAGTCAGTAATGCGAACTACTAGACCAAGGAGGTTTCCATATGACTTCTTAAGGCTATATATAGACAACATACTTACATATTACTTCATATGGATCAAGTATGTAAGAAGGTAAACTTTGGAAAATACTTATTAAGGAACCTTTTTCACTATTTAAACACTTCTGTCCTGAAAATGCATACTATGGTTTCGTTTACTATCATTTGCAGTGTGTAACTAAAATTTGGGACAGTCCTAATACAGATAATTTAAAATCCTAGTTTTACACACACATACAAAAAAAAAAAAGTTGCTTAAGAGTTATTTACAACCTTGACAGAACATCATGCAGATATATATACAGACACAATAAATAGCAATATAATTTCCACTAACTGTAACAAGCACAAATACCACTTCAGAACTAAGGGAAAAATATATTTGCATAGAGTGAATGTATGTATATGGAAAAATAAGTGAACAGGACCCTTTTGTAATAAGAAGAGGATTTTATTTGAATTGTTGGGCATTAGAAAAGAGAGATGAACTCTATAAATGAGGTATGAACCCATTAAAGAAGTTATATTCTATAGCAAATTACAAATTCCCTAAAACTGAAGAGAGGGAATAATTTCAAAACAGAATTAAAAAGTATTTAATTAACAAATGCTTATACAGAATAGATGAATTGTATCATAAAGCAAAATGATGTACATGCTTGCTTTAGCAGTCATATTTATTTTCTATTATTCATGTTATTTTGTTTTTGTCTTGATTTTACTTGTCTTATAAATAATGTTTGTAAGAGCTTTATGATCTGTGACAATTTCTGAAACTCATGTATTGAATCTAAAGTTTGTAATAAAATTGTTTATTTTAATTTATCATGAATAGGTGTAATGCTTAGAAGCCCATTCCATCCTATCAGAGAAACCAGGTTTATGCCATTATCACAAAAGTAAAGATACAGTGCTATTTTGGTATCCTTTACTCTCATTTCTACCTGTTTAAATTGGAACAGTAATCTATAATTGTGCAAATCACACAGAGTATGTAAGCCTATGTTTATCCCACAAGAAAAAAAGAACATTCTTTTATAAGCAAACTATCTTGCTTATCAATTTGCAGCATATTTATTAGATAATTAACAAGAATGCAATTAAAATATTATAATGCATTAACTTCAAGAGCACTTTGGTTTCTATAATTTCTCTATACATCATAAAACATCAGCACTTACTTTTAAGGGGGAAGGCTCTGGTTTAGTTTTCTTAAAGAGAGATTGAACACAAATTCAATACAGCTTTTACAAAAATATTTCCTTATTTCTCAAAGAAGTGTTTATGTTTACCACTCCCAGAGCACCATCTACAAAACAAATGGATTGCTTGAGATGAGAAAGACTTTGAGCAATAATAATTTCTTCTACAAAATTTACCTTTATTTCATTCTTGAAGTCAGCATTTGAAATAAGAGGCTCTTCTGATTCTGATTTCATCTCAGTTGCAGCTCTTTCCAGCCACCAGGGTTCTTCTTTAATTTCTATTTTGATGTCCATTTCATGATCACCACTAGTTGGGACTATGCTACTTTTAGGCTCCATTACAAAATCTGAAGGAAAAAAAAAGTCAGACCATTATCAGTATTTATTGAAGAGGTATTAAAAATGCATAGAAACACTTTATACATGTCACCAATGTAGTTTATTAGAGCCCTGGTGTCAAAGAACATTCCTGAACAAAAGAACTAAAGTAAGGGCTTTTTTCCTATTAAATAATATCAGTATTCACACAAAGAGGAAGTTGAAAACAAAACAAAAAGATGAAATCATTCTCTGCTAACAGAGGAGAATCAGTAACATGTTATCAAGACCTAAGTCTTTTATAAATAATGAATGCACAGTAAAACATTTTAGGGAAACTATAAATCCAATGTAACACATTAGGAAACTTTGGTCATCTCTGATTTTATCATATAGTGAAGATGATGCTTATAAAAGAGCCAAGGATGTAATACACATAAATTAACACAAAATTGAGCCTATTGCTTTGTCAACAAATAAATGGAAATTGACTTAAAAATCAGAAATAAGAGAGAAGATTTGTGTTAAACTTTTTCAAAATAGTTTGCCATTATGACACATTTTGAATGGACCTGCAACAATAAAAATCAAGAAAATGACTTAAATGAGTATTCCATGGCAAGTATACTACTGAATTATACAAAATGAAAAATCAATTAATTGCTACAAAACATCTATGATAAAAATAAAGGTGGGCATTTATTAAACATTATAAGAGAATGCAGAAGAGCTTAAAGGAAGCAAATTAAAAGTTAATCAATATATATAGAGAGTTTAGTTAATAATTGTAATGCTGCATGGTCAATTATAAATTTAGTAACAAGAAAAAAATTAAATAAATAATTCTCCTGTGAATTTATATCTAGATACCTTTAATTATTTTTTTGTTGAATCGATGCAGAATGTTTCTTCCAGTGTAACATCTAATGTTAATAAAGCATTAGATTTTCTGACTTTGCTGTACAATTTGAAAATAATTTTATTTTAACAAAAGTAACAAGTGAAGATATTAGAATTGTTGTAAGAATATTTAGAAATTAAAAAACTAGATATATTAAATGGCATGCCAATAACTTTGTTAGAGAAATAACTGTTTATATACCTTAAACATTAACTAGAGTGTTTTCAGATTATGACATTTTTCCTAAATGTTTAAAATATTTAACGATTATTCCAGTTTATAAGGCAATGCAGCAGACGTCCAACTGTCAGTAAAATTATGAATAGCACAGAGATGTAATCCTTTTCAATTTGACTATCTATGACAGCAGCTTTGGGAAAAATCTGCCTCATCTTTTACACACTGAAATTATTACATTATTATTTACAATAGCTTTGTTAAGTGAAAAATTGTCTTCACTTCAGAATATATCAATTAAGTTCATCATGATACTGCTGCAAAAAAACTGATTAATCACCATCAGGGATTAACTATAAGCAAAATGATTTTCTTATCACAGGGTGCACAGTATTTTGACAAAAGCATTGGATATGAAAAAATTGAGCCCAAGATGATTGCCTTGAAAGCTGATAACCAGTAAAAAGAACTGACACCTGTCATTTGTTGGCAAATGTAAGAAAATTTTGAGCAGATGGACATTCATCTGCTGTTTTTTTGGGTACAGAGAAGTACCGGAAACATTCAATAATTAATGCAGCATTTTTTTATTTCCTTTACAGGCTTATTTCAATTTAAGTACTCGGTTTGTTCCTGAATTCTTTGGCTGTTTAAGGCTATTTTTCAATATAGTTTCCATGCAAATTTATAGCTATGTCTCACCTATATGTTGGAACCTGTATGCCATTGCAGTATATCTCAGCCATCTTCTTACTGCAGTCATCACATAATTTTATCATTGTCCAACCCTCCAGTGGATTAAATTTTTTTAAAGGACTGAAGAGATAAAATTAGAAGTGCAAGATCTGGGCTTTAGGGAGAGTGAAGAATAATCCACATATAGTTTAATGGTCTCTTTTCAAGTGCATGGCTTTGCTTATCATAAAGAAGAAATGCTGGTCACTTCTTGTGAAGATGGATGCACCAAAAATCATCATACTGCAGATTAAGAAGGTGTTTAAGAGCAATTAAATTACTTCACATCATGAAGTTCCTTGTATTTCATTCATATTTTTAAGATCTGCCATTTTTACTTATATAATGTAATATTTAAGATGCTAATTTTAATTTGTTTACGAACATAAATATCTTTTTATATTTTCTCAATGCTTACATTTCATATATGCTGTTATATAGTTCTATATCATCTTGCTTTTCATCCTCAACCGTGTATTTTGATAATGGTTTGGAATCAGCAATCTCAGTATTTATACATTTCAATAAGAGTTATAGATCCCTCCTCATATTACAGAATAATGCACAAAGGAATCTTGCCTCTCTTTACCATTTAGATTCCAAATGCATTTGACCCTAAAACAAGAGAAGTCTTTTCCTTGCATTACAATAGGAAACAAATGCATACCTCTGAATTGTGCCACAGCATCCCTGTGTTCTCCGTCCTTGTTTCTCCTGACAGACATGCTAGGTGAACTTCAACTTCCAAAGAGTTTTGATATATACCTCAGTATTTATGGAACTGTTAATACTACACAACTGATGCAGAAGTATTTCTTCAGTTATTGCTTGGGTTGTCATATTTATTATATATTAAAATATCAATAACTGCATTTGGTTCCCATTTCCATTATAACAACTGATTATGTATGCAGCCTGATCTCTACAAAAGCATGAAGTATTTTAACAACTGCCAAAATAGCAGGCCTGGCCATAATTACCAATAAGAAGCAATTAGCTGAGCGGGATTATTTCCATTTTCCCTTGTCCTAATAATATCAGTATGTAAAATATATAATTTTTGGTATATACAAATATACAGTATGTAAAATATATAATTTTTGGTATATACAATTCCCCAAATAACGACCAACTAAATCTTGACTTAATAGAAGTTAAACAAAAGATCCTGATAATAGGAGCCCTTAATGAACATTCAAAACAGTGGGAGTACAATTCCTCCAATGCAGTAGAAAAAATGATTTAAGAATTTTTGGAAGCAAATGCAATTCAATTTAATATACAAAAACAATGATCCCAAAACTTTTATTCACTATATTGGGGTACTGTCACGAGTGGCCAAGGTCGTTAAGGTGCAGACTCATGAGCTGGAGGTCCGGAGTTTGAATCCCACTAGGACCATCCTCTTTGAGATTTTTTCCACGTTTTCCTCAGTCCTCGTAAATGGCAAATGCCAGGAAGATACCCTAAAACTTAGGCCTGGAACGATTCCTTCTTTAAAAATAAATCCTTTCCCAAAATATCATTTCATCTCATGTATCATCAGTGTCCATCGCCTGTGGTGCCTCTGTAACAAAAACGGGTGTTAAATACCATTCATTCATTACTATCCTGGGGACTCAACAAATCCTGATATGGTTATTGCCACTTCAGATATTGCAAATCACACCACTAGAAGAGTATTCGGAGACATAGGTAATGGCCATAGAGTCATCATAACTGAAATCATCCAGCCACAAATGAGTCACTTAAAAGCTAGTCAACTGAAGAGATGGAACTTCCAAAAAGCAAACTGGATAATTTTTAGGAAATTGACTGACAAGCAATTTGAAGATACTGACATGGAGAAAAGCTCTCTGAAACTAATCAATGAAGTTAACAAAAAAACTGATTAATGCAGCAAAAATAACAGAAAGGGCATTAGGTGCAAACCTTTTTGGAATCAGAGATTATCTGCATTAAAAAGAGACTGAGATAATATCAGAAATATAGCACAAGCAACAAAAGATCCTGACTTAGTGAGAGATTGGAGAAAGAAAACTGTATTTCTAAACAGGGAAATAAAAAATACTAAGAAGGAGTCATTTAATAAATTTCTGAGTTCCCTTGACTATAGAAGTAATAGTGCAAAAGTATATAAATATATTAACACACTAAACAATGTCCCAGAAACAAAACATGAACCTCTTATTATTAACAAGAAAGTCTCGAATCATGATAGAGACATAGCCAACAGATTTACCACTCACTATAAACTTGAACATAAACTGAATAGAGACAATGGGAAATTAAACAAAATATTAAAAAGACATAAGCCTGAGGTACTTGCAGGAAAACAAAATCTATTTTATGACAACTTTACAATTCAAGAATTCAATTAAGCAATATTATCTCTTAAGAACAAAAGAGCCTTGGATTAGACAAAATTCATAGTCAATACATCAAGAATTTAGGGTTCAGAGCCAAAAAGGTATTACTGAACATATTCAACAAGATCTGGAACAATAAAGATAGCATTCCTGTTATGCGGAAAAAGCCATAATCATACCAATTACGAAGAAAGGCAAACCAGCAGGCCAGTTAGACAGTTATAGGCCTACATTAATGTGTTCAGTTGTTTACACTAACTCCACTTACTTATTTAAAACTTTGGACTAGTTTCGGGAGAGGTTCCTCCCATCATCGGCTGTTGTTGACTGAATGCCGTTGTTCGAAACGGGGGATGGATGCCCATTCGCTCTTGTGGTGGTATCTTGTGGTTCTAGTAGAAACTTGCTGAGTTCATCCAGCGGCGGAAAATCAAAATTCATTAAGTTGTTCTTATTTTCGAACAATGGCATTCAGTCAACAACAGCCGATGATGGGAGGAACCTTTTCCGAAACTAGTCCAAAGTTTTAAATAAGTAAGTGGAGTTAGTGTAAACAACTGAACACATTAATGTAGTATATATTACCACTCCATTGTCTACAGCTTTGTAAGTACAATTTTTACTTAGTTATAGGCCTATTTCCTTAACCTCAGTACTTGCTAAAACAACAGAGAAAATGGTCACTACAAGATTAACTTACTATCTGGAATCTGAACACCTCATTTCAGACCATCAAGCAGGTTTCAGAAAGCACTATTCAACAATCAATCAAGTTTTACATTTAATACAAGATATTCAAAATACCTTCATCAAAAAAGAAACCATGCTTTCTTTGTTGACTTCAAAAATGCCTTTGACAAAGTATGGAGGGAGAAGCTTATTTATAAAATGAGTGGAAACATGTTGAGATGGTTCATGGGCCTATTATCACAAAGATACATAGCTGTAAAATGTTCTCTGTAAATGGCATACGATTAAAGCAGGCCTTCCTCAACGTGGTGTTTCCAGTCCAACTCTTTTTAATATTTTCATAGATTACATCCACAAAATATTAGCTGACTTCCCAAAGGCAAATAATGAATTATTTGCAGATGATATCGCCATATGGATTAGCTAAAACAATACGCAAAATAGCAACATTACAAAAAACTAGAAAATGAAATGCAGAAAATGATCAATAATACAGAAAATAGGCATCCACCAACAATATGGAAATAAACACTAAAATGACATACTTACATGTAAATTGTAACTTACACAGCGAAGCTAATCATATTAATATCATACAATGATATCCATTAACTAAAATGACAGTTTTCCAGCTTTTCAGTCAACACACTACAGATGACTTAGAGCTTAAAATCAATAATGAACTACTACAAGAGAAAGAACATACTAAATATCTTGGTATAACACTTGACATTTTAACTTTCCTTCTCTGAACAGATCAACAATATAACTAAAAAAGTGAATAAGAACAACATATTAAGAAGACTAGTAGGAGTCAAAAGGGGTGGATCCATAGGTCTCCTAAATGACACACACCAAAAATACATAAAGCCCAATTTGCTCTATGGAAATCAGATAATGTCCACAATAAACAATCAATGTAAAAATAAATTGGATACAATATAATCTAGGCCCTTAAGAATAATAACAGGAGCCATTAAAACAAGATCAATTGATACAATGCAGAGCATAACTTAACAACCTGCCAATTAAAACACATGTAGATATTAAAACAGCTATACTGGGACAGAAATTAAAAAGTAATCAACACAGGACTAAATGATTTTAAATTCCTGACACCACACAACAATTAAAAACATAAAAGATTTTCAAAAATTACATACAGAAAGAAGATTTAGACAAATTTTTAAAAATACACATTAAACCTGTCATTACACCAATTGATCCTTTACAATATATAGATATTAATGTGAAACTAAATCTAGATACAATGGTCTGTCTCCAAGAAGAATGACCCACCTGAGGTATTAAGATTGATAACACTTAGTACATTAAACATCTATTATCCAACTAATACATGGTGTAGAGTGTATCCAGATGGATCTTTTAAAAATGGAGAGGCAGGTTTTGGAATTTAATGGGAAGAATTCTCTCAATATACACCTTTGGGACAGTATGCTAACAATTTTGATGGTGAAATAATGGCCATTAGAGCAGCTTTACAAAACCAACTATATACACCTAAGATAAATAAAAGAATTGTTATCTTAAGTGACTCTAAAGCAACATTACAAAATATTATGAATTACAGTTACCCATGATATACCTATAAATGAAATAAGAAGACTATATCATACAATCCAAATCAGAAATATATAAATAGTTTTTACAATGGATCCCCAGTCATGTGGGATTGAAGGGGAATGAGATTGCTGATACTTTAGCATAAAAATGAGTCACCATAAAATTAAAATAAACTTTTGAACTAGAACTTCCCTCTAAATTGAAACTCATAAAACGATTAATATCTGAACAAGAATAACAAAATATTAAACAAAAACTTAAAGGAAAACCATATGAAGATCTAAATACTTTCAAACATCTTTTATTGAAACCAAGAAAAATTGGATTTGCCCAATTTTACTTGATTAATGGGCATGATTGCCTATCAGAACATCTCTTCAGGATGAAATTAATCAAGGACAACCACTTAAATAAAGAACATCCACTGAAATGCAGTCAACTAGATAGCAACAAACAAATGAAAAACAAATGAAAAATAACTTGGAAGCTCTTTGTTGGGAAGCTAGGGAAAAAATCATGACTATCAACATCCCCTATGGCCACTAGCAACCAACCACCAATCAACCTTGTCCCAAAAATATGAAAGCCAGATAACTTCTGGTGCTGATGGACTCTGAGCTCATTTGCTGCATTTTATTCCATTTTTAAAAGACTTATAATAATAGTGCCCAACTGTGCACAAAAAATCTCCTTATACCCTAACACCGCATTGTAGGCAGTCTTATTATAAGCTTGGCTGTTCCCTTAATTGCCTGTATCCCTGCAACATTTTCAGTGAAGTAAACATTTTGATACATTAATTGATCCCTCATGGAAAAATGTGCTACTGCAGTCAAGTTTATATAAACTCATGGAAGAGATGACGCCAAACAGCCAGGGTGCTGAAACTAGTGATCATGAAACAGTGGAATACTTCACCAAGGAGTCCACAGAAAGGGTATAGATCCAGATGATGCTAAAGAAGAGGACCAAGCAGGCATTGAACAAGAAATACATTGCAGATGACACAGACATAATGGAGCCGTCACTGGTACCAAAGAACTGGAGGCAAACAGCCTCAGAGCAGGAAACTGTACACCCTGGCTGCATATTGGCTATTTACACTCCTCAACAAAATAGGAAAACCTGATATCTCACCTGAATAAATGTGAGATTATAGGACAAATAGAATGTGAACAACTGGAATAAGGCCTAAAGAATAGGTATACTTTTTGAAGGGATTGATAGATAACTCAGAATAGAATCCTGGCTGAGGAGTGTTATATACATCTCAGAGGTGGCAGGGAGCTGGAACCCATCTGTAAACAGAAAGCACTATGACTTGTGGGTCAATAAAGGTCTGAGAGGACTAAAAAAAAATGTGGCCTACCTGATACCAACAAAGGTCTTCAAAGTAACATAGTAAAGCTAACAGAGATATTTTTCACAAAAGAATAGTACAGTTCAGCTACTACATAGTGCGTGGGTTTATTATCAAAGACAAAAAGGCAGTGGTAGAGTGCCATGACTTCTAAAGCCCAAGCAATCACTCTTTTAAGTATAAATAATAATAATAATTAATAATAATAACAACAACTGCAAACATGGACTTTTTTAATTGTATATGTTTGTATTCCTGTTATTTTTATAATATATATAATACTTTGTTCTGACCCATTTATTGTAATTAAATCGTTGAATTGTCGTGTATTATTGCTTGTTTATTCTGAAACATTACCTAAAATTAATAAATTACAATGAGACTTTCTTAACATAACCTAGCCTTCAAATGAACTAACCTAACGATCCGCAAAAAGGAAAGTTTCACCAACCTTAGAAACGGGAGCCTATGATTTCGATTGTCAGCTTATGCTCTTTGGAACATAAATTATGTTCGGTAGCCAATATAATTTTTTTTTCTGACTATATCTAGAAGATAGGTATACGACAAACAAAAACACTAAAGTTAATATTCTTCTACTTCTTAAGTTCTTACTCACCCCAACTTTACTCCTACAGTAAAATAACGCAATATTCCTGCTATTTGTCACAATATGCTGCAATGGCATACTCCGAAATGTATTTCTCTAAATTACAGCACGAGAGATTTTCCCTTCCTCAAACTGGTCTACGGCATGAGTGAATAACATAAAATCTCGGATGGTCGGGCCCAAGTGAAAGGTTACGCATCGTGGGTCAAACTACTGTCAACCCCTCTTTCCTATTTTGGAATTTTCCTTCAAATTGAAAAGGAAAATGCTGCCTTTCCATGCCACCGACGTTCAGTTTCATGGCGGCATATCAATCAATCGGGTACACGCCTTTATTTTCAAATAATATGACATCTTTATCTGTGACAAGAATTTGTACTCGTGAAACGTTAAATAAAAGGAAAGAAAGAAAGTAATTGATCTGAGAACTTTGGTCTCCAACACATCTGCATTGGCTTACTTTTAATGTTATTTCAGTAAAACAAATTTAATAATTTCTTTAAACACTTACATAGCGTTCTGTTCTTTGCGGTTTTCTTTTCGTGCTTATTATTTGGCGTCTCTGATTTGCATTTTCTATATTCACGCATTGATTATTTTGCTGTTCTATATTCATTATGATGTCGGTTTAATATATATATCGAACCCGGGACCGCCAGTTGTTAAACACCTGTAATCCACTGAACCATTTTTTTTTTTGAATGGTGTTTAACGTCCGTTTTTACTCCTGAGGCACAACAGGCGGTGAACACTGATGATATATGAAATGAAATTATATATTGGGGAAAGGATTTTTTTAAGGAAGAAAACGTTACAGGCCTATGTTTAAGGTACCTCCCCGGCATTTTCCAGTTATGAAGACTGAGGAAAACCTGGAAAAAACCTCAGTCAGGAAGGACAGTCGCGGAATTCGAACCTCAGACCTCCCGCTCACGAATCCGCGCCTTAACGAACTCGGCCACCCGTGGCGGTAAAAGAACCATGTTGGTCGACTATATTACATTATGTTTCATAGTAACTTTCAGATGAACCTTCATGATCATCATTTTGTTATGACTACAGTTGACTTATCTGATAAGTAAATGTTTTGCACTTTGAAGGACATGTAAATTGCAGTTAGAAACTGATTATTTTGTTCTTTGTACATTTTCATTCAATTCTAAGATATGGCATTGTCTTCTGGGGAAATTCATCAATAGACAAACACATATTCAAAATACAAAAAAAGGGCAATTAAAATTATAATGGAGCTATGAACATATTACTATTACCTTGCACGTACACATATGAAACCTTAGTATTTACTGAAAAAATTTAAACTTTTATAAACTAATTTAAATGTTCACTCACATGACACAAGAAACAAAGAACGTTTTTATACCCCTATAATTAAAGAGTGTCCATAAATAAAAAAAAAAAAATACCCCTATAATTCAATCTATGTAAGAGTAGCTTTTTTCATACCATATGTTTCACCACCTGCTAAATTATTATCTTAAAGAAATGCTTGCTTTGTGTAAATATAAATATGTTTTACTTTCCAATCTTTTTTTTTTTTTATGAGTAGTGTCCACAGGCAGTGGACACATGAGGTGAAATGATAAATTGGTAAAGGATATTTTTTAAGGAAGGAAGAGTTCCAGGCCTAAGTTTAGGGTGCCTCCAGCATTTGGCATTTATGAGGACTGAGGAAAACCTGGATAAAAACTAGCCAGGGAGGACAGTCTGGTGGGATTCGAACCCCAGACCTTTCGTTTATGAATCTGCACCTTAACAACCTCACCCTCCCTGGAGGTACTTTCCTATCTACAAGAATATTGCTTTTAAAGAATATATTAATATTTTAATGAAACCTTGTAAATAGTATTTTGTATTTTGCTTCTCTTTTCTTCTTATTTCATATATGAGACACCCAATCTCCAGATGAAGATAAAGATTTAAGAAATGAAACTGAATTTGAATGTATTATACTAAAATTTATTCTTATTACTATATTCACTTTTTCATAATATTTTTCTAAACTATTATTCCTAAGGGTAATAAACTTCTATTCTATTCTATTTTATTCTAAGAAAATTGGAACATATAATAACCAATATTAGTGATAACATATAAACTGTTAATATTGGCTAAATTCTGATTATGAATTCTAAAAGTTAATTTTGCTTAACTTACCCCGTCTTCAATGCATGTAGACAAGGTCATAGATAAACATAGTTGAGTCCATTCTTTCAAGGTGAATATTTTCTTTTCCTTTTTTAATTTTCTTTTTAAACAGTAATAAGTGACCTTTAAGTTATTAGAATATATTACCACTATATCCTAAAGTTAGGTATTAATTTTTTACACTAAACTCCACTTACTTACATAAAAGTAAAATGCGTTTCGGGAGAATCTCTCCCATCTTCAGTTGCTCACTGAACCGCCATTACTCGAAACGATGGCTAGACAACCAGATGTTCCTGTGGTGGCCTCTTGTGGTTGAAGTAGAAAGTTGCCGAGTTCATCCATAGGAGGAAACTCAAAATTCATTAGGTTTTCTCTATTTTTTAAAATGAAAATTTTTTCCCATGCGGATAACTCCAATGGGTTGTGAAGATGTTTCAGTAGTTTTATTCCTGGTTTTATTTAATGATTTTTGGTCCAAAAGTCAGCTGCTACTGCTGATTTATCCACCTGCTTAAACTGAATATTCCTAAAATGTTCTTTCCTCTGAATTTCCAAATTTCTCTTTGTTTTGCCTATGTAGTTCTGTTCACAATCTGCACATTTTATTTCATAAATTCCTGATTTCTGTTCTGTTGGTATGGAGTCTTTTACTGTGCAACCTAATAAATTCTTGATGTTGTACCTGTTCTTTGGGGCTAACATTATCCCATGTTCTTTGAAAATTTTCTTGAACTTGTTTTACTAAATTAGATGGTAGGTGAAACTTTTGAATTTGTATTCTTCTTTTGTGTTTTTCAGTGTGGAAACTTCCCTTATCCTTTTTTTTTTTTTAGATTTATTGATAATTTTTATCACTGTGTCTTTGTTGAAACCATTCATTATAGCTGTCTTTATTATTTGTTGGTATTCTATGTTGTACTCTGCCGCTTCTGTGAGTGGAATATTCATCAATCTGTTGCCAAACTATGAAACACTGCATATTTATGTGGAATGTGGTTATAACTCTCATTTTTTATGTAGTTTTCTGTGTGTGTTTCTTTTCTATAAATTCCAAAATTCAAACAATTTCCATTTCTTATAATTTTTAAATCTAGAAATGGTAGCCACCCATTTCTTTCATCTTCTATGGTAATTTGTATAGATTCATGTTGCAAATTAAGAAGTTTCAGAGCATCATCTATTGAGTGTTTCTTCGGTATTATTGCAAAAATGTCATCCACATACCTATACCATGACTTGGAAATTAAAGGGAAGGCTTTTGTGATATGTATTTCAAATCAGCTCATGAATAACTCTGCTAGAAAATGTGACAAAGGGTTTCCCATAGTTAGGCCTGAAACTTGTTGGTATTATTTTTTGTTGAAGCTGAAGTAATTTTGTTTAATGCAAATATTAGTAAGTTTTAATAAATCTTCTATTTTTTCTGTTTTTAAATTTATTGATGTTAGCCATTTCTTTAGCATAAGCATAAGTTTCTCTATAGATATAATTGGGAATAAGGCTTTTACATCAAACGAAACCATTTTATCTCCAGCCGTAATTCTGCCATTTTTAAGTTTTTTGACTAGATCAACTGAATTTTTAATGCTCAAACTTTGGAATCTCTTAAAAGAATTGAAGACTTTGATCAATTTTTTTGTGCTACCTGGTATGTGGATGAATTGATATTGTTTATTATTGGTCTCATGTTGTTATCATTTTTATGTATTTTAGGTAGTGCATAAAGACAGCTATAATCAATGGTTTCAACAAAGACACAGTGATAAAAATTATCAATAAATCTAAAAAAAAAGGGATAAGGGAAGTTTCCACACTGAAAAACACAAAAGAAGAGTACAAATTCAAAAGTTTCACCTACCATCCAATTTAGCACAACAAGATCAAGAAAATTTTCAAAGAACATGGGATAATGTTAGCCCCAAAGAACAGATACAACATCAAGAGTTTATTAGGTTGCACAGTAAAAGACTCCATACCAACAGAACAGAAATCAGGAATTTACGAAATAAAATGTGCAGATTGTGAACAGAGCTACAGAGGCAAAACAAAGAGAAATTTGGAAATTCAGAGGAAAGAACATTTTAGGAATATTCAGTTTAAGCAGGTGGATAAATCAGCAGTAGCAGCTGACTTTTGGACCAAAAATCATTAAATAAAACCAGGAATAAAACTGGTGAAACATCTTCACAACCCATTTGAGTTATATGCTTGGGAAAAAATTTTCATTTTAAAAAATGGAGAAACCTAATGAATTTTGAGTTTCCTCCTATGGTTGAACTCGGCAACTTCCTACTTCAATCAACAGAGGCCACCACAGGAACATCCGGTTATCTAGCCATCGTTTCGAGTAATGGCGGTTCAGTGAGCAACTGAAGATGGGAGAGATTCTCCCGAAATGTGTCTTACTTTTATGTAAATAAGTGGAGTTTAGTGTAAAAAATGAATACCTAAGTTTAGGATATATTACCACTCCATTAACAACAGCTTCGTAAGTACAATATTTATATTACCACTATATTGTTTATAGCTTCCTAATTGCAGTTTAAACTGTTAAATAATGTAGAATAGCTTTTATTTAGAGTAGTAATTATATGTTCTAATATTAAAATTATCTCTTTTGTTCTATTGAAATATTAAACATGTCAATATATAGTTTAAAAGACAAAAGTCAGTCCTAAATCCTGTGCATACAGTATTCAACTGCCCATTTTATAAAATTAATGAAAAAAGTAGTATTTTTTCTCTTAAAATGTCTATTCATATTTTTTTATCCCCTAGTTATACCAAATACAAAACTGAATTCCACCTTGAGAAAATTTGGGAAGGTAGGAAAGTAAAAAATATGTACCTGAAAATCATTGCTGTTTTTATTAAACTTGTTTAAATACATGAAAGTTATATAGGGTGTTCTTATATCCTGCATACAAACAAACTGTACAGAGAAAAAACTCTTTATGCTTTACTTAAATGTAAAATTGGAAAAATTAAAAAAATTTTCAGACACGTTTCGTGAGACCTTTACTTACATTGTCAACTGTTAAATGACTGACCAGTTGACAATGTATTAAACTAAATCTCTGGTACCTCTGGTATTATGCTATGGGAATGTGCATGATGGTGGAGGTGTGATGAACTTAGAGTTTATGTTTTCATTCCCAGAAGTGTTGAAGTTCATTAATTTGTCTCTGTATTTGTAAATGTAGATTTTCTCCCATGAGGTTAATTCTGTAGGTCCTTGTACTGATTTTAATTATTTTGTTCTATTCACTGTATCATGGTTTTCTGTTTAGAAAAGATGCTATTACTCATTTCTTCATTTGTTTGCATTTTATATTCCTGAAATGTTTTTTTGACCATGCAAAAGTTGACTGAAAACAACTGGTAACTCAGGCAGTAACCCTTCTTGGGACTTGCATTCAAATCCCTTGGAGCCAGTCATCCACTTTTTTTTTAAATCATCTCATCCCATTGGTTCTATTAAACAGTTGATAAAGCCATGGCAAGGTGGGTTGGCACAGTATGATGTTGGTTTGCGCTTCAGAAAATTTTCTCTGCCAATGTCTGGTATGGAAAAAAACCCTCTGAGGGGTTCAAACTCCTTGGGGGGGGGGGCTCCATCACTGTTGGAGTGTTCTGTCTGAAAACATGTTAAGGCCCCAATCTGCATGCATAGTTACCAGGCTGCTTGAGTCTCCCTCATCTTTTCCCTTCCCCTGGAGCCCCCATTAGTAGCTAGTAGCTAATAGCCAGTCTGAAGTACTGAAATATCCTCTTTTGCCCCAAACAATCCAATCTATTGATGCCTGCCCACTACACTGTGAGTTCTGAAATCCCAGGTAGACCTATGGAGTATCCTGTAATATAGACATCCAGAAATTTTCTACAGTCCATTGATCATAATCCAATACTTCCGAAGATGAATATTTTAAAATAAAAGTATATATTCCACATTAAATACAATAATAATGAAACTTTCCCAGTGGAAAACATATAATTAAATGACTTAGCTGCTGAGTTGATTACACAATTTAAGTTTCCATTTACCAAAGTGTTGTTGATCTAATGTGCAGGATTTTGATCCATCAATTTTTCCCTGGTCAGCCAATATAATTTGTGTATTTTCCCGTCAGGTGCAGCTTTCCTCAGTTCTGTGCATTCCAATAGATGTTCTCTGTTCAGAATCTTGTCAGTATTGCAGATCCTACATGTGTTATCATTCATAAAACCAAATCTGTGTAGATGTTCTGCCAGACAATCATGCCCAGTGACCAGTCTAAAATAAGCAACTGCTTCCTTCCTTGATAGATGTTTTATTTTTTATACTGTTTCTTTTATATTAGAATAATTTTTATTAGATATTTCCACTTGAATATTATGTTGATATTTTTGTTCTATGGTCATTTTGATATTTTTTAATTTTACATTGAATCCACAGGGCTTTATTGGTTTTGGATATAGCACTGCCCCCTTTTTGGCCAGAAAGTTTGCATTCTCATTACCTATCACTCCCACATGTGCTGTGGGAGTGATACTACTGTGGAGTATTATTTGTTGAAATTTTGTTTGCAGTAATCTATAATAAGATCTCACGTTCCTTACATTGTAAGATTCATATGAACTATCATATCGTTCTATAGCTTGTATAGCTGAAGCTGAATCTGTAAGAATCACTACTTTATTTTCTTTTATATTAGTCCTATGGTATATCTGTTTCAACGCTCGTTGTATTGCCACCATTTCACTCTCATAATTTGTGGATTGTCTAGGCAGTGTGAAATAATGTGAGAAATATTTACAATAATACCACCTCCAACATTATTTCTCTATTTGTCTGCAGATCCATCTGTGTAAATTCTAAGTCAGTCTGTTTCAGGAAATTGGTTGTGTAAATGTTCAAGTGCTATAGTTCTGCATAGCTCTGTTGAGTCTTCTTGTTTATTTAATTGCTTTGTCAGTTTTTTATCTGTTATTATCTTAATATAATCCATTGGATTAGTTCTTGAGGGATATGGGATGTTCTTCTCTGCCAGGTTTAAATAATTGTAATTCTTCTCTAAGTAAGCTTTATTTGTGATCTGTGTTTTTAGTTTGTGTTCTTTGGGTAGCTGATGAAACCATTGATGTTTACTTGGGTTTGTTTTTAATTTTATGTTTAATTGCCATTTACTAAAGTTTACTAATGGAATATATTTCATGGATTTTTGTCCAAATTCTTGGCTGTGAGTAGACAAGGATCTATGAAACATACACTGGCAATAAACTTATATGGAGATTGAAGATTACATAAGTGATTTATCAAATAAAACATTTAAATATTTAATTTCCTCCTCCCCCCAACCGCCTGTGGTGCCTCAGTAGTAAAAACGGGCGTTAAACACTACTCAAAAAAAAAAAAAATACTCCTCCCCCCAAATTTCTCTTTAAGATATTGAGGAGATTAGATTTATGTAAAAATATCCAGTCATTTGGAAAAATTACTACTTACAAGGAAAATTCTCAGATGTGAACAAACAAAACTGCACCAAAATTCTGTATAGGTAATTAACTTATGCGTGTTATTCTATAAAATTTCACAATTTATTGATAGAGGTCTGTGAAGACAAGTGTCACTCCAAAGCTTAAAGAGCAGATCTTCCCAAAATAATTGTCACCTACATAGAATGTTCATACCTTTCACTTCATTATGAATGGTCAAGGTATACAAATGTTCAAAGATTAATACTTGTGAGAGTTTTCTATATATGCTCAAATAATCTCAATTCATTAATTGGATTGATTACTAATCATCAAGTCATCTGATTACATATACAGAAAAACAAGGCATGCAATAAAAGTATCTGCACTATCTCAACTGGCATAACAAAGGACAAGCAAAAGATGATTAAATAATCAACTAGTGAGCAATTCCATTGAAAAATGAACATCACCATTGAGTTTATTGAAAGCAATGGCTTAAAACGGAATTTTGGTAAGGTTTTGTTTGTTCAAATTTGAGGGTATTCCTTGTTAGAATAAGCAATATTAATTTAAGATTTCACCAAATGCTGTCTCCTTCTCTATTACATCACCTTAATCAGTGCCCATACGGGGTGCCCATTCTGACATGATACTTTAAGGTATGTAAAATATTGAATTAAAAAATCCTGCTCAGTGGGTACAGATGTCATGGTGCATTTGTTCTTAGCATAGACTTGGTCCTGACTATTCACATAACAGTACTATGTGAAGAAATCTACCAACTACATATTTTGCATACTACATAGCATGGAAACTCTATAATATCAGAATAAGCAATTTTTTTAAAAATTGTTATTTTGATTTGATGTTATTTATGCACTTGTTTTGATTGCTATATTTATTTCACATGTGTAAGAAACTATAGTTTCATCTAAGTGCACAGCTAAGATTATTTATAAATTACTTTTGCACAATAATGAAAAGTATAATATTTAACTAAGCATGCTGTCCTGAATATAAGTCTTAATTTAAGTAAATTTCTTTGTCAAACAAAACAAATATCAATGTTATGGGTTTGAACAACTTTCAGGTAATTTATTTGCAATACAACAAAATTAAGTTTGTTTGTTTTTTTTTTTTTCCTAAAAGTAAGGGCAGTGTTTATTAAATAAGGTATAAAAATGAATATTCAACAATTATTTATTTTTTTAATTTGAAATATCACATGAAACATAAAGACCAAAGACGTTTTTCTTGCATATCTTTAGCAAAATTAGAACAATAGAAGAGATATAAAATTTTTCGCCATTACACTCTTCACCAATTTTTATGTAAGGGAGTTGGCAATCCTTGTAGCAATACTATGGAATTATTCTCAGTACAGAACTGATATTACATATTATGTATGTTTGAAACAATCTTTTATATTCTTTCATACATTATATTTGTTACATCATGTAACAGTTTACATTTTGCAGCATATTTGTAAATTTTCTCTGAATTCACATTTTTAAAAATGTGAGCAATAATGTAAATACTTTATCCTTAGATTTGTTTCACTGTCACTTAGCAATTTCCTTGCAATGAAACCAGAATAAAACCTGTTTTTAACCACATTCAGACAACAGAATATATCTATATAAGCAGATCTTATATGCACATCCATATTTCCTCAAGATCAACTTGTATTGGCCTGAATTTTAATTCCAGATCATTCCATTCAGAAAATTAATCTTTAAGATTTCAAGTTCCAAGTTTTTTAGTTCATATATAATGAAAAGAAAAATTTAAGAGATACATATTGATGCTCTTTAATAATTATCTATATTTCTGTATCTAATTTTTACAGGAACGTTAAAAAAGTATAAAGCGAAAGAATAACTATGTAAATGGTGTAGAAAGTAAGTGGGAATGAAAATTAGTTCCCTTGTCATATCACATTCCCTATATTTGAAGAATAATAATAATGCAGTAAATCTATTTTTAATGGTTCTGTAACTTTTGTTTTTACAACTACGTTTCATTAATCAAGAGGCACTTTGTACATATTCATTTGTTTGTGTCATTATATTCCTCTAGTTACTGTCTCCCTATATATTTTCAAGATTTTGCAGTGAACAGAAAAAGAGGATAAAAGACTAATTTTTCAAGAAAGGAAAAAAGCTCTCTTAAAATGAGAGTTTATGAGTTTTGTTTATCAGACAAGGTATTAGGAATACATTCCACAGTGTATTGTAAATTCATGGGGAGGAATGAGCTATTTAAGCCCTTTATGGTCCTAGTAATGGACCCATATATAATTGTTAACAGTCAGCTCACACACATGCACTACACACACGCATATATCACTCTGATGCTGGGGTTTTGCTGGCTGGAAACAATGTGCCAGGACGTCTTCCTGCACCTGGTCGCCTCCTTCCAGAAAGCAATGATGATAATCTGTTTGGTGGTTCATGTGATTCAGTGGCTATACTGGCCTCTGATGTCTCTTGTTGAGGCTCTTCTGCAGCTGCTGTGGACGCAGACTCTGCAACAGCTTCAGCACCACCTGTAACCCCAAGGTTTGAATGAAATATTTCTTACAATTACAATTAAAAATCTTTACAGGCAATGATAGAAGCTAATTGGTCTAAATGGTCAACTGTAAATATGAAAAAGAGAGGTTAATCCTAGCTTAACATTTTCTCATCTGTTTTCCTGCATTTCTTTTAGAACTAAACATTTATCCCCGCATAAAATTTTTTTCTTGAAGCTGAAATGTATAGCAGACATTTTCAAAATAAAGTAAACTAAAGCTTATACAAACAGCTAAGATTACTAAGAAAACACAATGGTTTGAAATTTCAAACCAGGAGCATAAATAATTCATATCAGTTAATAGAAAAAATTAAAGACATAAAATTGCACCCCTCTGACACTCTTATATCTTTCGATGTAAAATCTCTGTTTCCTAGCATACCAAAAGAAAAACTCCTGATTTATCTACATGATTGGCTAAAAACAAGTGGAATTAATGATATACACATTAAAGAATACATCAAACTGACAGAAATTTGCATAAACCAAGCCTTTTTCACTTTTAAAGGAAAATTTTATAAACAAGAAGCAGGACTTACAATGGGCAGCCCCTTATCTCCATTTCTAGCTAACCTCTTCATGAGTAGATTTGAAACACACATCAACACAGCGTTTCCATTCATATTTAAGGTATGGTACAGATATGTGGATGATATATTTGCCATAGTTGACAAAAAACTCATTGACGATGCCTTAAAACTTCTAAATATTCAAGATAAAAACATTTCATTTACATACAAAATAGAAACAGATAACATGCTGCCATTCCTGGATATTAAAATAATGAAATGCCAAGAAAAACTTAAATTTGGAATATACAGAAAGAATACACATGCAGATAATCACATCAAAGCTGACAGTTTAAACCCTACAGCACACAAACATGCAGTAATTAACAGTTTAACACACCGGCTAGTTAACCTACAAATTAGCAAAGAAGAATATTTTAAAGAATACAAACAAATAGAAGAAACAGCAGTTAAAAATGGTTTTAAAAAAGAACTAGTACATAAAAAGGTGCAGAAATTCAAGAGACAAAAACATATCAAAGAAACCACAACACTTTCAGCAAAAAAAAGATAAACTTATTTTTAAAAAATTCACATATCATCCATGGGCCACAAAAAAATTTCAGAATATTCTTAAGGATTTTAATATCAGGTTGGCACCGATTAATAGATTTAATGTTCAAAATTTGCTGATAGATAATGTTAATGACAGTATTTCACAAGAAGAAAAATCAGGTATTTACAAAATAAACTGTGCAGAATGTGAAAAAATCTACATAGGGAAAACAAAGAGAAACATTGGCACACGGTTAAAGGAACATTTCAGGAACATAAAGTACAAGCAAATAGAGAAACCAGCAGTAGCATACCATTTTTGGACACAAAATCACGACATAATAAATAAAACAAAATTATTAAAATCAGTACAAGGACCTACGGAATTAGCAACCTGGGAGAAAATCTACATCTACAAATACAAAAACAGCATAATGAACTTCGACATTGTCGGGGATGAAAACATAAACTACAAGTTTATCACACCGCCACCAGAGCAGAATATACATTCCCACAGCTCAACGAATGATCCGACAGTTGAACCTTAGCATGGCTGAAGATGGGAACAAAATGTTCTCGAAACCGGTTCCATACATTTATGAAAAGTAAGTGAAGCTTTAAGAGTGTGTAGTTCAACTAATCATACAATGATATCCATTAATATGATTGGCTTCACTGTGTTAAGTTCCAATTTTACATTTAAGAAGTAAATTTCTTTCTAAAAATATTTAAATTCCCTTAATTATTGAAGAAAACAGTAATATCATATGTACTGACAGGAAAATGTGTTTCATCACATACCATTGGCACTCTCATGGTGCTCAGCACTATTATCCCCTTCTGCTGCAGCAGGCTGGAGTGGTCGTCTCTTTGGAAGGAGCGAGGACACAAGATGACGACGGTTAGTAGCTTGTGGAGTAGATGTAGGCTTAGCACCATTAGTAACATGTAGACGAGGTCGACTTCGTAACCGTGTCAAGGCATCTGGTATTGGTGTGGTCACAGCTGGAGCTTCCTAAAAGAAACAAATTTTCCCTTAAGCTAAACATATATTTGATTTTCCAATATAGGGAACTGCATGCATCCCAAATATTTGCCTGAGAGCTCATTTAGAGGAAGTCTTATTTTCTGCAGCATGTTTCATAATTCCACCCAAAAAAAACTGCTAGTCCTTCAAAGAACCAGTGTGACAACAATGTATGGTTTGAAAGTTTTCTATTACCTTTGAGTTAAGTACAACATTGAAGAATATTTTCACTTGGCATTTTTAAATGTGATTAACAAAGTTTAAGAAGAAAAATTTAAGGTAAATTAAACATAAAATTGTATATTATGGTAATTTGTAAATAAATCTGTATTCTTGCTTGATCATCACACATTGGAATTTCTAAGCACTAAAACCAGAATGAAGCACAATGAATTATATTGGTAATGAACTAGGCAACATGTGAGAAGGGTAAGTTAGGTCATGACCTACAAACCATCCTCTCCCCTTATGCCTGTCACTCATTTGTTCTTGTTCACCTGCCAGGTGGTGACTCATAGCCTGTATTCATCTTTTGTGTTGATTTTATAATGTTGATTTTTGAGTGTACCTAATTTGATTTTAAGTGCTGAAGAATCCTAATATATATCATATAGAGGAGAAGTTGATATATCATAAATTATAGTGATAAAGAAACTATTAAAACAAATAGTACATATTTCAAAAGATTTCAAAAGAACAGTAAATGCAATAGTGATTAGTAAAGCAAAAAATGTTTCACATTTGCCTAGTGCAGTAGTTGGTGTGTAATATTCATTTGTTGGATGTATTAATCTTTAAAAATAAACATGCATATTGATAAACCTGCTGACTGTAAAATTTAATCAGTTATTTGTTTTTTGAATGCTGAAAATATTAAGACTATTGACATTTATTGGAAATTTGTTGTAGTTCAAGGAGCAGGTGTTAGGAAGTGGTGCATAATAAAATGGGAGAACATATATTCATGACATGCAACTATCAAGCTATCCCATTGTCATCATAGATGAATGAAACAAAAAAGGGTCACATCACTCAGGAGAATCAACACTTTACAATTAGCTAAATGTCCAGAAGCATTTCTTACATTTGTATATGAAGTTATTGCTGGACATTTGTTTACTACAAAATAATGAGTGCTCACAGATAGTTACAATGCTGAGCAACTTGGTGCTGCATTCATTTTCTAGGAGCATAATAATAATAATAATAATAATAATAATAATAATAATAATAATAAAACATAAGTCCATCAACCAAATTGCTATAGAAAATGAAACATATGTTTCAAACAAAAGTCCTGAAAGGAAATGACACTCAATGGAGTGGCATCATGCATGCCCACCAACAAAATAAAACAAATTCTACAGAAAATTTCTACAGAACATTTTTAGTATTTTTTTTCTGAGACCATAAAGGGATCTTACTCGTGATGCTTACTGTATTATTCTTGGATATTTTCATTGGGTTATTCAGAACTACCACAGAGGTATGCTCTCACATGGAATTATTTATTTATGATAACACTCACCTGCATACAGTCAACAATACAAAGGACTTTATGGTTAACAATTTCATTGGGAAATTATCTACTGTCAAATATTGGTACTGTTGGGTTTTACCTTTTCTGAAGCTAAAGGAGTACTTTATTGAAAAACAGTTTGAAAATGACGAGGAATTAAAAGATACTGTCAAAGACTGGTTGAGTCAACAGGTGACCATTTTTTGTGACAAGGGGATACTTAAACTGATTTTTATGTATAACAAGTGACTAAATGTCCAATGTGACTATATGGAGAAATAGGTTAAGGTAGGAGATTAATTTTACCTATTCAATTTCCTTAAGTTCATAATAATACACATGATTTAGCTAAACATTCTTTTATGAATCAACCTGACATCTATCACCTCTTCTAATGGAAGGAAAGCTGTATGAAAAATTATGAACAATGAGAGGGAAAAATATATCAAAAGAAAAGAATTACATATTATTGAAAATTAATAACATTACTAATTCAGATATTATGACAGTTGCTAATAGTTCAATACATACTTTACTATTATTGCAGAAAGAATTAGAAATCAACCAACCAGTAGCAGATTCAATAAAATAGAAATAAATAAATTATAACGGTCTTTCTCCAACCAATTATATACATTAATATAAAAATATAATTAATTCTAAGAAAAATAATTTCTCAGCAGGTTATAGATGAAATGCCAGAATGCTTTATTAAAACATGTAGCAGTCATATTATAGCATCATTAGTAAATATGTGTGTCTGTTCATTAGCATCTGGCAAGTTCCCTAAGTTCCCTGACAGGTGCTGTCTTACTGTGGCCTTCAAGGAAATGAGAAGGTGAATTTTCTGACAAAAAAGGGAACTGGTACTATGCTGAATTACTGTGTTAGAGAAGTCAGATTGGTTCTTTTTTATATAGTTTGATGCAGTTTGGCCTTTGAGATGGTTTCCAAGAAAAAAGTGAAAATTACATTTTTTTACTTTGTTCCTTCTAACAGTGGAGGATTCTATTGTATTGTTATGGTATAAAGGGATTGTTGATTTGGTTTATGTATGGATGCTTTTTAACATCTCAGGCCATTCAATTCAGGGCATGAAACAGCTGATAAATTTTGCTCAGAGGCCTCTTCTTTTAGGCTTGAGGTTCTTTTTCATCCATAAATCTATGACATGGGACCCATGGCTTTACTTCCCTTGTGAAGGAAGCCATACTTAGGATTTTTACACCAGAAAAAATCCATTGACCCTGTCCAGGATTGAACCTGTCATCTTGGGTTTATGAGGCAAATATGGTTACCATTAGACCCCAGGACCAACATATAAGAGGAGTGGATTATATCCAATCATACCTCACTGACAGAAGGTAGATAGATAGTTGTTATAAATGATATTTCATATAGTTGTGCAAAATCTGATATGGAAAGTATTAAAATATGGTGTTCCACAGAAAAATAATCTTGACCCACTATTTCTTGTGTATATTAATGGTTTTCCAAATAATATTTCAGAAGCTCAATTAATTCTTTTCACTATTGATACCAGTATTATTTTTCAAAACAGTGAAAAAGTAATGCAGGTTTTGAAATAAGAATTGATCACACACTAGGACTGTTGGATACAAATAAATAAATTACTTCTAAATGCTAGAAAATTAAGTTGTGTACATTTCAATATAAGTAATAGAACAGAGGAAAATGATTATCCACTGATATCCATAAATAAGCAAGTAATACTACCATATGTGACACAAATAAAATTTCTTGGAATTCTAATTGATTTTTGATGCAAAGGAAAAGGCCATATACATAATATTATAAATAAAATGAGCAAAGCACATTTTGAAATATCTGCATTAAAAATGTTTGTAGCTTACACACATTAAAATTAGTTTAGTTTTCATAAATTCATATCCTGATTTCATATAGAAGTATTGCATGGGATCTGCAAGTGAAATGAAAGACGCATTTGTAATGCAGAAGAAAATTATTAATTTAATTTCAAATTAAATAAATGTACTTACAAAGCTGAGAACAATGGAGTGGTAATATATCCTACACTATGTATTCAACATTCCACTTATATAACACTAGGAAATGTTTCAGAAGCAATTACTTTCATCATCAGCTTTTGACCAACCACTCGAAATGGGGGCTGGAACCCAAGATGCTTCTATGGTAGTGTGATAGTTCTAGTAGGAACTTGTTGAGTTCGTTCATGGAAGGAAAATCAAAATTCATTATGTTTTTCTTATTCTTTAAGATGAAAAAAAATCTTTTCCCAAGTGGATAGCTCCATTGGGTTGTGAAGTTCTTTCAGCAGTTTAGCCTCTGGTTTAATTTCATGATTTTTTGGTCCAGAAGTGAGTTGCTACCACTGATTTATCAATTTGCTTAAAACAAATATTTCTAAAGTGTTTTTTTCTCTGAATTTCCAAATTTCTCTTCGTTTTTCTGATGTATCTCTGATCACAATCTGCACATTTGATTTCATAAATTCCTTATTTCTGATCTGTTGGTATGGTGTCTTATTTAAAAAGAAGCTGAAAGTTGTTGGTGAAGAATGCAAAAAGGAAGAGAATGCTGATGGATTGGTGTTTTGACTATATGCAACCATACATTCCCCTACAAGATATTTTTATTGTGGGTAAACTGCTTTTGTGTGTATGATCTCAAAAATCAGTCAGCTGTTTTAAATGTTTATCAAAAGTGAAAGGGAAACAAGGGAAGCAATGAAGTGGCAACATTTATTTTCTGATGCATGCCCAGGTGAGAACCAAAACTACACACTAGTAAGAATGTATCTTAGCCTTGTTGATCCAGCACATCTAAAGAAATTGGTTCACTATTTCCCTGAATGCAGGCATTCTTTCCTCCATGCAATTAGATGTTTGGTACTCAAACTTTGGTATTTTTTCAAGGATTTGAAAATGTCGGTTAATTTTTTTTTTTTTTTTTTTTTTTTTTTTTAAGTGTACTTACGAAGCTGTTGACAATGGAGTGGTATATATATATAAACAATGTATACAGTTTTTTTCACACTAACTCCATTCACTTACATAAATTTGGAACATATGTTTCGGGAGCGATCCCTCCCATCTTCAGCCTGTTGACAAACTGTCGTTAAACGTGGCGGTTGGGTCTCTTGATGTTCTTGTGGCGGCATCTGTTGGTATTATTAGGAATTTGCTGAGTTCATCCAATGGAGGAATATCGAAATTCATCAAATTATCCTTATTTTTTGTAATGAAAATGTTTTCCCAAGTGGAAAGTTCTATTGCATTATGAAGTTGTTTAAGTAGTTTTATCTCTGATTTAATTTCATGATTTTTATTCCAAAAGTGCGCTGCTATTGCTGATTTATCAATTTGTTTTAAGCGAATATTTCTGAAGTGTTCTTTTTTCTGGATTCCCAAATTCCTCTTCGTTTTTCCAATGTATTTTTTGTCGCAATCTGCACATTCTATTTCATAAATACCTGACTTTTGTTCTGTTGGCATGTAGTCCTTTACTCTGCAACCTAATAAGTTTTTTATATTAAAATTGTTCTTTGGGGCTAACATAATTCCTTGTTCTTTGAATATCTTTTTGAACTTATTGTGATAAATTGGGTGATATGTGAAACTTTTGAATTTGTACCTTTCTTTGGCACTTTTAAGAGTGGAAACATCTCTTATTGCCTTTTGTTTTTTGGTTTTATTGATGATTTTTATTACTGTGTCTTTGTTGTATCCATTAGTTTCTCCTATCTTTATGATATGTTGGTATTCCAATTTGTACTCTGTTTCTGTGAGTGGAATGTTAACTAATCTGTGTGCTAAACTATAAAACACTGCATATTTATGTGGAATGGGGTTAAAACTGTCATTTTTTATGTAATTTTCTGTGTGAGTATCCTTTCTATGAATTCCAAATGTAAGATAGTTTTCATTTCTTATGATTTTTACATCTAGGAAGGGGAGATATCCCCTTCTTTCTTCCTCTATGGTGAAATTTATAGATTTGTGCTGCAAATTCAGAAGTTTTAGTGCATCCATTGTATGTTTTTTCGGAATTATTGCAAATATGTCATCCACATACCTATACCATGTTTTGAAGATTAGAGGGAAGGCTTTGGTGATATGCATTTCAAATGAACTCATAAAAAAATCTGCTAGAAATGGAGATAACGGGTTTCCCATAGCTAGTCCCGAGACTTGTTGGTAATATTTTTTATTGAAAATGAAGTAATTTTGTTCAATGCAAATGTTCGTAAGTTTTATCAAGTCTTCAATTTCTTGTGTCTGTAGATCTAAGGATTTTAACCATTTCTTTAACATTAGCATAAGTGTATCTTTTGGTATGCTTGGGAATAAGGCTTCTACATCAAACGATACCATTATATTTTCTGCTGTAATTTTGTAATTTTGTATTTTTTCTACCAAATCTTGTGAATTTTTGACACTCAAACTTTGGTATTTTTTCAAGGATTTGAAAATGTCGGTTAATTTTTTTGCTAACAAGTATGTTGGTGAATTGATATTATTGATTATAGGTCTCATGCTGTTGTCTTTTTTGTGTAATTTAGGAAGTGCATACATTCTAGGTAAAACTGGGTTGCTATGTGTGAGTTTTCGTTTTTCGGTAGTGGACAGTATTTTTATTTCATCTAATGTTTTATTCAAGTTTTTAGTGCAGGTTTTTAGTGGATTCTCTGTAATTGGTTTATAATCTTGACCTTTTAACATGGTTTCTATCCTGTTTATGTAGTCTTCTTGGTTCAATATGGCGATTTTATTGCCTTTATCTGTTTTTGTGAATACTACCGGTTTTTCTTTTAGTTGTTTTATTATGTTTATGTAATTGTTGAATTTACTTTGGTTTTTTATTTTCTCTAAGGTTTTTGTACATTTCAATTTGATAAACGATTTTTCATTTTCTTTCAGTTCATTGGTGGCTATATTAATATCCGCGATGTAATCTTCTATTTTTTTGGAGAAACCTACACATGTTTTTAGGCCTTGGTTTAGGAATTTTAGTTCGTTGTTTGAAAATGTGGTGCTTGAAATATTAATTACGTTCTCTGTGGTTTGTGTAACTTTTTTGGGTACATTTTTGGTGTGAAGTTTTCGTAAATTGTTGAACTTCTTTTTCAATTTCTGATTCTTTGTTTTCATTTCGTTGGTTAAATTTTTATGCATATGTTGTTGTACGTTATCCCAAATGTGGAATCCTAAAGTCCTGGAAAGTTTTAAATGTAACTCATAACATTTTAAGTCGGTTTCACTTAGTTTTTTATATTGTATGCTTCTCTCTACTTCAATTACTCTTTTTTCAGCTGCTTTTTGGTGTGGGCTATTGTCTATTTTAACTGTTTTCCTCACGAATTTTGGTGTGATTTTATTTTTTAGGCACAAATTCAGGAATTTTATGTTAGCTACGATGTGTCTTTTTTTAGTTTGAAGTTTCCAAAATGTTTTTAAATCGCGTTTGCAGTAACTGAAGTTCAAATTGTATGTGTTGAGTTTGTTTGTTTGTGTTTCCGCCATTTTGTGTTTACCACGCGGTATAATTGCTTCTAAAGACTTGTATGTCTATGTAACTCAAATAAGTGTACTTACGAAGCTGTTGACAATGGAGTGGTATATATATATAAACAATTCACCAACATACTTGTTAGAAAAAAAAAAAAAAAAAAAAAAATTAACCGACATTTTCAAATCCTTGAAAAAATACCAAAGTTTGAGTGTCAAAAATTCACAAGATTTGGTAGAAAAAATACAAAATTACAAAATTACAGCAGAAAATATAATGGTATCGTTTGATGTAGAAGCCTTATTCCCAAGCATACCAAAAGATACACTTATGCTAATGTTAAAGAAATGGTTAAAATCCTTAGATCTACAGACACAAGAAATTGAAGACTTGATAAAACTTACGAACATTTGCATTGAACAAAATTACTTCATTTTCAATAAAAAATATTACCAACAAGTCTCGGGACTAGCTATGGGAAACCCGTTATCTCCATTTCTAGCAGATTTTTTTATGAGTTCATTTGAAATGCATATCACCAAAGCCTTCCCTCTAATCTTCAAAACATGGTATAGGTATGTGGATGACATATTTGCAATAATTCCGAAAAAACATACAATGGATGCACTAAAACTTCTGAATTTGCAGCACAAATCTATAAATTTCACCATAGAGGAAGAAAGAAGGGGATATCTCCCCTTCCTAGATGTAAAAATCATAAGAAATGAAAACTATCTTACATTTGGAATTCATAGAAAGGATACTCACACAGAAAATTACATAAAAAATGACAGTTTTAACCCCATTCCACATAAATATGCAGTGTTTTATAGTTTAGCACACAGATTAGTTAACATTCCACTCACAGAAACAGAGTACAAATTGGAATACCAACATATCATAAAGATAGGAGAAACTAATGGATACAACAAAGACACAGTAATAAAAATCATCAATAAAACCAAAAAACAAAAGGCAATAAGAGATGTTTCCACTCTTAAAAGTGCCAAAGAAAGGTACAAATTCAAAAGTTTCACATATCACCCAATTTATCACAATAAGTTCAAAAAGATATTCAAAGAACAAGGAATTATGTTAGCCCCAAAGAACAATTTTAATATAAAAAACTTATTAGGTTGCAGAGTAAAGGACTACATGCCAACAGAACAAAAGTCAGGTATTTATGAAATAGAATGTGCAGATTGCGACAAAAAATACATTGGAAAAACGAAGAGGAATTTGGGAATCCGGAAAAAAGAACACTTCAGAAATATTCGCTTAAAACAAATTGATAAATCAGCAATAGCAGCGCACTTTTGGAATAAAAATCATGAAATTAAATCAGAGATAAAACTACTTAAACAACTTCATAATGCAATAGAACTTTCCACTTGGGAAAACATTTTCATTACAAAAAATAAGGATAATTTGATGAATTTCGATATTCCTCCATTGGATGAACTCAGCAAATTCAAATCAGAGATAAAACTACTTAAACAACTTCATAATGCAATAGAACTTTCCACTTGGGAAAACATTTTCATTACAAAAAATAAGGATAATTTGATGAATTTCGATATTCCTCCATTGGATGAACTCAGCAAATTCCTAATAATACCAACAGATGCCGCCACAAGAACATCAAGAGACCCAACCGCCACGTTTAACGACAGTTTGTCAACAGGCTGAAGATGGGAGGGATCGCTCCCGAAACATATGTTCCAAATTTATGTAAGTGAATGGAGTTAGTGTGAAAAAAACTGTATACATTGTTTATATATAGATGTTTGGTGTTTTTAAGAAGAATTTTAAATGCATAGATAGAATATATCTCTTAAAGATTATGTGAAATTCTGGCCAATTCAACAAGAAATGTCCAAAAAAAAGCTTGTCATCTCTGATTGTTCTAGATTTAACCAACTGATGGCCTACAAAATATAAGAAGACTGTTCTTTCTGATGAAACGAAAGTCTTACTCTGTGGCCAAAAAATGCAGTTTGGACCTACTTCTTTTAAGGAGTATGTTTTTGATACTAACAAACCATGCACAGTAAAAGCTAAACCATTCATTTATAGAAATGTAGAACACACATTTTCCTTTGCATATAAGCATTTATCTGTTGTAAATATGTAGAATATTCCTAAGACTATTCTGGTAAAGTGCCTATCAATGCTCTGAAGGTTCAAGACTTAGAAAAAATCTATATACATACATGTATCACACTTCGGATCAATTGATAATTTTTATTACTGTTTCTTTGTTGGAACCATTGGCTATTTCTGTCTTACATATCTGTTGGTATTCCAGTTTGTATGCTGTTTCTGCAAGTTTCTGCAATTATTCTGTGTGCAAAGCTGTAAAACACTGCATATTTATGGGGAATGGGGTTAACTTTTATTTTTTATGTAATTTTCAGTATGTATTTCTTTACTATGGCTTCCATAGTTCAATCTATCTGCATTACATATCATTTTTAAAACTAGTAATGGGAGCTCACCATTTTTCTCTTCTTCTATGGTAAACTGTGTGGTTTTGTGCTGTAAATTAAGAAGTTTCAGAGTACCTATGTTTTTTTTTGGTATTATTGCAAATATGTGATCCAAAACCTATACCATGTCTTGAAAATTAAAGGGAAGGCTTTCGTGATATGTATTTCAAAGGAGCTCATGAATAAATCTGCTAGAAATTATACAGTGAGTTGCCCATTTCTAGGCTTGAAACTTGAAGTTTTTGGTTGAAACTAAAGAAATTAAGTTGAATGCAAATATTATAAGTTTCAGTAAGTCTTCTGTTTCTTCTGTTCGTAAATTTAAGGAGGTTAACCATTTCTTTAACATTTGCATAAGATTCTGTATTGGTATACTTGGGAATAACGCTTTTACATTAAATGATACCATTATATCTCCTATTGCAATTCTGCTATTTTGAAGTTTTTCAACTAAATCAAATGAATTTTTGATGCTCAAGCTTTGTATTATTTTAAAAGAGTTGAAGTTGTTATTTTTTTTGCTACTTGTTATGTGGGTGAATTGATATTATTAATTATTGGTCTCAAGTTGTTGTCATTTTTATGGATTTTAGGAAGTGCATAAAGTCTGAGTAGTACTGAATTGCTCTGTCTGATTCTCTGTTTTGCAGCAGTGGATAATATTTAACTTCTTTCAGTGTTTTGGTTAAATTTTTAATGCAGGTATTGAGTATTCTTTTCAATTAGTTTACAGTCTTCCCCTTTAAACATATTTTCTGCTCCATTCATGTAATATTTTTTTCCAAAATGGCTATTTTATTTCCTTTATCAGCCTTTGTGTATATCACAGATTTACCTTTTAACTATTTAATGTACTGCTGTAATTTTAGGTTATCTTTGCTGTAAAGAAGTACTAAGCACAGTTCAAAAGATTTTTTTTCCTGAGGAAATAAACAAATTGAAATCTTGCTGGACCAGGTATATTGAACTCAAAGAGGTTATGTTGAGAAATACATTTTTTTTTGCAAAAAATATTATTTACTATGATTTTCAGCAGACTTACCATTCTGCCCTTGCATCTTAAATATATTACAATACTATTGTAACAATCTATCTTAAATATGTCACAATACTATTGTAACAATCTTTCTAACTTTGTAGTTTTAGTATATATAATTGTTATTCCTATTATTGTAAATTTACTTTCTTTTATTTTTAGGCTTAGATTAAGATCTGATGTATCCTATATCAATGTACATTGATGAAACAAATGAATCTACATATATTGGTTCAAGATATATAAATTGGATACCAGTATTCTAGATAGGAACTTTCACTCTTGAAGCATTGCATAAAATGTAATAAAATATCTCAGATAATTACCTCTTCAGACTGGTGTTGAGGTGAATCTTCAGCTGTAGTGATGTGCTCAGCTTGATCTGCTTCCTCATTGGCTTCGGTTGATGGTGCAGGTGTAGAAGATGTAACACCAGGTCGTAGGGGGCGACCAATGTTTATTCTAGGGCCAGGCCTCAGAGGTCTTGCAGGCACTACAGGGTTTGGACGATTCCTGTAGAATTATTATCATTATTATTTAAATTGTTGGTCCGCTAGAGCTTTTGGCACTCAAAGAATGCTTATTACTTAATTATACTAATTAATATTTAGGTATTTTTACTACTGCTTTATTTTTATTCACAAGATTCATCCAACTGTAAATTTTTTCATCCACAGTCTTATTTGGCAATGTGCATACACATTATTTTTATTTTCTTGACTCTGAACTTTGTTTGCATGTACTTAGAATTCATTAAACTGAAAGATAAGAATTACCAGGGAGCATGGCAAAAGGAAGTGAAAATGCCAAAATCATTATATACCATTGTTTAATAGTTACAGATAATAACTGAAAAATAAAAATAGAAATGTTGAGTCCATTGGCTATTCACAATGTTAAGCCTTGCAGTCTCCTTTTTCATTATCCCTGTTCTATTTATAGAGCTTCTATTGGGCCATGTTTTGAATTTCTGAGCCTCAGAGAACAAGAGAAGGAGGGGTAAAAAGAAAAAGAATGTTGGTCTATTTTCACAAGAAATGAGCAAAAGCTGTTGTAGATGTCACTGTAGAGAGCATAAATGTTATTTATTATAAACTTTATATATATAGAAAGTATTTTTGCTTTTATCACTACTGTTTTTTATATGTAATGCTGTTCTGTTAAAAACCACAAAAATGATATGGGTGACTGAGATTGTTGAGACACAGACTTGTGAATGGGAGATCTGCTGTTTGATTCCTGCCAAGGCCATCTTCTTGAGCTTTTTTCCAGATTTTCCTCAGTTTTCATTCACAGAAAAATGCTAGGGAGGTATCCTAAACTTAGACCTGGAACATTTCCTTTCCCATTTACATTATAGTGACAATTAAAATTTTTTAAAAATTGTAAAACCTTTAAAAAATTCATATGGAACTAACACAGTGAAGCTCACATGAATTAAATCTGTCGTCTAACACAGTGAAGAGTGTTAAATGACAGATTTAATTAATTATAGTGACAAACCTAATAGGTCCCTTTGTAGATGTTTCTTGTGGCGTTTCATTATGGGATTCCTCAGATTGATTGCTTTCCTGATTTTCTGGGGTGGATGGAGCAGCTGTTGTAACTCTAGAACCTCCACGTCGTCTGGATGACAAATTATATCTAGATAAAGGAACAATGAAAATAGTAAGCAAAAGAGTTCGGTTGAAATTATATCTGCTAGATAAATCATATTACTACATTTAAGAGTAGATAAATGGCCAACTTTAGCATATATCATATAAAGGCATCTCTCCGGGCTTGTTTAATTACTTTGTAGTGTAATTTTTACCAGTTTTGTATTGTGTGTATATATATATATATATATATATATATATATATATATAATATTTTATTTAACATTTGCATTATTTGAATGCTTATACTTGTATACCACATAAATAAATTAATATTGAAGAATGTTCTTATATTATCTCTTAAAGTACCTTTATGTTAATAATTAAGGAGATATGCAAAATAAAATATTTAACATCAAGTTCCTGTTCTTAAATGGATACATTTAATAGGTCTTTCATGGTTTTGTTGTCCATTGGTGAAGCAGATGTAATACCTGTGCAATGATCCAAGATCTTGCAATTACAACTACAAATGCAATGAAAATAAGCACGTATTATGACAGGAAATTGGAAATGTTGTCCTGCTACATTCACAAATAAAAGAAGGAAGGTTTAGTATTGTAGAAAATATAACTTAATATTGTTTTGAATGTATAAATTATTTTTAATGTTGTGTTTTGTTTTTGGTTGGATTAAAACCTGGTCCCTTGGATATTCCAGTAGGTAGCTGCTGATGAACTGGTGACTGGGGGCTGAGCCAATCAAATTGGAATAGATTTTGATTGGAGTTAGTGCCTTCTGGAATTGCCAAAGGCACTGTTCCTTATTGTTATATTTAAAAGTAATGTTTTTTATTTGTGGTTATTTTGTTAAAAAAAATTGTGTATATTGAGCATGATAAGTAAATACTACTACTATTACATTCAGACATATCTGCCATTCGCATGCATCAGTTCCTCTTCTGAAATGGAGTCAATTTAAATTTGAAAGCAAATAAGGTTACTATTTAAAATGTTGAACTTTAGCCTGGTTGAAGATGTGAACTAAATGTTCTGGAAACCAGTTCCGTACATTTATGAAAAGTAAGTGAAGCTTTAAGAGTGTGTAGTTCAACTGAATCATACAATGATATCAATTAATAAGGTTACTATTATCCACAAATGCAGGCAGGTGAACCTTATATTTGGATAAATTTATGTAGTTGGATGTTACAAAATGTTAATTATAGAGTAACTGATCCATGCTTAATACTCTTTACTGATGAAGCTTGGTGTAGTTTATGTGGGCATATTTTGATGCAAAGTAACAGGTGCTGGAGCACAGGAAAGTCTAATTTTATGTACAAAACTCTCTTGCATGATGAGAAAATTGGTGTATGATGTGCATTAAATGCATACAGAGTAATAGCGCTTATCTTTTTTAAGAATACTATAAATGCAGAAAGATATAGAAATTACATACTATTGTTGAATAACTGACTGATATTGAATGCTGATCTGGGTGTTTTTAGCAAGAACTGATGGGTGTGGATAACAATTTTCTAAAAAGGTTCCATAAATGTGTGAATGTAGCAAGATAACATTTCAAACATATCTGGTTATAAGGCACACGCTTATTTTCATAGTAGTTGTAGCTGTAATTGTGATAAATTGGATAAGTTGGTGTATATTACATCTGCTTGTTGGGAGTTATCACTCTTGACTCTTGACCCTCCAGCTGCTATGAAATGAGTGATAAAACCATAAAAGACCAGTATTTGTTAAACTAATTTTTATTCTGATAAAATAAATAATAAATTTGTTTAATTGTTGTCTGGAGCATTTGCAGTTGGTAATATAATGTTAGGAGCATTTTAATATATCCCAGCAGTGTAAGACTTTTAAAGTGGGCAATAACAGTTTTTATAATATATAAATGATATAAATTTATTATTATGCTAATGAACCCAAAAATCTGGTGGCATATAAAGTTACATGATATATCCCCCTCTAAGGGAATTTCTACTTAAGCTTTGTCCTTATTTCAAAGGAAAACTGCCTCATTCAATATAAAAAGTAGACATTTTGAGCCACAGTGGTGCACAAAAATATCAACCTGAATCTATCAACCCTAAATGGAAACACTAAATAGTCCAATATCCCTTTATCACTGTCTCAGTGCCTGCGACAATAGTCATGAAGGAAGTTTTAACCTTACCTGTCTGCAAAGACTGGTTTAGGAGCACCAGAAGCAGGAGCAGAATCTGCAGGAGGTGAGGCAGGAGTGGTAGTTGATGTGGTAACTCTGCCACCACGAGCACCAAATCTACTTCTAGTAAAACCTCGAGTTGGTGCTGATGTAGCTGCTGAAGACTCTTTAGTCTCTGTTTCTTTATCATCATTTGCAGATGTGGGTCGAGGAGTTGTCTTTCTTCGTCCTCCAAATGAGCTGCCACCTCCAGGCAACCTGTTGCAAAGATTTTACAGCTTCATTTTTGGAATGTTATTCTTGCAATTCTTGTATTCACTTATCTTGTTTTTATTTCCTAATTCTTTTAATCTAAAGGTATACTATAAACACAAAATGGAGTAAAATTATGACATAGTGACTTTGTTATAACTGAAAGTTATTTTATTCATTGTTATCTGTCATTCTTGTAATAGTTATTACCCTCATTGCTATAATTAACTTCTTTACTTTCCATCCACAACAATATATTTACAATAATAAGCACCAATTGTTAGCATTAGTATACACTGGTTGAATGAAAAGAAATCCCAAGGCCTTAACTTTACCAGTATAAACAAAATAAATAAAAAAATATACATCTTATTGTATTTTCCTGTAAAAATGTTAAATTACTTAAATCATACCTGTTTCCTCCAAAACGACGTGCTTTGGTGGTAGATTCAACAGGTGCAGACTCTGTTGTTGTAGTACTTGAAGTTCGGAATCTGTTACGAGATGAGCCACCACCATTCCGTATCTTGTAACGTCCTCCTCTAGGGGCCTCAGTTGTTGTGGTTGTAGTAGGTGGCTCAGTGGTTGTGGTAGTAGTAGTGGTTGTCGTGGTTGTGGCAGTGGTTGTTGTAGTAGCTGCTGCAGTAGTACTGGCCTCCTGTACATAATGTTGATATTACCATGTTTTTCCTTAAACACTATTGAGATTATAATAGTTATACTTATATGAAAATATTTCTTCAAATGTTTAATAAACTTTTTCCCACCATTTATTCCCCATATTACATATTAAAAAGTTGTTGAAGTGAGATGTTAGAGATACTGGAACAATTAGTGATAAAATACATTATTCTGGTGATAAAAATCATGACATTCATTTTATCTAAAGCTCTATAAACTTCCTTCTCTCTTTAAGAATACAGTCGAAATCTCACTCAGAAAATTTTGTTTGAAACTATTTGCTTTAGAAAGTTTTACCTATTGTACAAATTTGATAACATTTTTTTTTGTATATACACCACTATATACATTTAAATTAGATTTGTCTGATACTGTGGCTATAAATAGCATTATGTTAGGGTTTCCATATGCCATGGATTTCATGGATTGTCTGCAATTTTATGGGGAGTAAAAAAGTCCAAGCTGAAAAAAGAAAAGCCTGCAATTCTTGCAAGATTTGAAGTGAACTTCAGCTAATTTAAAATTTCTGTCAAGGAAGCATCAGGAATGCTATCTCCTTGCGTCACAGCATATGAACATTCCTGCAATGTTTCTTCAGACCAAAGAGTGCAGAAATGTTGATACTGGCTAGTCATCTCTGATAAGATGCAAGAGTCAATACTACTCTCTAGTCTCTGGCCAATATTTCCATTATTTCTGTTTCCACTTGTCATCACTTCATGTCTTCACTAACTCAATGTTCATTAGCATGTTGAATATTTCTTTGTATAGACCATGTTTTATTTTGTTTTCACTTTAAATCTATTATGATGGAATGTAGTCTTGAAAGCAACATGTTGGGCCAATGGTGGGATGTTTACATGCCAATCATATGCCCCCCTGCAATATTATCCTATATCAATGATATTACAAGATGGTGGTAGAGGATGAGGCTATAGCTGCAGCCTGTTGAGCTGTTGAGCCAAGAGTAGGAGGAAAGAGTAGAGAGAGTATTTTTCCTAATGACTGTTCAGTGGATAGAAGAAAGAAATAGGTTAATGGTAAAATCAGTTAATACAGTGTTGCAAATAAAATATGATATGAAAAATATAAGTTACAGCGAAGTTCATAAATTGATTGAGCACCAAGTTCCTTTCTTCTGTTCAAGGCTCTGGGAAGTATGATTGATTTAAAAAGGTTTAAAGGATGGTAGTAACACATGTTCACTAAATAAATTTAATACATATTAATTTCATTTTCTTGATAATTAATTCTTTCTTTTGGAAAAAGACTATGAAGCAATGCTTCCTAAACTCTGCATTATTAGTCAAATGCATTTTTCTTCTACATAAGCACTACTTAATCCTCAAATTTCCTTCTCCTGTAATGTCTTGGTTTTGGGCTCTCAGATTATGGCTACCCAAATTATTGCCTCTATGAGCTTCAGACTGGAGCTTATGTATAGGGACAGTGAGGAGCAACTAAATCAATTATAAGAGTTTTTTTCCTCAATTTTGCATTGTTGAAAGATGAAACATCATTAAACTTATATTGTTTCATAGCATTTAAAAAAGAACTATTTTTCATATGCTCATTAAATTATGCTCATTATAAACCTGTGCAAAATATGGGGAAAGGGAAGATCTGTTACCAACATAATTAATTTGTTGCTGTTAATGATAATTATTTATTTAATATAATTTTCATGCCTATGATTGCTTAGCTTATCCTATCTTCACTTATAATATATTAGGTGCAATTTTCATCATTGCAAAGCTTTGTTCAGCTGCTTTTATTTATAGACCTCGTGCTTGTTGTAGTTTATCCTTCCATATTTAATATGCAATTTTTTTTGACACTTTCACTATTTGAGCTTTTGAGTAGCAGCTGCTAGCCCATTTTAATATATCTTCATATATTTTGTTTACTTTTTTGATATGTTTCTAGCCAATTCCATTTCATTTTTATAGGTACTTAGTATTATATGTTTCTTCAACTAGCACTTTCTTGGCTCATAGCATGATACTTTTAATTTGTGTTTATAATTAATACATTAGTTTCACTTATTGGGTAGCTTAGGCAGTAAAATGCTTGACTAATGCCTGGAAGGTATGAGTTTGATACCAACAGAGAATTTTTTTTTTTCTTATCATATATAGAAGATCCTTGGTTAACTCAGCTTCTACCTAATTGAGTAATTGGAAATTTCTTCTGTATGAATGAACTGAATTTATTTCAGCAAACATTACAATTAAATTTACACATTAACTTTTATATTATACAATTAATACCCTGGTTGTATATGTAATAGACCATACTTTCCACTGACTACCCTTTCAATATTAACTCACAAATATCCTCTTCCTTGATTAATTACTTTCTTCCACCACTTCTCCCTTACCTTCCCTACACAGTTACCCAATTTTCTCAAAAACTCCTTATTGCCATTTCTAAAAAAATGTTTATATCATGTCAAAATTGCTATTGGTAAGTTATCCCATTTTCTCAGAAAATACTTCTCTACATTCATTTAAGAACTTTTGAAAATAAGACATTTTTAAAAAATTTGTTGGAACTCACACAGTGAAGCTTGTTAAATGTAAATTATATCTAATATGTTGTCCAACACACTCTTATGCTTCACTCACTTTTAAATGTGGTGAGACCGGTTTCGAAGAGACATCCTCTCCATCTTCAACCAACTTGACTGGTATGAGAAACTAACATCTATGAGGACCTGTGGCTCCTTATAAACTGGAAATTTGTAATAAATACAAATAAACACCACCAGGACGGAGCCACAGGTCCTCATAGATGTTAGTTTCTCATACCAGTCGTCAAGTTGGTTGAAGATGGAGAGGATGTCTCTTCGAAACCGGTCTCACCACATTTAAAAATGAGTGAAGCATAAGAGTGTGTTAGACGACAGATTAGATATAATTTCCTGTTTTGTTTCTGGGCATGCAACTATATGCTTTAATACAATTAGTCCTATTTTCCTGCTCTATCCCCAGCAAATCCTTTGCTCCTCCATTTAGCTATTTCCTAATTGTTCAATATGAAGTGCTCTAATTTTGCCTTTGTTCTTGCAATCTTCTTATCTGTCCTTGATATTTTGGCCCCCTCTATTTCAAAAATACTCCCTGCTGGTGATGGCACCACTCTCCATCCTCCTGTATCTTTTTTCAATCTAGGGCGGCCTGCACCCCCGAGACTGCCCGCTGTTCAGCTGGAGTCCCCCCTCCTTCTGCTGAATCATCTTCCTCACTCAACTGTCTCTGTGGACTTATTCTAATCATTTGTGATGCCATCTTCCATGTTGAATGTTTGCTGCTTTGTGCTCCTCCCCTCTCTGCTGCATACTTATCTTTTGGTCTCAGGTTGATACCCTCTCTCATCTCTCCTTCTTTCTTGTCCTCTGGCCATAGTTTCTTGATCCTGTTATTGCATCATTGAATTCCATCGATCCACTTCTTCCTTCATTTCTAGCTTTTTGCATTTCTTTTAACAATTCCAATTTTACTTCTTGTTCTTTTTTCCCATAATTATTCTCAATAAATATTCTTGTGCCTTTTAGCTTCTTGGTATTACCTAATACTTTCCATTTAAAATTTCTTGTGGCCAATTTGACTAATATTGGTCTTGGTCTCCCATCCCTTCACCTAATTTTCCAGGAGTCTATAATTCCCCATCCATCCAGTTTGATGCTCAGTTTTCCTTCAATAACTTTTTCCACTTCTTCCTTTATCTTTTTCCTTCATATTTCTTCCACTCCAAAAATCACTGTCAGCTACCTGCTCACATCTGCTGATTTCTCCAATTTGACTATTCTACTCCTGCTTTCTGCTAGCTCTCCTCCTAATTGTTCTTTGATCTGTTTGATCTTCTTTTTTATATCTTCCGTGCTCTTCTCCATTTTCTCTTCTATTCTAACCCCCCTGCTTTTAATTTCCTTTATATCTTCTGCTAATGACTTAAATATATCCTTTAGTTCCTCCATTACTGGCCCTCGGTTTTGTTCTACTCCTCCAATAACTAATAGGACAGTCAATTCTAGCATCTTACAGTAGCTTATTATCTGTAGTCAGTTTCTTTATTTGTACTTTTGAATTTTTGATTGTTGAACTGCTTAATACTGCTTTATATGACCACAATGTGACACCCATCCTTCCTACATTCACAAGCATTTACTATACATGTCTGACCTCTTTGCACTCATGCAAGCAACTCCTCAGAATTTCACTTGTATAATCTAACCAGAAGGTTTAGCAGCAGCCAGAAAATTGAGCCATGCCACCTCCATCTAGTGCTCAAGTGTATGATGTATTACTGTTGCTCATCCCAAGAACTGTCATGTTTATTTGGGGAACTCTCTAACCTAACATTGATTTTAGACACTTGCCAATGCATTAGTATAATAAATTATTATTAGTTATACAGAGAGTAAAAATATACACAATCAATATGGTATAATTATAGTACATGCTTGATGAATGTTTCTATATTAGAGGCATATATTTTGCATAAACAAATTTTCTTTTATATTTGGTCTATTTGTTATACTACATTTTTATTAACTCTTTTTATACTGCAAATTTCTTTCATTGCTATGGATGAAGCAAAAGATTCTGTCTCCTGGAGCGTATGAAGCCTGTGCTACTCTTAGATACTCTACCCACATTCATCATATTTTTGAGAAATGTGAAGTTTTATAAAATTTCTAAAAGAGGCTGTTTATTATGTCATTAATCATTACATAATCAAATGATCATAATTATGTTAAAACTAGTAATTTAGCCATAATTTAATCTTAAAATGCTGTATAATAATATACAATTTACATTTATAAACATGTATCTTTACATTTTAACATTTTCCTACATACAATACAATAATTAGAAAAGCAAAAGGCCATAGAACTCTAGCAGTTTGAAATATAGCGATTGCAAATCTGTGACTTTTTCTTAGTGTTTTAACCTTTTCTGCTTTTCTAATTATTGTTTATTTATATTTTATATATATATATGTATATATATATATATATATATATATATATATAAATCATTAGTTTCTGAATTTATTTGGCATAACTTTTATTCAAACTGATGAATTGATTTGGCATAAGGCTCTTACTTATATATATATTCCAAAAGAAGTTATTGATGTTGAAATGTGCGTAATGAATAGAATTCCAACAGCAAGGGAAAAAATTTGTGCATCAAGTACAAAATGTTGCACTTGGAAAACAAAAAATGTAGTCTGTTTATTTTGGTAAACAGAGTGATAAATAAGACTTCTTGTTATGACAGGCTATGCATGCATTATGTCAAATATTTATTTAAATTTCTTTGGATGCAAAAGTAGGTAAGTTTTTAGTATTTGCAAAATGAAATATTGTTTTCTACAAAGCCACATCATACATGTATTAACTACCTGGACCCATTCTGTTATATCTGTGGTGGTTTATATAATACCAAAACAAAGGAGATGAAAGTTTTATTTAGAATATTTTTGATGGTGACCAAACAAAATCTAGGTGATATTCACATAGTGTGCATAAACAGAGATTCATTCCATAGTCGCTGCATAGCATACATATAGCGCAAGACATTTAATGATATATTAAAAGATTACACCTTAATCCATGTAATTTTTTTTATATTGATCAATTACAGTTTATAACTTATTTTTATAATTTTATAATTTAGTTTTTGCCATTAAACTATTTTTATAACATTGTAAAATTTGATATTTTTTAAAATTTTACTTCAGAAATTAAGAAAAATCTGACATACAGAAAATCTGAATATAGATGTGGAGATTTGCATTTAGGGCATTTTAACTGACTTGAAACAATTATTTTTGCTCATGAAGCAGAAAATGTTTTAAATAACTCTTGTTATTGATCTTATGACCTCCACTAATGTAGTTTACATTTTATAGTATATATGATATTGTGATGAAAGATTAATTTCTTTTTTGCAAGATGTGGACACTTGGCCTGAATTCACCTGTGGTGCCTCTGTAGCAAAAACAGGCATTAAACACTATTCATTCATTGGCCTGAATAGCATCCTTCAGTTAGTCCAGTAGTGAAGTGTAATACTCCCTGGTGATGGTTCTGCCCTTCTGGAGGTAGTCTATGAGTACTAAACCATGAGAATTCCAGAAAACTGTATCCATGATTTTTCCTGAAGATAAAACTGTTTTTGCTTTCTTTGGTACACTTTCACCTGTTTTCACCTACTGTTTGTACTGTTCCTTTGTCTCTGGTAATGTAGTGATGAATCCTTGTTTCATATACTGTTATGAAATATCAAGGAAACTCATTTGAATTGCATTTAAATAAGTCTAAACACACAAGTTTAGAATGTTCATTCTAATACATTTATGATCTATTGTTAACAAACGAGGCATCCATTGAGGGGTAAGCTTTCTCATATCCAAAACTTCATGCAAAATGTAGTGGATACAGCCTATCAAGGTCTTTTGAATATCAGTCAACTATGTACTTTCAATCAGCGATCATTTAGCACAGCATTGTGAATTTTTGTCACCATCTCATGCTTGTAACAGTTTTGGGATACTTAAATTAGGCTTTGAGTGCTCATATCTTGATAAGTTAAATGGTTAAATTCAATGTGGTCATGGAAGAATTCTTTAATGTGGAATCTAATTCCTTTAGTATTTCTGTTAGGGTTAAACCAGTTTGCTTACAAGATCATCATAAACAAATGACTATATTTACACATCTGAAACTATACAGTGTGCTATCTTAAGATGGATAACACTTGATAATACTTAACTACTATCATAGTAACTTGGCTATCTTCATGACATCTCTGAGTCAGAGTGAGAACTTATAGAACATCCCTCATGGAAAGTATCCTACAGTCAATGCTAATGTCATTTTCATTATTATATTTTCAACATATTATTATTATTATTATTATTATTATTATTATTATTATTATTATTATTATTATTATTTTATTTTTTTATATTTTATTTTTATTTTTCAATCAATTACTTTAGCAGAATGTGGAATACAAGGTAGTTAAATTATAAAAAAGTGTTTATTTTATTGATTTTTACTTGCAAGCTAGTTTAACAAAGGGCCTGGAACTAACATAAGTATTTAAAAGGACTTGCATGGGTTCCTTCAAGCACTCTCTAGTACTTTTTCAAGATACATATACCACACTTTGAAAACCGCTGGTTTCAATATATTTAAGAAGAATTATTTATTTTGAATGTTAAATGAGCCTGGGAAGCAGAAGCATTAAACTATCAAAAACTCTTTCTATATCTATACTAGGGAAAATTTCTTCATCTAGTCAGTTTGTCTAAAACAGGATTTGAATCTGTGTGCTATGCTTTTGTAATAGACTTAAGATGTATCTTATCTATATAATGGGAGGTTTCTGAATTTTGTCAACCTCGCACATATCAGCCTAAAAGACTTATTGTGCAACCCCATAGGAAGAGATGCTTTCACTGTTTCCCAAAATCTGTTACTTGAACAAGTTGCAGTATTTTGGTTCCAATGTCAGCATCTGTTCCCATGTCTTCCATAGTTATATAAAGAGTAAGTCTCTTTCTTACTAGGAATGGACAATTAAACAGGATATGTGAGGCAGTATCCTCATCCTGTTTGCACATACTACAAATTGGTTCATCTTTATAGAGTCCCAATTTACATAGATGTTTTCAGAAGTTTTTTTTGAGTAGTGTTTAATGCACATTTTCACTACTGAGGCACCACAAGCAGTGGACACTGATGATACGTGAAATGAAATGATATATTGGGAAGGAATATTTTTTAAGGAAGGGAACGTTCCAGGCCTAAGGTGAGGGTACCTCACCGGCATTTGCCAGTATGAGAACTGAGGAAAATCTGGAAAAAAACCCAGTCAGGGAGGATGGTCCTGGTGGGATTTGAACCTTAGACCTCCCGCTCATAAGTCTGTGCCTAAATGACTTCAGCCACCTGTGGCGGTGTTTTCAGAAGTGACTATATACGGTAATTAATGTATATACTTTCCTTATACCTCTTCTATCCAATTTTAGAAGAGATGAGGAAAGAGTGTTGCTGGAGCCTAGGACCAATTTCCTTGCTTGTTTTGTCCAGGATAGGTTTGACAGCTAATTTGTTGTTTATCCCAATCCATGTTTTACTGCAGTCTTAGTAGTTGTATGCTGGTTCCAACCATGGGGTCAGTCCTGGTGGTTTAGTGGTTACCATACTTGCCTCCTAAACCCAAGTTTGAAACCGGCCAGGACCAATGGATTTTTTTCGGGCATAAAAATCCTAAGTATGGCTTCCTTTGGAAGGGAAGTAAAGCTGTGGGTCCCGTGTCGTACATTTACGGCACGAAAAAGAACCTCAAGCCTGAAAGAGAGGCCTCTGAGCAAAATTAGTTGGCCGTTTCACGCCCTGAGTTGAATGGGACGCTGATGACCTGAGATGTTAAAGAGCCTTCCATAAATAAATCAATCAAAAAAAAATCCAACCATGGGTTCAGTATATCAGTACCCATTGTTGCAAATGATCGGTATTATCATTTGCATAAATGAGCCAATACCCTAGCACCCAACATAGTTAAAGCCCATTGTGAAAAGCTAGGCAGTCAGGGCATTTTGGCATTCCCAAACTAGTTTAGGTTTCACCTGATCAGGAAGCAGTGCTTTTAAAGCAATTTGGCTATCTGTGAGGATGAGAATTCATTTATCATGGTAACCTTTCTCAATTCCTTTAAGAGCATAGTTCAGGATAGCAATCACTTCCACCTGAAAAACTGTGTAATATTTCCCAAGACTTATACCAATATCTGTCCTTAGAAATAGGCCATATATGCCTGCATCTAATTGTGTCCCTTATCCATTGATGCATCACACAAGTTAGTCGCATTCTTTTTCAGGCATAGTTCCTTCAATCCAGTCTTCTCGAAATTCCAGAGTTACCTTAAATGGAGGTGAAGAACAATATGGGGTGTTGATGATGTTAGACCTCATGTTCAGTATACTGGAATGCCCAGGAAATTTAGAATGGAGGTATGTCTCCAATTGCTGTTACACAGCTACTTCTCCAATTCCCTGTCTGCACCAATTGGTATGCAGTTACCTAGCTTCCAGCTTCCAGTTGTAAATAGATGTTCATGGGAGGGTGACCTAGCAAAGTCTCCAGTATAATGATTGGAGTACTTCTAAAGGGCCCCTAACACATAGACATGCTAATTTCTGTAGCTTGTTAAATTTACCTGATATAGTAGTATAATTAGTAGTTTGTAATGTTTTCTGCCACCAGACCATTATAACATATAGTTAGTGGCTGATGTGTGGCTTTAGGCCCCAGGTTGTTCTGATAGTGCATTTGATGGTTACAAGAGACCACCTGGCTCTACAGAGAGTGCTGTCTATAAGATCATTCCAGGTCAGTTTCTTATTCAATATATTTAATTGAATCAGAATATTCCAGGACTGAATCGCCTAGTTTTAAATTTCCTAGGCATTTAAGATCTCTCCTGTTAGTAAAAGGAACAACTGTTTTAATAGGATTAATGAGAAGACCAGCTGTGAATTTTCCTCAGCCTACAGTTCATCATGTCTGAGAATGTATTTGAAAATTTTACAAAAATAAACATTGCTATACTATCTGGATAGCCTTGTATGCAATATCCCTCCTGGGTCATATCTTTAAACACACCATCCATCATGAGACTCCAGAGCAAGGGGAGAGAGAACTGCCCCCCTATTGGCAACCCCTCATGGTAATGATACCTTTCATTTTCCCAAGAAGGCTAGCACTAATATTTTTGCTCCTGAGCACGAAGTTTATCCAGCATCAAAGAGTGTCATTGACTCCATGTCTCTGTGCTGCCATAACCATAGACTTATAAGAGGTATTATTAAAAGCACCCACTATCTCTAAGAAGGTGTCAGTCCTAGTGGTGTAGTGGTAACCATACTTGCCTTCTAAATCCAAGATTGCGGGTTCAAACCTGGCCAGGATTGATGGATTTGTTTCAGGTGTAAAGATCCTAAGTATGGCTTCCTTTGGAAGGGAAGTAAAGCTGTGGGTCCCGTGTCATAAATTTACAGCACGAAAAAGAACCTCAAGCCTGAAAGAAGAGGCCTCTGAGCAAAATTTGTCAGCCGTTTCACACTCTGAATTGAATGGAATGCTGATGACCTGAGATGTTAAAGAGCATCCATAAATAAATCAAATCAATCAATCTAAGAAGGTATCTAGGGCTATTTCCTTCCTAGCCATAGAGTTCTCCAGTCTGCTAAATAAACAGTGTAGTGCTGTTAGGCTGGACTTAGATATTTGGTAGGCATGTTGATTTCAATGGAAGGGAGTATCTAACAATATCCTTCTTGAATATATCCTTCAATCAGTCATTCCAAAGCCTTTAAAAGGAGCAATGCAAGACTGAATGGTCAATAAGCCTTAACTTTAGTGTAGTTATTATATCTGCACTTAGGAATAAAACCCACTCTGGTAACTCTTCAGGCCTGGGGATATAGCTAAAGACTATACTGGTCTGGAAGAGGTTGAAGAGAAGGATGTAAAGTAATGCAGGAAAGATGCCTTCTCCACCTGGTGACTTAAATGGGTTAAATTTATGAACTGCCTAATTAACATTTTAAGTTGTGACAACTTGACATGCAAGTTCCCACCTTCTTATGTTCAAGGTTGATCTGGAGGACCTTTAGAGTTATCCTTTTCTAGAGCCACAATTGTAACTCTACTGATTACCAAAAGGCTCTTTTGCCCAGATACCTTCAGAAGAAATAATACCCAGTTCGGTATCTGAGGCTTGCTCCAAAAGAGCTCCTTGTCAAGGGAAGTGGTACTGCTATGAGGGTTTACTAATCTGGTTTTCAGAAATATTTTATTTTTGGTGGTTAAAGTGGTTCCCAAAGGTCCCACATGAAGCTAGGGATTTGTAAGGTGCCCAGGCAAAGACTCACCTACATAGATAAGACTTATACTCTGGAGGTTATTTGGTATCCAGAGGCCTCTCTTAAGACACATTTGCCCTGTGCCATATACCCCTTCAGTATGGGTTGCACTACATTTTAGGGTGGGTTCCTCTAGTACAGTTCACAGAATCACAGATACACAGAAACCCTCCTCCCCCTCTATCAAATTGAAGGTCATGGAGCTTCTAGTGGATGCTTTTGCAATATCTCAAACCAATGTTTCAGACACCTGAGTTATTTTTTTTTTATAGTGTTTAATGCTGTTTTTACTACTGAGGCACGACAGGTGGTAGTCACCTGAGTGATAAAGGTGGCTGCCTTTAAGAGACGGTAATCAGTTCTTTTGCAAAGATAATGAAGATAAAAAAAGAAATAAATCACAGGAAGAAGAAAAAACAAACTAAAGTTAGTTTTAAAGCTAATGTTCACAACTAATCTACATCTTTTATCATATTCACCCTAAACTGTTTATTCTTTCTGTTGTCATGAAGGTTTTACTTATAAAATCTGAACTGTTCTTTTTAAATAATAGTCACCTAATTGTACAATTCATGCAGATGATATGAACATATTTATGTATTAACACCATGAACAATGAATACCAAATTTAAGGCAGTTTTAATTATAAATATATTTAATATACCATTGCACCCCCAGTAAGAAAAATTTTTGGATGGCTTACCTCAGTGAAGTTTTCTTCATCTTCAACAGACAGTGTTGTATCTTCATCATCCAGCACAAAATTACTAGCATTTTCTGCCTGAGCTTGTTGTAAAATGGCATAGAGATCAAAAGCAGCTTTGTCCATCATGGCAGCTGTAAGTCCAATCAGATCTCCCTCTTCTGTAGTGGAAGCTGTGTAAGCATAATCATCTGTAGTGGCATCATTGTCATCAGTTGGGATAGGTGGTAAGTCAGTAGCTGAAGGGCGGCCTCCCCTACTTATTGCTGCTCGAGGTGTTACCACATCTTCATATATATCCTCTGTTTCCAATGGTAAAGGTGTGGTTGATGGTCTAGTAAATTATAAACATTCATTTCATTAGAATTATTTTTAGTGCAACGTTACTATAAAAATATACTTTAGGAATGGAATAAATGATTCAAAAGATTTATTTTGTGTTAATAAATTATATGGCAATAATTTCAAAGATGGTAGAGGGGTCTTAGACAACCATTTGAGATAGAAAATCTATGAAGACTGTTCAATAAGTTCATGTAAAAATAAAGAAAAAAAATTATATTTCTTAAAATAATTTCCTTTCAAATCTATACACCTGTTTCAGCAATTTCTAATTTGTTTAGCCCTCCATAAAATGTGATTTCTTCAGATTTTCATTTGTTTCTGTGACAATTCTTCATTGTATGCAACATTTTTCATGTTTGTTAACAGGAAGTAATCACATAGAACCAAATCTGGAGAGTAAGGGGATGAGGAAGGATTTCATATTTTAAGTCTTGGGGGTGAGTTGTGGGCTAATCCATTATCATATTGTAACAGGAACTTTTTCTTCACTAAATGAGGATTATTCTTCTTGGTTTAATTGTCCCAGTAGCATAACATAATGTTCATCAGTTATGGATTTGCTCATTTCTAAAAAGTCAATTAAAATTAAACTGTGGCAATTCCAAAAACACAGTTGCCATTATCTTTCCTGCTAAGGGGATCTTTGCCATCTTTGGAGCTCTTTCTCCAGTTGCAACCCACTGTTTTGACTGCTCATTTATTTCCCACATTTCACCAACTGTCACATACCATCTCCAAATTCATTCAAATTCTGTGCAAAAGTGATGAGGTTTTTCTTTTTTTTTTTTTCTGGTCCATCATTAGCATATGCAGCACCCATCTGGATGATAGTTTTTTTATTTGCAAATCACTGCACAAAGAAATTATGCACTTAATCTCCAGAAACGCTTGGAAAGGTGTCATACAACCAGCCCATAGGCAGAACAACTGAAAATAAAAGGTACTGTTTTCTTGCAGTATTTCAGGAATGTCACTGACTGTATTGACCGTTTACTCCAGTGCCATAACATCAGAACCATTTTAAAGTCTACCAGACAACCTAGGAATTTTCTATGCTCAGCTAAGAACCTCAGGAACCCACTTGTTTCAGCTGGTGTATACTGGATTCCCTGCTCCTGTGGATCAGTTTACATTGGTACCCATTGGAACATAAACACCAGGCTCACTGAACTTAGAAGATGCTGCCTCCTGGGCCAATCTGATAGATCTGCTGTTGTATAATATGCATTATGGGTGGCAGAAGTGGATCACATCATCTAATTCAAAGAGACAAGCTTCCTGTCAACCATCTCACACTACCATGCTAGGCTACAGTGCGTGGCAATAGATATTTTTCAAACACTCTCACAACTTTATCAAGAAGGATGAAGCTCTGACTCTAAATCAAACTTTGCACCCAGTACGGAAAACATCACACAGGCACAAGTACTTATATACCACCCAAACAAATCTCAGCATAAATACCACAGCACCTGCAGCCAATGGATCAACTGCAGTAAAACCCTCACTGAGAAGATTGCAATTGCACCACTAATAATGTCCACCACAAAAGTGAAAGAAATGTCTATACAGGAAGATGCCAGCAGACTATGACTTTTCAGTTCAAAAATTCTTACAACTATAACTTTGACTTTGACTGTGAAAGCCTATGCTTATGAAAAAGAATACAGCTGTATGTTGATACAGAAGTTGAAATTAGTTGCTGGTAAGTGCTAAATGAGGTAAAACTTTGCTTTAAAATATCTGCTTTTAAATGGAGAAAAATCCCAATTTTAGCAGCTCAAAATCATTGTTTTCAAGATTTAGTATTATAAAAATATCTAAATTCTTGTACTGGTTATATAACAATATGGTACTGAACAATAGTTAACCGATTTATCATGTTATTTAGCTTAATCTCAGAGGAAGCTATCCACCTGGGTGTGTGACTAATGAATGAGGCAACAGATTATGGTTTTATAGATCATACCTTCAGGTTTTGTGGAGTAGATATATTTATAATTTTTTAATATTATGATGAATTATGCTTTGGCATAAGATGTAAAAGAAAAAAAAAAATTAATGAACATGACTCCAACTGGATAACAATGCTCCTCTTTTATTTGATGCCAGCAAATGTGCTAAAAGGACATACACCACAGCATCCATTGTTGCGTGGTATAATTTTGAATGTAAGCTTCATCAGTACAGTGGTATACAGTGCAATATGTTGGGAGCATGACCTGGGCTATCAATGAATTTTATCAGGTTCCAATTTAACTTAAAGTCACAATTAACAGAAGACAAGAATTAGGGACAATATACTGTTATAAGAACTGTTGTTTTTTTTCCCCTTCTGTTCGCACTGCAGATGAGGTAACTGGAGTAGGCATTCAATTTATCACAATAATCAATTTATCTTTTCATTTAAATTACAGGAATGGGCTGTTTGCTAATTTTTTTATTACGCATGATTCAGCCATTTCAAAGCAGTCAATACTATGTAAGCTGTTATACACTGTTTTAGAGTCAATAATATTCACATTTCACAAAAAGAACATAAATTATTTAAACAATTCACTATTGGAATTAGCACTGTTTCTACTTCAACCCAAATGCATTGCACATTCAGAGCAGTGACTTGCAATTTAGCAGATCTCAGACACCATTGGTTGAGATGGTGAAATGCACTTCTGAAGCCTTGTAGTACTGTTCCCCACACCTCCACTCTTACTTAACAACCTAAATGCCATAGTTCCAAGATGGTATCTAGGCTGCAATATTTGCTTCTGAAGCTTTGCCCTGGCAGTGAGGTTGGCATGCTATTCTACAGTAAACTAGTTTTGCAAATGGGACAGAGTAATAAATATTTAAACATTACCCATTTATGTTAAGGTTCTCTCATTCACACTTTAGACATGGGCTTAAATGACATCCATGGTGGACCCCAGTATATGCTATTGGTGATGTACTGGTTCTGTAAGAACAGGCAAACTATTGATTCTAATCTCAAATTCTTGTCTAAAACCCCTCTACAATTTCTGAAGCTATTGTGGTGTAGTTCATTAACACTTGGCAGTGAGTCCATTTAATACTCTTATGCTCCACTTACTTTGAATTATACACAAAGGGTAAAAGTCTGTGAAATGTGTTCTGTATAATTCAATGGTAAGTGGAGTATAGAAGTAATAGATTGACTCACTAGATAATTAAGAATATATTAGTTGCTTCACTGTATTAGTTCCAACGTGAAATTAATTTTAATTTAATACCTGGTATATAATTTTTGTATTATAAAATAAATGTATAATAACATCTGAACAACTATGTTCTATTTTGATGTTCTAGATAGCCATTTTTAGATTCATGCATGTAAGTAAATTAATTTTTCCATTATAATGGTAGAAAAAAGCCCAAGGAAATTCAAGCTATTTCCTATATTTCCAGTAAATGTCAAAAATATAGCTCCCTTTTCTTTGAATTCTAAATTATTTTCCATGGTTCTTGGAATGCCAAGAAATTTATCATGCTACTCCTATGGGTGTGCAAAGGTTGATCTTACCGATTTGCATTATGCTCCATAAACTGGCCTGTTTGCTGTTTGTGCTTATATAAATAACACTCTAAAACCACAACTTTTATGACAGTGTATGTGGTTATGACATATATTCCTAAACTTCTATTATGGTATGATAAATACAAGAAACTCAAGTAAGCACCTATATAATTTAAATTGGAATCAAAACACGAAGAACATAACATTTGCTCTCCATACATTTCAATAGCATATGCTCCTTTCATTGTTTCAAACTCCATGGATCTTTTGCAGTGTTACAGACATCAACAAGCAAATAATTTTTTTCTCTTTCTCTCTTTTTTCTTTTTTTTTTTCTTTTCTTTTGCTATATTGGCTGTTACAAATAATATTCTCTGAGATATTTCTGGATGAGGCTCTTGATTGCCCTAATCTTTATCACTAACATAATAAAATTAGCAATACCTAATAGTAAGTATAGAAAAATTATTTGTTCATTAAAGACTACAACAGCTAAAGGAATTTCAACTGGCTAACTCCATCTGGCTAGAACACAACAGCTGCTAATCAGACTAAAGATTCATTTACATTGTCATCATCAGCCCATTAAGGAATTTGGATATTTTCTTCTATACTGCTGACAAACTTAGGAAATATAAGCTATCATATTCTGTTACATTTTCCATGTTCCATACCTCCTAATATGTGGGCCTCGTCCTCTGGTACTAACAGATGTTGTGTCAGCATCCTCTTCACTAGTTGCAATGGTTACCTCTCCTCTCCCTCGCCCTCTGTTAGTAGGACGATATGTCCGTTCCCCAGTCTCTTCATTTGGTGTCACACCTAAGAACCGCACTGGACCTACAAATATATTATTATTATATTTGTAATTCAATATCAAACTTGTACTGATATACTGCTGGATTGTACATTGTAGAAGTCACAAGAAAATATAAAATTTCAAAATCATGTCTTTTTGTTTAGCAGGTGAATAAGAATATTTATTTTCAAGCTGTATCTAGTAAATTTAAATAAGTAAATAGTAAATTTAATATTAATTTTTGCCTCTTATGAAGATCATTATTATTCTTCGAATAATAATGATCTTGAATAAAGTTTTCTGAATATTTACTTTTTTTGTTCTTTCTAAGCCATTTTGTCAGAATAGCAATACTGTGTAGGTATTCTACAATAAACTACCTGTGGGCAATATCATTCAGTTTTTATATGTAATAAAGGAGGTTAAAAATTGTTAATGAAATTTAAAATGATTACTATTGATAAAATGTGGTCCAGAGAAATCTCTCAATGTCGATTGTTAATATACATGCTAACAAAATGTCACAGAACATATTAGCTATTTTCTTAATTTAGTAATTTAAAATTTATGGCAAACAGATTCATTATCATATTAAATACATTAAATTGCTCATATCTGCACAGACCACAGTGGAAGAATAATCCCGTATATTTGTCTCTCCCAAACATAAGATATTTATTAATGGATATCATTGTATGATTCAGTTGAACTACACACTCTTAAAGCTTCACTTACTTTTCATAAATGTTCTCGAAACCGGTTCCATACATTTATGAAAAGTAAGTGAAGCTTTAAGAGTGTGTAGTTCAACTGAATCATACAATGATATCCATTAATATGATTGGCTTCACTGTGTAAGTTCCAATTTACATTTAAGTAAATAAGATATTTATTCTATTGGTTCATTCTGATATCAAACTGGTATCATGGGATTAGCCAGGGCAAAAAAAAAACCACCCCACCCACCATGCACGTGCAAGCACACACACATCAAAAGAGCAGTTGATTAGAATTGATTCTTCTGATTTATGTAATAAAAACAATTGCAAAGGTGCGGCAGCTTGGTTAGTTTAGATTATGATTCACTTTATCATTTTATTCATTCCATACAATTAGTATGTATGTCTCAAAATATCCACTGCATTATGTGAAGACTGTTCCTACTGCTACTGCCAAGGAATATTTCTCATTGACTTGACATGGTATCCTACAGCAGGAGCATTTGGAGTAAATCCTAGCTCTTTTCCCTTGGTTCAACCTAATGGCAATATCAGTCAGTTTTTTTTTTTTTTTTGCAATGGAGAAAAGTTATTATGAGCACAATGGATAATATTTGATATTATTGGTATCACTCTAATGCTTCCAAAAAAAAGAGTAAATGAACAGTTATAGCAATTACAAAGATGTGGTAGAAAAAAGAGACAATAATATTAAGTACAATTGATAATAATAATTATTATCTTTTTATATAGCTTATAGGAACCAAAATCAATGCCAAAATTATAAAATTAAAGCATCAGTTAAGAGGTGATAAAATTATTAATCTGGCAGAATATGCTTAATCCATCATATAAAATTGCATGCTTGTGTAACTAAAGTCTGTTTTTAAGGTAAGGATACAGGAGAGTTATGTGAATTATGTTACCTTCAGGTAAAGTGGAGGGGAAAGAAGGTGTATCTTGATCACGAGATGCATCACTAGAATGTGTCCTAAAGGAACTGCTGTCAACTAATTCAAGACTGGGCCTGCGCAAAGGAGAGGAACTGCCCTGACGACCTCTTGACTGTGGCTCTTCTTGTTGAGGTGGAGGAGTGGTATTAGATGCACCTTGTGAGCGAGAACGAGGAGGAAATCGTGTGTTGGCAGGCAAACGCTCTTCAGCCACAGCAGCTGGTGGAGCAGTGGTATGATCTTCTAATTGTCGACCACGATACCTACAATAATTAATATTTTCTTCATGAAATTCATTGTTGTTCTATTTCATATTATTACTTCAGTTTTCAGTATTAATATACTAACATATTTATAATATTATTGAATATGCAGAAAGTTAAATATAGATTAAAAAATTAAAATTAAAAGAAGTTTATAACAATAAAAAGCGTTGGTTTTAAGTAACATAATACTTCACTAGTTTATTCATTATCAAACATGTTTCAGGAGCTACTGTTCCTATCGTTAGCTGGCAATAGACTAATGGTAGAAACTTAGTGTATAAACTAGCAAAGTATTGTATTACTTAATAATGATGCCCTTTATATTATAATTATTCTATTTCACTGTTATTAACTTCTAATTAAGATTCTAAAAGAAGTTTGTTTATTTGAAAGAATTTTATAGACAGAATTTTGAAAGGCTCAGGAAAAGAGAATCACCAAATATTAAAAACAAAGCTACCAGAATAATTTATATATATTTGTTAATTTAACAAGAGTATATATACTAACACCTAGTATTATTGTGCTCATTTTTTTTTAAAGTAATTATAAAACATTCCAGGTACATTAATTTCATGACTTTGTACTCCAGGAAATATTTTTATGTATTTCAGTAATATAGAAAAAGGTTCTAAAAAGGATAAAAGTTTGTTTATCTTTTCTTAATTTAATTTCAATAAATTTTCTTTAATCTAATCAAACAATCACATGAAACACAGAAACAAAACTTCAGCTTCCTAATATGCCTGTATGATTACAATATATTGTTTGTTCTATTGTAACTATTTTAGTATGAACATTCTGTTTATTTGCTTTCAAATATTTAAACATTCTGCACAAAGTTCTTCTAAAATAAACACACCTTGATCCACGAGAAGGAGGTAAAACTTCATTGGATGCAGGCTCAGGGGCAATAGTGGATTGCTGATTATTATTTCTATCAATGGTAGTATAACGATGACGTCCTGTAGAGGGTTTGCCTGTCAAATCTTCATCAGCTGTATTCTGGGCTTGTACCCTATTACGTCCTCTTCGAGGTGCCTCTGTAGTAGTAGTTGTAGTAGTACTGCTTGGCAAATAGCGCTTGCCTGAAGTTGAACTTCGAGTATTAGGTGTAGTACTGCTAACAGTATCCTCTTCGTCATCATCATAGTAATAGTATACATATTCTACTTCATAATCTTCACCATTTTCATCTTTCTTCACTTCTATGCGAGATTTTTGCTTTGCTGCAGAGCCTGCAGGAACCAATACCTTGTCCGCTAAACAGAAAAATAAATAAATATTTTAATTAATTAAGAATAATCTGAAATAATTATTTAAAAAATTAACAATTATGCTCAATTATCTTAGATACATGATTCATAGTATGCAAAAACAAAATATATTCTCCTTTCTGAAAGTGTATTTTCTTAAATAGTTATGGCATAATCTTTGAGTGCACAATGAGATGATATACTTATATTAGATATGGGCTAATACTAAATCTTCTTGATACTTGATTCCTTCTCATAATATATTTTGTTTGAAATATTATATATATATATATATATATATATATATATATACACATATTATGTATATATAATATCTACATACTTAAGTAAAAGTATGTAGTAAATGTATAGTTACCATTATCTTTCCTTAAAGCAAAGAACAAAAACATCTGAATAAAATACTAATTTAACTAATTTTATAAGTTATGTAAACATTCTTACTTTTTCTGGGTCATCTCTGCTTCTTTTTTATCACACATGAGTCTAGTTATGCACTAAATAGAATTACAGAGAAAACTATTGCAGAGGTGTATCATATTAATGTTTTTTAGCTAATTTTCTCAATTTTAGAAACTTAACATTTGTTTTTCAGTAAAGAGAAGATACATTCTTTTTAAATAATGCACTGATTTTTTCCTGAGATATGTTAACTACTGATAACCAATGTAATTAATATTTTTTCCCCCATAATGCTATTTTACAAATATATTTGTATATCATATATGCTAATTTAATATGGCATAGTATGGTAATTACTTTCAATCAATTATCCCCTCATCTGAATCTGGATTTAATTTGGTTTGTCATCAGCTGATGATGGAAGCAATATGTTTGTGTGAACATATTTAATATATTCTTATAGGATATATTACCCCTCCATTGTCTACAGTTTCATAAGTGAAATTTAAGTAATTCAAATCAAAATTGATAAAACCTAAATTAAATGAATTAATTAAACAGAAAAAAGAAACTTTCATGTGGTATGAAATTGATGAAATTACTGCAAAACATTCACACATAGTAGTGATTTAAATGTGACAGAACTGACATGGGCACAAATGACATTGCAAAACATAATGTAACATTTAAAAACAAGGATGTGCACATGTTACTTGCTCTTTTGAAAGTGACCAAAGAGAATTGGAAATCTGTGAATATATCTGTGAACATATGCAAACCACTGAAAAAAGATACTGAGAAACAGATGGTTTAATGGACATAATTAGTAATTAGTTCATAATAAATTAAAGGACATGGGTGATGAAAATGAGGACCAGTTTGCAATATTTGAAGGAGAGGAATCAGAAGGAGAAGAGAAGAATCCCATCACTGACAACGCAGCTAAATGGAGGGACTTTCCTTCTTACTCGGTCACTGCAGTAATGGCTGAGGGAAGGGCGAACCAGAGGGTTCAGCATTCTTGTCTCTTTCTTACAAACACCAGGCAACTTAAATCCCATGAACTCTAATTTGGTGTTATATGTATTAATTTTTATCAAATATAGTTGGTTAGTATCCAACTTGATTAAAATAATGTCACAAAAGCATGCAGTTCCTCTAGTTACCTGAGCAAAGTGAGATGACTACAATAATGTGCCAATATACAACTACTAAGTGAGTAACAGAAATATAGTATCAGGGTTAAATTCTTTTGAAATTTTAAAATATTTTCTACTAAATAAGAAATAATGCACAGAAAACCATTACCAGCAACAACAAACAATAAAATCCACTAAATCAAGCTCAGAATTATATAATAAAAGTTGGAGTACTGTAAGAATCTATACTTGGGCCACTCTTATTTTTGTTATATATTAATTGTCTTCCCAAATCCACAGATTATAAAATAATTTCACTCAATGATATTTGCTAATAAAGATATATTTAGTCTAGAAAATGAAACAGCTACAAAAATGAAAGATATATGAACTTTTTAAAATACAATAACCTAAAAGTAATTTTACAAAAACAAAAATAGATTAAAAGTAAAACTACTTAAAATCATGTTGACACATTAAAACAGTCTTGACGTTCCACTCTTAAAACTTTTTTAAAAAAACAGGCATTTGTTTTGTGAGACCTAGCTCACATTGTCACCACATTGAGTGTCCTGGTGTCTATTGATGAATGTATACAAAATTTTGTCTGCTTCTGGGATATCGAAATTCATGAGTCTATGTTCATATTTTTTTATGAAAATTTTTCCCCCTAAACTGAGGTTCTTTGGGTGTTGCACTGCTTTTAATAAAGTGAATTTAATTGTGATTCGTGCAAATTTAATAGTTTTACTGCTTCAATGTATCTGTCCTGTACAATATTTACAAGAACCCATGACAGATACATAGAAGATGTAGTAAAACTAATAAATTTGCACAAACCCACAAGTAATTCACTAGGGAAACAGGAATTAACAGTACATTACCTTTTTTGGATTTGAAGATAATAAAAAGCAATAATAAACTGGAATTTGGAAATTTATAGAAAGAATACATACATGGACAATTATATAAAAGCTCATGGTTTCAACCCTAGATCTCATAAAGAAGCAGCCTGTAATAGCATAGTTTATAGATTGGTCAATGTACCACTAAATAAAGAAGAGTATAAAAAGGAATACATACACATAATAGAAGCAGCAAAATTTAATGGAATCAACAAACAAATGATTGATCAAAAAATAAAAAGATTCAAAAGAAAAAAGAAAAGTAAACAAATTACCACACTTAGTATTTAATCGGAAGAAAAAACTTACCATAAGTTCATTTACCACTCATACCTCAATAATAAATTTCAGAAAATCTTCAAACAGTACAACATCTCCTTAGCACCTAAAAATAAGTACAGTGTTGGCAAATTGTTGAAGTTAAACAAATCAGATCCCAGACCCAAAGAAGAAAATTCTGGCAAATATAGGATTAATTGCAAAGACTGTGAAAAAGTGTACATAGGCAAGACAAAAAGGAACATAGGTATCAAATTAAAGGAGCACTGGAGAGATATTAAATACAAACAAATAGAAAAATCAGTGGTTGCAGCACATTTTTGGAATGAAAACCATGAAATCGAGAAGGATATCACTTTATTAAAAGCAGTGCAACACCCAAAGAACCTCAGTTTAAGGGAAAAAATTTCCACAAAAAAAAATGAACATAGACTCATGAATTTCGATACCCCAGAAGTAGACAACATTTTGTATAAGTTCATCAATAGACCACCAGAGCACTCACAGTCAATTATACTGCCAATTTAGACTGTTCCATTAGTCGTTCATGGTTGACAATGTGAACAAGGTCTCATGAAACATGTCCAGATATTTTTAAAAAAGTTTTAAGAATGGAACGTCAACGTTTTAATGTGTTGACATGATTTTAAGTAGTTTTACTTTTAATCTAGCTAAGATTTTAAGATCGTTTCAATGTGTTGATTCCTACATTCATCATTAAAAGTAATCATGTTTCAACACCAAAATAATCAGTACAAAAATGAAATTATAAATGTGAAAATAAATGGCAAATTTATTGAGCATTTGGAGAATATGAAATTTCTGATAGTAATTTTTAATAAAAACATATTTAAACTCCATATTGAACACATGAGTAAAAAACTTAGTATTTACCTAAATTTATTGATAAATCTGGTAAAATATCTAAAGTCAAATTGTAATTTAGGTGAATACTATACTATTTAAATAATTATTTGAAAATAGTATATTATGAACTAATTCAATCCACATCATCAGTTTTTTTTAACCGCCACGGGTGGCCGAGGTCATTAAACCATGAGCGGGAGATCTGGGTTTGAATCCAGCCAGGACCGTCTTCCCTGACTCAGGTTTTTTCCAGGTTTTCCTCAGTCCTCATAAATGGCAAATGCTAGGGAGGTACCCTAAACTTAGGCCTGGAACATTTCCTTCCTTAAAAATAAATCCTTTCCCCATATATAATTTCATTTCATGTATCACCAGTGTCCATCGCCTATGATGCCTCTGTAGCAAAAACGGGCATTAAACACTGTTCATTCATCTTCAGTTTAGGTTTGAGGTGTGGGGTAGCTAAGTATAACAAACATAAACAGATTACTGGTACTGCAGAAGAAATGTATAAGATTGGGATTTCAAAATCCCCAAATGCTTGATGAACTCTTTCAAGGCATTCTCTCTCCCCTAATCCAACTTTAAACCATAGTGATCTCATTTGAGATCCATCCTAACACTGGCATAGCAGCACCAGCTTACACATATACAGAAGTGCTGATACCACACATTGTTGGAGTATGTTCAGACTTCCACAAGTTGCAATGTAAACTTCAATCTAAAGCTATGAAAAACCTGTGCCGACTTGTCACAACTCCTTATTATCCATTCTCAAAACATTCAGGTTGACCCTTGAACAATATATGCAGGAAATAAAAATTTCTCCATTAATGTACTCCAGATCATGGAGTTATTTCGCTGTCTGGGAGCAAGAGTAGTCCTCTATAATCAATAAATGATTCAAAGCTGATCTTTACAAGAATAGATTACCTTTGATCGGGGTGGTTTTTTGAGAAAATGAAGGAGATTTTGATAAAACACAGCTTTTGCTATAAATGAATAATATTCTTTTCCTTAAACAATTTTATTAGATCAAGCAGTGTAGTATTATGCACAATGGTCAAAAATGCTCAAGAGTATTTGAAATAATATTTATTTACATCTTTGGCAAAAGTCTGAAATTTTAAATATTATTTATATGTTGCAGTAATTCTTTGCATGTATAAAAAAAATTAATATTTATTTGTAACTTGGATTTCATTTGGTCTATGCTGCAGCTACTCCTGTCATCAGACTATTTATTATTCATTGCTGAAAATATTTTTTCTGATGTGCATTTGCTGCTGTTATGCTTAGAATAAAACCAAGAATTTTATTAATATTCTGAATGTAAATGTTCCTATCCCTTTCATTTTTTAAGTACAGCTATTCACTTTTCCACATCATTACTAATGAACAAAACTTTGGAATTTATTGCATCTTTCAAAGAATAAAATTTCTCATAAAGGGTTTCCTCATTTATATAATCAAACTGAAGAAAAATGAGTCTTGAACATCTTCAAATATGAAAGATATGTCATAAATCATGGCAACTATTTTTTTCTACAAAGGAGCTAGTTAATTATTAACCACTATTAAACCTTGTTTTATTTTGGTGCTAGGCATATCAGGTATTGCCTATTCAAAATGCCAAATGAGTTACTGAACTCTGGTCCACCCAATATATATATATATATATATATATATATATAGTCTATCCACACTCCAGTGACCAGTACATGGAAGATGTGCACACTCCATTAAATAGGTCTTTGCAACAATATGTGCATTTTAAATTTTTAATACAAAATACACAGATAAATGTATAATTAATACTTAATGTTAATACTAGGTACTAACCTAGAGGAGAGTCTTCAAAGTCAACGTCTCTATCTTGTTCCTTCTGGTTCTTGTCAGAAACAATATTGACAGGTATAATTTCAAATGATTTTGATGCTTCTGTGCTAGTGAGTACTGGAGGAGCCACTGTTGTGGTAATGCTATGCTCATATTTTTGATGTGGAACTCCTATGGTTTCACTATTCTCTTCAAACCTGCAAAGATAATTTAATTGTAAAGGAAAATCTATGAAACTGTATAAACCTCTGCTAAATGTATACTGAAAAAAAATGCACTATATCAAAATGAACTCATACATATTTTGTATAAATAAATAGCTTCTTTTGAAATCAATTTTCTTCACCATATTAATTTATTCCTTCATTATTAACAACTTTGATATCAGAGAAAATTTTGGCTATGGCCAATCTAAAATTACTTCATAGTAGTGATTTGACAGCAGAAATAATAGTTTAAATTCTTCATAATAACAAAAATAAAGATAATTCTTTAAACAGTTTAATTAAGAATAAATCCATTTCACTATTCTTCTTTTACCTGAACAAACTTTTTTCCATTTAATGTCACTCTGAAATAATGTAATATGATTGAGTATAGAAATTGAATTCTTGCATGAATTTTGATTTCACACATACTTTAAAAAAAATTGCTTAATGCAGCATATCCAAATATAAATTCCCTCCTCAAGAGAATGTGATCTATGGTTGAAATACATATGCTTATAACCTGGGACTATTCACACCAGCTTCTGAACCTGGCTGCACTTCAGCATAAATCTCCTCTTCTCCTTCTTCTTCTTCCAAAGTTGACTTTCTCGTTTCAGTCTTTGCCTTGTTCTTCTCTACTGCCTGTTTCTTAGCCATTACCTGTTAGTGCAGAAGTTTAGTGTATTAGCAAAGGAGGCTCATTCTTTTACTACAGTTTCAATATTGCAAAACTGTTTTTAAAATTAAAATTAAGTATTGCTAACAAAGTTGTAGTATTAGAGAATGCAAATAATCATAAAAAAAAAACATCAACAACAACCAACAAGTACAGCAGAAGCAGAATTGTGACATCTATTTTAGGTTTTTAACTTAGCATAGGTAAGTTATTAAAACTGTCTTTCTTACTTGATTCTATCTGAAATTCTTATTCAACACATTAAACAGATTTATGCTTTTACTAAAAATGGTGACTTCTCTCTCCAGCCAATTCACATATACAGTGATATGTGCCTATATTTGAAAATAAGCAATTATATTTTGATATTATTAGGCTCTATTTTCCTAAACCTTTTAAAATCTGCTGATGAAATAAGCTACTTGCTGCAGTTCCTTTTGCATAATGTATACTGTCTTAAGAAAGAAGTTAATTTTCGCTTCTTAAATGATTTAAAGACCTAATATGGTAATCTGTCTTTTTACTTTTTACTTTTATACATAAAATGATAAACCTTTTTCAAGAAAGTGAAAGCTTAGAAGGTTAAAAAACACACATGCAAAAGTCAAGAATATTTATATGGATGCTTCAGATAATTGCTTTTTATTGAAAAATTGACTTGAAACATTTTGATGCCTTCTTTTGGTTCTTGTATCATAGTTCTTAATGAGCTAATTGTATTCATGTATTTGTTTTATCATGGCACAATATCATAATATATAAATGTGACTTGCTTGTGCATAACAACAATCTTTAAAGCTCTCTTGGAACATAAATGTGTTGAGTATTAAGCAAGATCACTTGATTTAAGTGTACAATTTATAGGTGCTTTAAGGCACTAACAAATATTTGATTTACTCTCTTTATCAATATCATCAAATGTTTGTATTCAGAGATGCACCACTCTTTAGAATGAAGAGATTTTGTAACTAAAAGCTTGCAAATTATAAAGTAGGTAAGTGTAAAATACAAAGGAAAAGGAAATATATGATGTTGGAAAAAAAAAAGGAATAGTGTTTAACACCCATTTTTGCTATAGGGGCACCACAGGCAATGGACACTGATGATACATGAGATGAAATGATATATTGGGAAAGGATTTATTTTTAAGGAAGGAATCATTCCAGGCCTAAGTCTAGGGTACCTCCCTGGCATTTGCCATTTATGAGGACTGAGGAAAATCTGGAAAAAACCTCAGTCAGGGAGGATGGTCCTGGTGGGATTTGAACTGCAGACCTCCCACTCACAATTCCGTGCCTTAACGACCTCGGCCACCCATGGTGGTATATATGATGATGGGATTATGGGTATCTGCATATACTTTTTTTTTTCCTAATTCAACTAAAGAAAAAGTGAAATGTCCTTCAATCAGTAAAAACCTCAATGGAAAAAACTTTCTTCATGAGGATTTCCATTTTGTGGGATGAAAAACAAATCTTTAAGAATGGCAGTTTTATGATGTACTGCTGACTGCTACATTTTACCCATTCTTAGTTGATCACATGTAAGCACAATGGAATATTTTGGAAAGAGAAATACTTCATATTATCATTTAATGTTCATAATCTTAAAGAGATTATTCTAAGGCAACACTATCACTGAAGATGACTTAGAACTTATTTAAACCTAAATATGTATCCATTATTATGGATTCTATCCTGACAATCAGTGTAGTTTTATTATCCAGTAATTGAACAGAGAGGTTTATAACTTGAGCAGCGATTTAGAAATTAAGAGAAATTCAGACTACACTTGGCAAGAATTGATATATTATGTATTTAATCCATCAACTGTCACACATTAGACATAAAAAATGATAGAAAAACCTATGACACTTTGAAAAAATTTGTCAGAAATATCTTTGGGCCTAAAACCTTGCAATCTGGAATTCTTCATTCCACATTCTTCAGTTCATTTTCTGAATATGACGGAATCATGTGTAACCTCATGTTGTAAATTTACTACAACTTTAACTTGCCTCTTACAAATCATTTATGTTTTTTGGCATCTGAGGAAGGTTGGATTATTTGAGCCTTTTTTGGTACCTAGTAGCTTAACTCTCAGTTCCATTTTTACAACAATATGACTTTCCTCTAAAAGCTAAATGATAATTAGAAAACAATCAATAAGCTTTAAAATCCATTTCTGAAGTGAAAAGTGAGAAGTGTGTAATTAGATCAGCAGTACAAAAATACTATAAAGACAGAAATATTTTCAATGTAAGGGACATTTTAAAGTTGTTGTTTATAAATGATAATAATATATTAAATGCTAACATGGCAATGATATATTTTTATGCTTTGAAAAAGAACTTACACATTGCTACTGGAAATTATATTATATTGTACTCGTTATGGACCAACGTTGATATGAAAAGTAAGAGAGGCAGAAGCATTACTTCTTAAAATATTAACATTTCTAAATTCAGTCCCCATTTGCATTTATATGCTCTATGGACAGAGATATTTTGACTTTTGCACCAACTAAAACTGGATGTAAGGCCAGCAATAACAGAATATAACAAACTATTCTGTAATCAAAATTGTTAATTAGAACATTGCACAGTGAAGCTAATCATATATTAAGAGCGCGTGAGTGAATCGAATTAACACTCTTTTGCTCCACTTACTTGTTTAAATATGTAGAACTGGTTTAATGAACACTTTGTTTGTATCGTCAGCCCCATTGTCGACTGGAGGATAAACTGTTATGCTGTGGGGATGTGTAATCTGCTCTGGTGGAGATGTGATGAATATGAAGTTTATGTTTTCATCCTGAAAGTGTCATAGCTCATTAAACTGTTTTTGAACTTGTCAATGTAGATTTTTTCCTCATGTTATTAATTCTGTAGGTCCTTGCACGGATTTAATAATTTTGTTTTTTTCAATATGTAACGATTTTCTGTCCAGAAATGCAATGCCACTGCTGATTTCTCCAACTGCTGGTATTTTATGTTTCTGAAATGTTCTTTTAACTGTGTGCTTATTTTATAAATTTTGTGCACAATGTGAAAAAAATCTACATTAGAAAAACAAAGAGAAACATAGGCACATGGTTAAAAGAACATTTCAGAGGCATAAAATACAAGCAGTAGGAGAAATCAGCACTGGCATCGCATTTCTGGACAGAAAACTGCATAATATTGAAAAAAACAAAATTATTAAAATCAGTGCAAGAATTAGCAAAATGGGAGAAAATCTACATTTACAAATACAAGGACAGTTTAATGAACTTTGACACTTCAAGTGATGAAAACATAAACTTCATGTTCATCACACCTCCACCAGAGCACATCCCCACAGCATAATGGTTTATCCTCCAGTTAACAATGGGGATGATAATGCAAACGAAGTGTTCGTGAAACTGGTTCTACATATTTAAACAAGTAAGGGGAGCAAAAGAGTGTTAGTTCAATCATGCAATGATCTTAATATAGACAATTATTTATTTAACCTTTATCTCATTTGCAAATACACCAGTACTTATTTAGGCAATGTACTCTGTAATTTGATGTGGGGCAGATGGAAATTTTAATATAGAGCTTAGGTGATTTTCACTAATTTCAGTGCCCTCTTTATGCTTTGGAATACAAGTTACCCAAGAAAAAATAAGTTTGCAGTTTGCAAAGAGCTGGATCAGACCATATTTTTCTTTATACAAAATAGAATCTTACTGAAACAAATGAAAATACTTTATACTCCCCAATGAAAAAAGCCTTCAGGTGAGTGCTAGGTTTAGGTCTAGTGCAATAGACTGTTTGGACTGGGAACGGGTCCCCATAGAAACAACAATCACAGTATAACTCCTGGTGAAGCAATATAATATACCAATTTCAAGTTCTTGCAATTATAACTTCACTTACAATGAAAATAAGCATGTACTTGTACCTTAAGAAGGAAATGTTAAACTGCTACATTCACATATTTCTGGCATTTTTTTTTTTTTTTTTTTTTTTTTTTTTAGAAAATTAGCATTTATGCTCATTGGTACATTTTCTGAAATTGATAAATTTAATATAGTAGGTTATTTATGGGGAAAGCACTTACTATATTATACTATGAAAATTCCAGCTATTCAAAACTACTGATAAATTTAAACTTGAAAACATACAAGACAATAAGACAATTGTTGCCTCTGAATTACATGTAAGTGATTTGAAATTTTAGTAATCTTCTGTAATTGGATGTTATGGAACATTAATGATACAATAATTGGTCCATGCTTAATATTCTTTATTGATAAAGCATGACTCCATTTCCATGGTCACATTTCAACAAAAAATAACAAGTATTGAAGTATAGAAAAACCTGACTTTATATAAGAAAACCCTTTACATGCTGAGAAAATTGTATGGTGCACAGTAAATGCATATAGAATAATACGGTCTATCTTTTTTTGAAAATACTACATATGTAGAAAAATGAGGGACTGTCATACTTGTACCATTTGTTAAATAACTGAATGGTATTGAATACAGATGTGAGTGTTCCTAGGAAGATTCTGCCACCACTTATACAGTCGGTTGGTGGTAACCATGCTTTACTCATAGGACCAAAGTTATGAATTCAAACTCGACCAGACCGCCAAGGGCGGATTCGTGAGCGGGAGTTTTGAGGTTAGATTCCCGCCAGGACCGTCCTCTCTGACTGGGTTTTTTTTCAAGGTTTTCGTCAGTCCTCATTATTGGCAAATGCCGGGGAGGTACCCTAAACTTAGGTCTGGAACATTTCCTACCTAAAATAAAAATTCTTTCCCAATTTATAATTTCATCCACGTATCACCAGTGTCCACCACCTATGGCGCCAGTAGTAAAAACGGGATTTAAACACTATTAAAAAAAAGGTTGATTTTATTGACATTAAAATTTCTCAAGACATTGGTCCCTATCGTAGATTTATGGCATATAAAAGAACCTCAAGCGTGAAAGAAGAGGTCTCTGAGCAAAATTTATTGGCCATTTAACATCTTGAGTTAATGACCAGAGATTTGAAAGCGTGTTCACAAATCAACATGATAATGATGTGGTGGTGGTGGTGGTGGTGGTGGTGATGATGATGATGATGATCGTGCATACAACAAATAAGTCAATAAATTTCATTCAGGGCATTTGTGAAGATAGGGTAATCAGGATATGTGAAGTAAAGTGTATGGAACAACTCCCACACATAAGAACAAACGAAAGAAAATATCAGGTGAGAAATTTACTCAATTTCTGAAGGTGAACCGATGCGTGTGAATAACAAATTTCTAAAAAGATGTCAGAAATGTATGAATATAGATATTTCAATTACAAAATGCAATAATTTGTATTAGTACGGATGTCTAAAGATTTTTCGCAGATCTTCATTTGACTCATGATGCCTGTGAATTATACACAATTTTCAGGTGTAGTTCAGAACAGAAGAGGCTTTTCCTCTTTACATAAGCTGCATAGCGTGCTGGAGGATGAACCTGGAATAACTGTGCTGGTTTCGTTGAATTTGTTAAATTAGGAAGAGAACATGTTTACTGGACATAAAAGTAGCCATTCTTAGGGTTTAGGAATATGTTTTAATAGCAAGTAAACCTCTCTACTGACGTTTGTTGATTTCTGACTCTCCGTAACCCATTTAAAGCTGACCACGGAAAACTTAGCAGATGGGAAATACTGTATGAACAAGATAAGTTTATAAATAGTTACTGGCATTTTAATTCCCTCATAGATCCAAACACGTACCTTCTTTTCATCGTCTCCCTCCAGAGCCTCTGGTATGACGCCCGTATGACCAGCACTCTGCAACACCACTTTGCGAGGTTTGCTGGTAACTACCGAGTACTCTGTACGGATCGTCTCATTCTGCTGGAGGGGCAGAACTGCGTCTGGCGTCAGGATAGTCTCAGACAGAGTCCTTAGGACAGCTGCTTCATCCTCCATCTCTTCCTCTTCCTCTTCCGCAGACCTCCTAAATACTGAATGGCGAGCAGTTATTTGGTGTGAGGTTCCAAATTGATCTGGCTCTCGATCAGGGATTTTGTGTGCTGTAGCGAATCCTGCCGACATAACGATAATGTCACGTGAATATGTATTCCTTGTTGCAGATTTCTCAAATAAAAAAAAAAAAAAATTATCATAGTAAAATTTTCACCTTTAGAGAGACACGTGCTTTATGTAGGCATTTCGATGAACGCGAAAATAGCTTATGTTTAACTAATATCATTAATTAAACATGATTTAGCTGTTATTACAACTCAGCATATTGGTACAACTCAGAAATATTATCTCTCGAGACAAACTCCAAAGGCAAAATAATTCGTTGCTCTTCCATAACACGCCTATATTAAGTTTCTAAAAATGTCAGATTTTTCAGAGACCCGATGACAGTAAACTTTGGAGACCTTTTCTGTTGGCGGTTTAAGCACCTTGTTGTTGACTTTCTATAAAAAGAAGATGAATATCCCTAGAGTTTCTCAAATGAAGCGGGAGGCAGGTATTCCTTAAGAAATAATTTATATTATTAAATTATGACATCTTCTTTCTCCAACACCGTAAATGGTTTTCAATTATAGTTATAAATAATATATTTGTACAGATTATGGAGCCAACATACATTTAAAGCCAAATTTTCAATTTGTCATCTGAATTGTGGAATCTAAGATTTTATAAACTATTTACAACTTAAAGAATTGTTTTAAAATGACTAAGAAAGAAATTACCGTTAATTTTTCTTAGCATGCAGCTGTTTAAAGAAAATTTAAAGTTTTGTAAATAAATATGCTTAATTAAAGCGGAAAAGGTAGATACAACAAATAAGCCGAAATTTCCCATTATCAACTGCAGATACCCCCTGAGTTGAGAAGATTACATTTGATTTAAAATCTTAAGAATGAATACCGCCGTGGTCAAGTAGTTAGACAACTCATTTCCATCAAGGCGACCCGGGTTAGAACCCTGTTACCGTACTTGCAGTAAAGCGGGGCTTGAGAAGATGTTCTTCGGATACTGTTGTTTCCTCATTCGTTCCACTTACTGCTCCTTTGTCACGCTCAATCCCATCTTAATATTTCCAGTATATCGTAATGTACTCAGGATTACGGCAAGTACCTTTAAAATGAACTGCACTATTCCATTAACCTATAGCGCCCGTGTGAGGAAATGACTACTATTTGATCATTAGATGTCATCATCACATCTTAGAGACAAGGTATTCTAAACCTTCATTACTTTGTAATGTCTTTATTTTTCTATTGCTAGTTTCAAAGCACACAAGTAGTGTATGTCTGTTTTCCGGTGAAGTTTATTGCAGGTACCTGCATTATCGACAATTAGGATTGAGAGTAGGTGGTTGTGTTACCGACATGCATAGCTGCATTACCGATCTTGAGTGGTGGCGGGGGATAGGTGGTTGCGTTACCGAACTTCAGCATTCCTGCGACAAACCCCATCCGGAGAAGGAACGTTGTTTATGGGTTAATGCATTATCCATGTTTTGGGGAGTGTTAAAACATTTTTGGAATTCCAGTTTTTTACCTTCGAGGTTTTATTTACTGTCGAGTGAGGTGAGTGTTTTTTCTTCTCTACATTGGCAAAGCTTTTTTTTTACCCTTGGTGGGTGGGCATTATTATTCTACTGGAGAAAAATGTATCGCGTTCAACTTTTAATATGAAAAAACGTTGCAATTATGCAAAAAATATCCTTAAATGCGAAAATATAATTTTCTATTATAAAAAATGTTCTAATTGTTTGTAATTACGCAAAAATATTGTAATATTGCAAAATTTTTGTTAAAAAGGGAATCATACCACTGACATTGATAAAATGCAAACTATATATATTAATTGTGAATTACATAATTAAAATACAATTGACGTCTTAATTATGCAATAAAATATCTTCAAATGCTAACGACACAGTTAAAACACAAACAACGTTGATAAAATATCGCCATGACGTGATAAATAGCATACCCTAGGCCAAATGAATGTTTTCACCTCCTATTCCGTCGACTCACTGATCGTTTGGTGGGATTGATTTATTTACGGACGCTCTTCAACATCTCGGGTCATCAGCGTCCCATTCAACTCGGGGAGTAAAACGGCCGACAAATTTTGCTCAGAGGCCTCTTTTTCAGGCTTGAGGTTCTTTTTCGTGCCGTAAATGTACGACACGGAACCCACGGCTTTACTTTCCTTCCGAAGGAAGCCATACTTAGGATTTTTACGTCCTGAAAAATCCATCGGTCCTGGTCGGGTTCGAACCCGCGATCTTCGGTTTAGCAGGGTAAACCGACTCTGGATCGTTGGTGAAAAGTTATGTTGGCATATGCTTTTCACCGCAATCATGTTGCAACTTATCTGAAAGCTTTCACCCCAGGTAATTTTATTGTTTCCACTGTTAAAAACATTCCCTTTGCTTGTGAATTTCGGTCTTAACAGGTTATCGTTTAAGGTCAGACATTGTTTCTCCTATTGAAAGCATTTCCATGTTTTGGAGAATTTCAATCTTAAAAGCTTGTGCATATTATGGCAAGATTTTTATTGTTTTACCTCTTAAAAGCATTTAAGAATTCCAGTCTTAAAAAGGTTTTTCCGTTGTCGTTTATGGCAGGGTATATTTTATTGTCGGAGTAACCTAATAGTGAGTTTTTCCATGTTTTTCAGAATTTATGTCTTTTTTAGGGTAAGGAGATGTGGAAAATCGATCTCATTGGTTGAAAATAAAGTGAACGGCAGTAGAAAATCAATCCTCATTGCCTGATGGACTGTGCATGTGACTGAATAGTAGATAAGTTTTTGGTGGAAAAATAAACTACAATTTATCAAATGTGTATATGGTCATTGAAATACATATTGCATCTTTCTTTATAGCGAAGTACAGTGATAGTATTGTCAACACAGTGAGGAGTTACGTAAATAAGTGTAGTTACAATTATAGGTATATCGAAGTCCATAGGCTAAGTTATATTTGGAAACCGTAGCAAAAAGTCTAACAGTTATACTGCTGTGGCAGATTCTACGTGTTTCGTAAACTATCCAAGTCCTTGCAGATCAATTTACGAGTGTCCTCGTTGTAGTATTTTTAATTAAAAAATGTCAAGTAAACTGAAGTGTAATCAGTGTAAAAATCACTTTGGTGAACATCCCCATTTTTATAGTTGTTTGTGGAAACCCTTTTACACCAACGATAAATTTGTCAACTTTATACTTGATGATATAGAATGTAGAAACATTATGTTCGAACAGAATGAATATGTACAGGTGTTGTACAAAAAACTAGTTTTTTATCCAAAATGTTTATATTGTCAAGCACTACGTACTTGTAACCTGTATAATATTACATCGCCATTTCAACATATACATAACCATGTCTGCAAGTGTATCCATCGTAATTTCTTGTTTTAATTTTCTATAAGTTGTTATATATTTTCCAGAAAATAAGCTTTTTAACAAAGTGTATATACTACCATAGTATATTTAATTTTCTAAAGTAATAGTTGTTGGTAAAAATGTGTTTTATATGTGTTTTCACTAATGTTTTCGATTTTAATGTCTATTACCACAAAAGTCAGGCTTTTAGCAAAATGTATAACAGTATGTTTTAATTTATATCTGTTTAAAAATGCGCTTAATTTCTATTTACCCCTCAGATTTTAATACATATTTCAGGTTTTTGACAAATGTATGTCAATATGTTTTAATTTTATATCTTATAATAAAGTACACTAATTTATACTAAATTTAACGTCTTATTTTCCCCTTCCCCTATTCACCAATCAATGTTGATAGAAGTTTTGCATGGTTTATGCACAGGGAAAACACGTGCTTTTAGCAGCATAATTCACTTAAGTGTTGTTACGTTAACTTCCGATGAGTATGGTGTCCATAAAACTAAATACTTTATCACTACGCCATGTCATCTTTACTCCCGTATACTTAAAGGTTTCTGTTATGCCTAAGCGGCGGAAGAAAACTTTCACTTTTAACACGATAATTCACTAAATTTTTGTAAGTTAACTTTAGGGTACTCACTCGGCTGCGAAAAAACCGAATATTTTTTAACTTATGTAGAGTTAAACAGAACGTTCCTCGAAAAAAGATCTCGCAAAAGGCTTTTTAACACTTGATCGTGAAAAAGAGAAGAAACTAAAGATTTCGCCTGCTAAATCATTTTAAAATTGTACATATATTACAAACATATAATTCACACACACACTGAATCATTTTTCTGTATGTCAAATATACTAAGCTTTTTAGCCTATTAACAAGAATAGCCGAACGATGCGGATGCTTTCTTTATCCCAGCCGAATTTCTTTTAGTAGTACCTACTAAGTTATTCTGGTGACTTTTTATTTATTAAATGTGAATAATGGGGAGATTTGGCCTGGTACCCCAAGGAAACTGCATCCTGTTTTATCTCTGTGAGCGGGGTGGAATGGTGGAGAGAGATGTCAGGTGATTTACTTTAACAGGAGAGTCCGGGGGGCAGGAAATGCTGTCACTTTTCTTTCATTGCAGAGTCATATTGAAATGTTAGATGAGTTTTCTCTTTTTCTTCAAATAGGACACTGAAAATATTTTAGGTACATGTTGGAATAGAAGTCAAGTGTTTCGTAACTTAGAAAAAACATTGTTGCTGTGATTAATTATCTCTGCAGAGGAAAAGGGATTTAATGGGTGCGGCATTTCCTGTATCAAGGCGTATGAAAACAGCGGAAAATGAAAATTTTATTCTATATAACCATTCAGTTAAACAAAATGTATTCCCAATGAGTTTACGCACCATAATACATAAAAGCACAAACTCTATAGTAAAGATTGTTAATATTTTAATTACTGCAGCTTTCCCACCAATGTATTTCATAACTATTTGTCTCTTTCACGACTCTTCACCTACAAAAGACCAAACAATAGATGCATTCTATAACAGAAAAAGTTATACTGTAGTTTAACAGATAATGATTGACAGCAAAATAAAATTGTATTTTATTCGTTTTAATTTGTTTATCAACCTGAACCATTGTCTCGTTTTAACCTTCTTCTTCTTCTTCTTCTTCTTCTTCTTCTTCTTCTTCTTCTTCAACACACCAAAGCCATTGCCCAATTATATAAAAGAAAAAAGCATCCTGTATTTTTCGCTCACTGTTAATGATGTTATAACACATTTTTCTTTTATTCGTTTTAACTTTCCCGTCATCATTTCTCCCAGAAGAGACGCACAATTAGATAGAATGTATGTTGATATTCTCTGCACTGATATGTCATGAGTCAATCCTCGCTCCAAGCAACATTTTAAGCCGTCTGCAACCATCCTTGCCCGTAATAGATGCCGCAGAATTAATGGAGATATGTTGATGTCCAATATGTTGCATATTCTATCTATTTGTATATACCAAGAAACTAGATCACTGAGAACACGTCTTTGAGTAGAATCGAGGATGTAGTAATTAAACTGAAAGCGCAGTTTACGAACTCACAAATATATACCTCACGCGCATGCATAAACGACATCATGTATCACATGTGCCTAACCGTTTTGTGTACTTTAATGGATGCCGAAAGATTAAAGTTTAGGTTTTCAACACTTATTTCATTGACATGTACGACTTAAAATTTTCCAGCAAACAGTCCTTTGTTATGTTTACTATAGCGAATAGGTGTGTAAAAATTTAAGAATACAGCTTTATTCCAGTGATATTTAAAAGCTTTTTAAGAAGAATTCACGTAAACATTTTTTTTTTCATAGAGAGACACTCACCTTATAATGCTTTAAAGCGAAACTAACGTTTACACATTGAATGGAAAGATTAAAAAAAAAAAAAAAAAAGTACTTCTATTCCAAAGATATTTAAAGAAAAATTTTTTTTTTAAAAAAAAGACTATACATGGCCTACAAGTGCTCTATCTGATTTTGAAGTAAAACTGGCATTTTTTCAAGAATGTCGGTTACAGAAATTTATGGCACACCTCCTAGCTAAAGTCACTTTATTTTTTAGTAAATATGCCCTTCACTCTCTAAACTCACTGATTTAGTAACAAAAGCCTTTGTCCAGTTTTGGAGTCAAACTAGATGGGCCACTTATTGTGTGGAATTACACGCACAGGCACTTTGCCCCAAAACATTTTAACAAAAAGGAATGAATTGTGTGTATAGGAGTGGTGCTCGGTGGAAATATATATTTTAACCCTTTTTGTGTACTTTAATGATTTTTTTTCTGCGAAAGGCTATAATTTAGATTTTAAACACTTACTCCATTCTCATGTACGACGTAAAAATTTCAGAATACTGTCTTTTCACATTTACTATAACGAATAAGCGTACAGTCGGTCCTGGTGGTGTAGTGGTTACCATACTTGCCTCCTACGCCCAAAATGCGGGTTCGAACCCGGCCAGGATCGATGGATTTTTTCGGGCGTAAAAATCCTAAGTATGGCTTCCTTCGGAAGGGAAGTAAAGCCGTGGGTCCCGTGTCGTACATTTACGGCACGAAAAAGAACCTCAAGCCTGAAAGAGAGGCCTCTGAGCAAAATTTGTCGGCCGTTTCACGCCCTGAGTTGAATGGGACGCTGATGACCTGAGATGTTAAAGAGCGTCCATAAATAAATCAATCAAAAAAAAAAAAAAAAAAAGAATAGGCGTACAAAAATTTACGAATACATTTTGTTCCAAAGACCTTCAAAACACCTTTTCAAAACAAAGTTTACATATATAGCCAATGTCTTTATGTGCCAAGTCTTTTAAAAACTTTGTAAGAAAAATTCACGAACCAAAAGTATTCATAGAGTCACATTCAACTTATATGGTTTTGAAGCGAAGCTAACGTTTATACATTGCATGGAAAGAGAAAAGATAACGATTATATTTTTATTCCAAAGACATTTTAAGCAGCTTTTTTTTTTTTTTTTTCAAAAATGTCTATACATGGCTCACAAGTCTCTACCTGATTTTGAAGCAAAACTGACATTCTTTCAAGAATGTGGGTTACAGAAATTTATGCCACACATCCTAGCTAAAGTCACTTTATTTTTTAGCAAATAAGCCGTTCATTCTCTAAACTTACTGATTGAGTAACAAAAGCCTTTATCTGGTTTTGAATTCAAACTAGACGGGTTACTTATTATGTGGAATTACACGCACAGGCACTTAGCCCCAAAATATTAAAAAAAAAAAAAAAAAAAAAAGGAATGAATTTTGTGGATAGGCATGGTGATCGGTGGAAAAATGTTTTAACGCAAGGTCACGTCTTTTTTTTTTACAATAATTTTTAGATACAATATCGTGTGGTATTATTAACATCCTCTTAGCCCTTAGCTTTGAATACAGTCATCCAATGAACATGTGTGTTCTCAATAAAAAGATTACGTAAAACATTTTCAATTTTATTTTAGAGTGCGCAAAATTCGCAATTTTCTCCTATGCGCTTTTCAACTATACATCCTAGATATACACTATTGCTGACAGTGAATAATGTTACAGGCGTTAAAATATATTTACGTGCATTTGCTTAAAATTACAAATCAAAATATAGAAAGATGACATGGATTTTCACCCGAATCAATTATTAAAAATAATTACATATTGACTTTTCGGCACGCGCATCGTGAAGGCATATAGGGAATGCGAGCCCCCAATCATTAAACCGTCTTCTGTACTTTTACGTGTAACCTCAAAGCGTTAAGTTATTTACTGTACTTTTACCTTTAATAGCTCAGTAATAAAAAGGGGAGTTAAATACCTTGAAAAAACCCACATTCTAGAAGAAATGTCAATTTTGCTTCAAAAGCAGGCAGAAGCTTGTAAGCCATGTGTAGTCTTTTTTGAAAAAAAAAAAATAAATAAATGTCATTAGAATAAAAATATAGTCGTAATATTTTCTCTTCCATTCAAAGTTAGTTTCCCTTCAAAACCATATAAGGTGAATGTGACTCTATGAATACTTTTGGTTCATGAATTTTTCTTACAAAGTTTTTAAAAGACTTGGCGCGTAAAGACATTGGCTATATATGTAGACTTTTTTTTAAAAAAATGTTTTAATGGTCTTTGGAATAAAATGTATTCGTAACTTTTTGCATGCCTATTCGCTATAGTAAATGTGACAAAAGACAGTTCTCTGAAACTTTTTATGAAGTACATGAGTCTTGAGTAAGCGTTTTAAACCTAAATGTAAACCTTTCGGAAAAAAGATCAATTAAAGTACACAAAAAGGGCTAAAATATATTCTATTCACACAATTAATTCCGTTTTTGTTAAAATGTTTTGGGGCAAAGTGCCTGTGCGTGTAATTCCACGCAATAAGTAACCCATGTAGTTTGACTTCAAAACCGGACAAAGGCTTTTGTTACTGAATCAGTGAGTTTAGAGAGTGAAGGGCTTATTTACTAAAAAATAAATAATTAAAACACTTTAACAAAAAAACTCATAAAATGACAGTTAATTTAAAGGATAAAATAAGTAATTCACGAGGAGGTGTGCCATAAATTTCTGTAATCCACACTCTCGAAAGAATGTCAGTTTTGCTTCAAAATCAGGTAGAGCACTTGCAGGCCATGTATAGTCATTTAAAAAAAAAATTCTTTAAATATCTTTGGAATGGAAGTACAATGTTTTTTTTTTTTTTTTCCCTTTCCATGCAAGGTATAAACGTTAGTTTCGCTTTAAAGCAATATACGGTGAGTGTCTCTCTACGAAAAAAAAAAATTTTTTTTCGTGTTTTCTTCTTAAAAAGCTTTTAAATGTCACTGGAATAAAGCTGTATTCTTAAATTTTTACACACCTATTCGCTATAGTAAACATAACAAAGGACTGTTTGCTGGAAAATTTTAAGTCGTACATGTCAATGAAATAAGTGTTGAAAACCTAAACTTTAATCTTTCGGCATCCATTAAAGTACACAAAACGGTTAGGCACATGTGATACATGATGTCGTTTATGCATGCGCGTGAGGTATATCTGTGTGAGTTCGTAAACTCGCTTTCAGTTTAATTACTATATCAGCGTATCTACTCAAAGACGTGTTCTCGGTGATCTAGTTTCTTGGTATACACAAATAGATATAATATGCAACATATTGGACATCAACATATCTCCATTAATTCTGCGGCATCTATTACGGGCAAGGATGGTTGCAGACGGCTTAAAATGTTGCTTGGAGCGAGGATTGACTCATGACATATCAGTGCAGAGAATATCAACTTACTTTCTATCTAATTGTGGGTCTCTTCTAGTAGAAATGATGGCGAGAAAATTAAAATGAATAAAAGAAAAATGTGTTTTAATATCATTAATAGTGAGCGCAATTTTTTCTGTTTTGTAATTTGGCAATATGTTGGTGCGTTGAAAAAGAAGGAGAAGAAATAGATAAAAACCAGAGAATGGTTGAGGTGCGTAAACAAATTAAAACGAATAAAATCAAGTTTTATTTTACAGTAATAATAGTGTGTGAAACTACAGTGTAACTTTTTCTATTATAGAATACATCTATTGTTTGGTATTTTGCAGACATTTTTTTTGTTAATTTTATTTATTTATGAACGCTCTTTTCACCGCTCAGGTAAAGAAACGGCCGACAAATTTTGTTCAGAGGCTTCTTCTTTTAGGCTTGAGGTTCATTTTCGTGCCGTAAATGTACGACACGGGACCCACGGCTTTACTTGCCTTCCGAAGGAAGTCATACTTAGGCTTTTTATGCCCGAAAAAATACACCAATCCTGGCCGGGTTTGAACCCGCGATCTTGGGTTTAGAAGGTCAGTATGGAGCTAATTGCACCACCAGGACCGACAGTTTTGCAGGTGAAGAATCGTGAAAGAGACAAATAGTTGTGAAATACATCCGTGTGAAAGTTGCAGCAATTAAAATATTTAAACACCTTTACTATACAATTTATGGTTTTATGTGGTGCGTGAACGCAGTGGGAATTGATTTTGTTTAACTGAATGGTTATATAGAATAAAATTTTTATTTTCCGCTGTTTTCACACGCCTTGATACAGGAAATACCTCACCCATTAAATCCCTTTACCTCTGCAGAGATAATTAAATACAGTAACAGTGTTTTTCCTCAGTTTTGAAACATTAATTTCTATTCCAGCATGTATCTAAAATATTTTCAGCATCCTATTTGAAGAAAAAGAGAACATTTCATGTAACATTTCGATATGACTGTGCAGTGAAAGAAAGGTGAAAGCTACTGTATTTTAATGATGTAACTCACAATTATAAGTGTAATTTGCTTTTTATCAATGTCAAGTGTGCAATTTGTTTCCCAACATTTTTTGCAATATTATAATATTTTTATATATTTACAATATTTGTGTGTAATTATAATATTTAGGCATAGTTACAAAATTGTTGGCTCAATTACAACATTTTTAATAATTACAATATTTTTTACATATTTTTCTCATTTAAGGATATTTTTTGGCATAATTACAACATTTTTTTCCTATTAAAAGTTGAACGCGATACATTTTTCTCCAGTAGGATAATAATGCCCACCCACCAAGGGTATAAAAAACTTTGCCAATGTGAAAAAAAAAAAAAAAAAAAAAAAAACACTCACCTCACTCGACAATAAATAAAACCCCGAAGGTAAAAAATTGGAATTCCAAAAATGTTTTAACACTCCTCCAAAACTTGGATAAAGCGTTAACCCATAAATAACGTCCCTTCTCCGGATTGGGTTTGTCGCAGGAATGCTGCAGTTCGGTAACGCAACCACCTAACCCCCTTGCCACTCTAGGTCGGTAATGCAGCTATGCATGTTGGTAACGCAACCAACCTCTAACCCTAAAGGTCGGTAATGGAGCTAATTGCAATACACTTCACCGGAAAAGGAATATGCACTATTCACACATGTACATTAGCAAAACTCACCTTTTGTGGCAGCAGCGGAATTTCCATGGCCACTCTGAATTAGCACATATTCCTCCCCTGGAACAGGCTCAGTGATGACGTTGGAGTTCTTACTCTTTGGACGTCCCTGGCATTGCAGAATAGCCAGGGCTAGAAGCAGCAACAACAGCCTACGAGAAACAAAAGACAAACGTTTAGTTACATTTTATGACGTATACAAAGTTGTTCTATTTTATTTAAATTGTTATTTAGCTCTCTTTAAATAAAATAAAAATATAAGCAGAGAAAGTTACTATTTTTTATACCTTGTTTGTCTTTTAAATTAGACTAAATTAGCACATGGGCTGTATAAAAAGCGGCAAGATAGTATATAGAAATGGCAATTATGACTGCATTGGTAAAACACCTGTAATTATAGTTAGTATAATAGTGAAAATTACACTCTTACAAGTTCCTCATTTCACCCTTACTTTTCTCGCTGGATGAATTAATATTATTCATTATTTCAGCTCTTTTTTAACACCCATTGCCGGCTAGTAAAGGAGTTTGAGACGAGGGCTGAAATTAATTAATGATGAGATAATGTGTTTAGCCTAAGAATGACTTGTGGTAATCATAATCACCTAATTCTACTTGATTTCAGATTATTATATCAAAATAAATATAAAAAAGTAAGGCATAATATTCCACATTTATAGATAATCTGTTTAGAAAACACCTGTACAAAATTTCTACGTCGCTGGTGCGTTAGAAGAAACTTCGCAACTCAGAGCGTGTCTCAGTTTAACATTCCCTGGCGACAAAGTTAATTGTTACAACTTTATTGCATAGCACATGCTCCGGCGAAAGTTTGAGTGCAGGCACGCGCATGCGTTGAATGATAAGGTCAAGTTCAACAACCAGGTTTACGTGGCAATGGGCTTAGTGGGAGGGTCAGAGGAAGTCATTTGAGCGAAGAAGAGGTTATCAAGTCCTAGTCTGCGGCTCCAAAGGTATAGTACCGTTTACTCAACAGCAACTTTTCAACTAATTTCGAAGACATGTATTTTTAAATGACTAACAAATGTTGGCAAATGAAGAGCCACTCTTATCAACATTTTATTTATAATGTTCTTTAAATGTCAAATCCAAAACTCATTTTGAGGTATGGATTCTGAAGAAAGAAGCAAGAGGAATAAATGTTAATTTACATTTACATTTCAAAAAAAAAAAAAAAAAAAAAAGTTACGGGAATGTGTTGTATTTGGCACTTGAGGAAACTGTGATTAATTTTTTTTCATCTCAAGAGCTAGAGTACTTTTTTCTCTCTCTTTAATATTTTACCTAAGTATTTAAACAATATCGATATGTGCGCTCTCTAGCTCATAAACTTACTACCCTCTTGGAACAAATGCTCTGGCCTTTTGTGTCTCAGAGAATGGAATATAAAAAAGTACATTCACAAGTCTTTCAAACCCAAATTCTATTGGTACATTTGGGCGGGAGGTGTTGCGATATACAATATTGTGACGTGACCTCATTTCCCTGCTGTAGCTGCTGCGATAAACTAATCTATTACCATTTTCAGCACAGATTAATAGCAGGCCCTGTTTCATATTGCTGAAGTTATGTATATAAATTTGCAGGTCATTATATTAACAAAACATTTTACAATATGCTTGTTTAGAACCTCTAGCGCGGTAATCACTGTGTATTTTTATACTTCGAGTATTAACTCTCTTTTTGAAGTCAACCATAACCACTTTCTTAAATATTGTCACTACTATCTTGTTTCTTGAAATTCTCAATCCATTTTAGTCCTAATTTCTCCATATTTTCCCCCGTAGCTTTAAAACGATTTTCCCCACAATTTCTATTGGAAGTTTCCCTCATTTTTTAAGATATCACTTGTTCTCTCTAATATTTTGTTTCTTTACATTCCAAAATATGTCACATACGAGTTACTACTAAAATAGCAGTCTATAATTTAAATTTTTATAATGCAGCTATATTTAATACACATTCTAAGTCTTTGCACTTTAATTTTACTTTTCAATATGGAAATTCTACTCATCTTATTAATGTTGGGATATTCACCTCTTGGTAACATTGTTCGGCGAAAGCTGTTTTTAAAGCCTCTCTTGTCTGGTTCTATTTGGTATCAGTCTCGAAATGTTGAGCAGGAGAAAATAGCGATATTAAATAGTAAAAGAGCAAGTGGGGTTTCACTATTATTTATTTACTTTTAAATGTACTTGTTTTTACATAGTTTGATTATAACATATTATAATAACACCAAAACAATAAGCAAAAGAGAGTTATTGTGTGTATCGCATTCACTTCCCCGTGTCTGAAACACTGTATCTTCTTAATGAAAATGATATTCCATAAATATGAAATAATGTCTTCTAGGATTAATATAATTGGTTTACAGTTTGGTACGGCTGCTGTAATTTGTGCTGGTGACTGAAATTATAACTTGAATAAAAGTTATTCTAAGTTCATCAATCTTTTTGATCACGATGGTAGGTTTGTGAAATCTTGCATGTCAAGAATTTTGAAATTCTTATTAACGGCTGGATAAAACCCTCAAAAATATCTTTATCGTGCATTTGAGCAGCCATATTTCCACTACATATGTACAAGATTGTACATCTTCAATAACAATGTCGCCCCAGTCCAAAACTATTCCTCCATGAAATGGTACAACCTCCTAGATGTGTTCGACTCTTTCGAGAGTATCACACCGAGTCAATATGGAAATATGGCGACTATCAGATAAAAATGCAATACTGGACTCATCCACGTGGTGCCCTGATGAACGAACATATGTCATACCAGTTTTCATGCTGCTGTGACCAACTAACAGTAAAATGTTTCAAGGACAACTAGAATACGCGTGGGGATTAATTATTATTAAATGTTGCCTTGAAAAATAACGGATGATGTGCTGTGATGACACCTGGAAGTTCAATGTAATGGACGCCCGCTTAACTGAGGAGTCCAAGTTTGTCATTTACAGGGTCCTCTAGGCCTTTTTCTCTTAGTGTGATTTCTCTTTCTCTCATGGAGAACCTTGTGGTTACTCTCTGAGACACTTCAAGAACATGTATACCGTCAACATTTTTAGTCCCGAATCTAGCATATCGATAGAGCTAGTAGAAGTTTCCTTCTCTCCATTGTCATTTTGGCGTTACACATGTGAAAATATGCGTACACCTTTAAAATAATTATTAATTTCGACTCATATCATTTTTTATAACTGCACACATTTTGCAGTAATAATACAACTAGCAAGAGGTCATCAGTTAATTTGTTTTGGTAACGAAATATATGTAAGCAATACAATTATCAGTGATAAAGCTAAAATTCAAATGTCCCAAACTTTTGCAGTGCAATTTATTTTCTGCATGCATCAACCTTCCTTTTAAGAGATAGGTGATTAAGGGTTATGTTGAACAAATATCCATATCTTGTTTAACTCATTAATCTGTGCTTCCTTCGTCCATCTGTATTGCTTCAATGATGCAGCTAATTCATCGACAACGGTTTTCGATTCGATCTTTGGACCGCCTCCATTTTTTTGAATAGTGTTTAATGCCCGTTTTTACTACTGAGGTACCACAGACGTGGATACTGACGATACATTAGATTTTTATTTGTTTATTTAAGGACGCTCTTTATCATCTCAGGTCATCAGCGTTCCATTCTATTCAGGGCATGAAACGACCGACAAATTTTGCTCAGAGGCCTCTTCTTTCAGGCTTGAGGTTCTTTATCGTGCCGTAAATGTACGACACGGGACCCATGGCTTTACTTCCCTTCCGAAGGAAGCCATACTTGATATTTTTACGCCGGAAAATATCCATCGATCCTGGCCGGGTTTGAACCCGCGACCTTGGGTTTAGAAGGAAAGTATGGTTACCACTACACCACCAGGACCGACGATACATAAGATAAAATGATATATTGGGAAAGGATTTTTTTAAGGAAGGAAACGTTTCTGGCCTAAGTTTAGGGTACCTCCCCGGCATTTGCCATTTATGAAGATTGAGGAAAACCTGGAAAAAACCTCAGTCAGGGAGGACGAGCCTGGCAGGATTGGAACACAAGGCCTCCTGCTCACGAGTCCGCGCCTTAATGACCTCGGTCACCCGTGGCGGTACCATGGTCTAGTAGTAGCGACTACTAGGTAATAAGTTGCGACTACTAATCAGAAGGTCCCGGGTTCGATTCCCGGTCAGGCCAAGCTGTCTGTAAACAAACTTTGGAGAAATATTTTTAGATTACTTTAGATAAACGAAAGTTTTTTTTTTAATAGTTGACAATAGTGTTAGAGATATAAAGCCGTGTTAATAGTTATTTATAAAGGTGTCAAGTACGAAAAGTATACATTTAAACGGACAAATCTGAAGTTTACGAAGCTAATGGAATTGGGGCGAGTCCACTAAAGTTATTTACGCATTTTATTTTTATTTTTTTTATTTTTTATTTATTTATTTATTTTTTTTAGCGAAAGCGTTTTAAATGACAAACAATTTAAAGGACGAAAAAATGAAAGAAAAGTCATTGAGCCAATCTTTCTAATATTTATTGCTATAAGTTAACGTAATATTAGTAATTGTTTTTTATGAATACTTTTTTATATAGGATATTTATTATTTCTTGAAATGGGTGACATTACTAACTAAATTTCGGATAAATTGAGAGACGATTGCTATGCGCAAGGTCTCGGTAGTAGTATACTGCATTCAAAGAATGGTATAAGGTAATGGTTGTGAACAAAGATTTGAATCTAACTTATTTACCTCAAAAATCAAATTATATACTATAGTGTTCTAAAAAATCTGTATTCCAACCATAAACCTCCTTCTTCAAACTTGAAGTACCCTAGCTCGCGTCAAACTTATGCTGATATCTTGTTAGCGAATAAATTGTTCAATCTCTAACAATGATATAAATTTTGTTTAATAGTCCAATAAAACTAAAATTTATGGCCTATTACCCTCTCCAAAACAAAAATTTTAGAGAGCCGGTATTAAAAAAGTAAATTACGTTTAACTTATTTTAACAACCTATAGAAAATGACTGGTCTATTAAAGAAAAGCAGAATGGTAAGTATATAATACGAAATGAATCCAAAAATTATTTATTTATAAAAATTGAAAGACTGTCTAAAATAGTATTTGACATATGTTAAAAATAAATATGTTGTTCATCACCTAGATTTACAAACTATAATATAACTAATACCACTTGTATCATAAATAATTATTGCATTAGAACAATTAATAAACAAAAAGTAGATTTGTATTCTGAAAGATTACATTAATAGTTGCAATGTATGGAACTGAAATAATTTTAAGGATATTCATCAACGAACAGGATTCTTGTACAACTTAAGATTTAAATCAAATAATTAAAAAAACAGACTCTGGAAGCGTTAATGTGTATTAAGTTCTATTTGGCTCAGCACTCAATTCAAACGTCTTACTATCTTAGCCTCATTCTGTGATCACCAATTCATTTAATTCCCCACGGCAGACGCACTCTGACTAATCAGCGTTAAAAGCAGGTGTCTAGCAATAAGAACCACCGAAGTTCGAATCCTAGCCATGAGTAAATGGTTTTATTTTTTGTTTTTTTGCAAGTAAAATAATGTTTAATATGCAAAGGATGAATATTGCTTTCAATTGCATATGTCCATTTGAATTTTAAGGTGTTTATGCTCTCTCTCACACACACACACACACACAAAGGACTTTCACTTTTCAAAATAAATTGGTAACTAATAATTATTTTAAACGAAATAAAGGCAATTTATATTTTATTTTATTGTTCATTTTAAAATATTAATTTGGCATTTATATCGAAAGGAAAGATTGTTAATGCAAATTTTTGTGTTTGAGCATAAATGCCGCGAAAATGAAATATATGTTGTTTATGAAAAATATTTTATTGTCTTATACTAAACATTAATTTTATTTGCAAAACTTAACAAATAAAAAATTCAAGTGCAACGAGAATTCGAACCTACGTAGTTCCTCATTTCTAGACATGTGCTTTTGCTCAGTTCCAGAGCACATAGTCCAAGCAAACGCACTTTCTGTTTATGGTATAACTTAAACATGAACTGAAGGTGGATTGTGAACCCAGCGTTAGGGAACGCTTCCGATGTTTCCTGAATCCAACATGGTTTCTGCCTGATAGTTATCATTTTTTTTTTATTTTTTGTATGTACATACTCAGCTGTGCCTGATACTTATTATTATTTTTTTATTATCTGTATGTACATACTCAGCTGTGCCTGATACTCATTATTATTTTTTTATTATTTGTGTGTACATACTCAGCTGGCCTGATACTCATTATTATTTTTTATTATTTGTGTGTACATACTCAGCTGTGCCTGATACTCATTATTATTTTTTATTATTTGTGTGTACATACTCAGTTCTGCCTGATACTCATTATTATTTTGTATTATTTGTGTGTACATACTCAGCTGTGCCTGATACTCATTATTATTTTTTATTATTTGTGTGTACATACTCAGCTGTGCCTGATACTCATTATTATTTTTTATTATTTGTATGTACATGCTCAGCTGTGCCTGATACTCATTATTATTTTTTATTATTTGTATACTCAGTTGTGCCTGATACTCATTATTATTTTTTATTATTTGTATACTCAGCTGTGCCTGATACTTATTATTATTTTTTATTATTTGTGTGTACATACTCAGCTGTACCTGATACTAATTATTATTTTTTATTATTTGTATGTACATATTCAGCTGTGCCTGATACTTATTATTATTTTTATTATTTGTGTGTACATACTCAGCTGTACCTGATACTCATTATTATTTTTTATTATTTGTATGTACATACTCAGCTGTGCCTGATACTTAAACTTATTATTATTTTTATTATTTCTGTGTACATACTCAGCTGTGCCTGATACTCATTATTATTTTTTATTATTTGTATGTACATACTCAGCTGTGCCTGATACTCATTATTATTTTTATTATTTGTGTGTACATACTCAGCTGTACCTGATACTCATTATTATTTTTTATTATTTGTATGTACATACTCAGCTGTGCCTGATACTCATTATTATTTTTTATTATTTGTATACTCAGTTGTGCCTGATACTCATTATTATTTTTTATTATTTGTATACTCAGCTGTGCCTGATACTTATTATTATTTTTTATTATTTGTGTGTACATACTCAGCTGTACCTGATACTCATTATTATTTTTTATTATTTGTATGTACATACTCAGCTGTGCCTGATACTTATTATTATTTTTATTATTTGTGTGTACATACTCAGCTGTACCTGATACTCATTATTATTTTTTATTATTTGTATGTACATACTCAGCTGTGCCTGATACTTATTATTATTTTTATTATTTGTGTGTACATACTCAGCTGTGCCTGATACTTATTATTATTTTATTTATTTTTTGTGCACATACTCAATTCGACTCTATAAACGGGTTTATCTTCACTTTCAGTTGCAGCTCCTTGATATTTGTTTTCCCCCAGTTAAAAATTCTGAGGGATTAAAGTAAGCAATATATGAACACATGGAACATTATGCACTGGTTGTGTTATCTTGTACGTCTCTGTTGACATACTAGATAGAATACTACCTTTACTTTAGTTAGCTAAATAGATAAGTGTTTAGTCTACATTGGACACACATGCCTTTCTTTCAAGTTCAGATGTACAAAATCACCATAGAAACTCTTTTTTTTTTTCATTAAACCTATCAAATATTTCTGCTCTGACAAGGGTGGCCGAAGTTGCAAAGTCATGGACTCGTGAACTGAAGGTCTGGGGTTCGATTTCCGTCAGGATTGTCCTTCCTGACTGAGTTTTTTCTCCCCTGATTTTCCTCAGGGGGGGCGCGGCTTCGGTCGTTGCCCTACAGATGCTCCAGGTGCGGGCTCTGCGGACCCTGAGTGCCCGTGGTACCTCTGACGTTACTAGAGGAAGCCGGGCCGGACTTGAGACGAGCCCCTCCCTGATGGGGAGTTGTCCGGATTGGGTTGGACTCGGCGTGGCAGTGGTTCCCGGAACTCACGGGTAATTGAGTACTCGCCAGAGCGGAGTGTCCCAGGGGAGTGCCTCTGGCGTGTACCCTGGGGGCTGGTGCGCAAGTGTGTGCCAGAATCTCCGTCCTTGTGAGGCGGTGGTGGCTTCCTTAATGCTGGGGTCACTCACCCCTATAAAGGAGTAGGTCTAAGCTAGTACGACCTATCGACCAGTGCAATTCTGGGAACTGGGTGCGCTCGGCTCTTGGAGCTGCAGTTCACTCGGTGCGTCTGGGCAACGTTATTGTCTGCGGCCGTTAACCGGCGGGTCGGTTTAGTTTTCTAGGTGCCGTCCTAAATGCAAAAAACCACTGGGTGGCACAGACCTCTGTGTTATGACCCCTGGACCTAGAGCCTGGTAGAACTCGCCATGAAATCCCCTGATTTTCCTCAGTCCTCATAAATGGCAAATGCCAGGGAGGTACCCTAAACTTAGACCTGGATCGCTTCCTTCCTTAATTTTTTTTTCCAATGTATAATTTCATCTTATGTATCATCAGTGTCTACCGCCTGTGATACCATAATAATGAAAACGAACATTAAGCACTACAAGATATATATCTGTCAACATATACAGTGAGGATATGTGAATTAAGGACCGCAGAGTGCGGCTGTAAACTGGGAAAAGCCAGTCGTCAAGGCTATGTAATGCATGCGCATTGGTTGTAATTATTTTGAGGGGGGCTTTGTCAGAAAATAGATGTGTGTTCATATATTACTCGGTGCTTTCGTTGTATCTAAAGTGTGTGCTAATACTTTTTCGTTAGTTATGTCACTACATAAATATAATCTTGAACAACAACTTTTTATGTACAATACATATATGAAAACGCATTCTTGCAGAGAAGTGGTAAAGCGAGCCGCAAGAAAATATCCTGGTAATCGCATTCCAGGTAGACAAACACTTAGTCAAATTTTAAAAAATTACGAAGGACAAGATCTGTCAATGGCATGAAATGTGTTCCTAACTGCCATATTCTTATGGAAGAAAAGTTAACTGAAATATAGGAATTACCTTCTCAGATGCCGGCAATGTATTGCCGCTGCGGGGCATCATTTTAAAAAATTCTTATAGCACAAGTTTGGGATTATAATTAGCAGTTTTAAATATAGTACATTTTTATGATTTCAGTAAAAACAAATACTAACTTTATGCGAGGCGACTCTATCTTGTTTTTTCGATTCCGGGGACAGTACTTCTTCAATAAACAGCTGTGCTCAGGCTGTTCGTAAATCAAATAATCTCATTGTATATCCTTTGACCTTCTCACAAAAAATTAATTGCAATATTCTGTGTATTGATGGAATTTCCCACACAGAAAATTTTGTTGCCTTAATATCATATTATATTTAGACGTATCATTTGAGTTTTATGACATTACCTATACATACAAAAACGTAATCACAAACCAACGTGTTCTTTATAAATAACTAAATAAATACATGAACAGAAAAATGTATTTTCTAAAGTGATAACATATAGAAATAAACACAAATTAATTTCGGGGGTATGAACCCTCAGCATGTACAACTGCCGTCAATCTTCGGGGTATAGATGACGTCAGACTTCTACAGCAGCTCATATGACATCTTTTGTCTTCTTGCATGTGCAGGGAATGCGTTTGCAGCATATTGCATTTAGATAAAACAAGTACTGAAGGAAGTATTAAAATATTAATTATATATATATATATGTGTTAAAGTTAAGGCTTGTAGCTTATGGAAAACAATATTACGAAACTAATTTGTCATATGTTACAAAGGTTTACTAAAAAAAGTGTTTCATACCGGAAGGCGAACCTGCGCTTTTAACCTCTAATCATAGTGCACACTCTGCCACAGAGCTAACGGAACACACAAACTAGACAGCGTTTTTAGTGCATGCCACATAACAAACTGCTTCAGTGGCTACACAGCCTTGCTGGTTACCTTGTGTACCGTACGCTGTAACGAGTAGTAACGAAGAATTTTGCGTTCAAGAGACGACTACATTTTTTGTCAAATGGTGTACATATACTATAAACCAAATAAAAGAACAGATTAGTGCTCCCTAGTGAGATTCTGATACAGGCAATTTTGCAGTTCTGAACATTCGTTCTTAGCGTATTCCTAACTAGGGAGCATCAGATAGGTCCATTAATAGGTCCATTAATAGCAATTTGTGATTGGTGTTGTGAATTAGGAATTAGAAGTATCTGCGTCAAGCTTTTTAAATTATTATTGGTAATTTTTTCACTTCCTCTATTATTTAAATGTGCTAGAGGTTCGTCGAAAGGGTGCCAACGTGTATAGTGGCTAGAGAGAGCTTATTAGAATAATCAACTGTTGTGTTGAAGAGGCCTCTAATAAAGCCTTTCTGATTTCACTAAAGAAAGTAAAATACTATAAAGTTTCACACATATAATTAAAAAGAGCATAGAAAAATAGTCAAGAAATAGAAAAAGTCTACAACAGAAGCATGTTAACATAAGTTTACAAGTGAATTTAATTTTTCATCTGACCATTTTCATATGAACATCACTATGAACTTGCTTCCCTGTCACAAAGCAAGTGACCACGTTTTCAGAACAGGTAGTATCTACTATGAACTCTCTTTCCTGCTGTTCGGTATTTTATTCATTAATACAGCATTAAAGTACAATACTTTTTCAGTTTACGATGTTTGGTAGAACAGGGCACATGCTTGACTTGCTCATTCGCTGCCTTGCTTTGTTCGCCTATACTGAGCCTTCGTGGAAAAGAAGAGTTAACATCTTGTATGTGTCAAATTACGAACTGAAAGCAGACACACTGTAAAACTTCAAGCTTGACCTTCTGATTGAAAGAGAACATTGACGTGCTTTGTACCTGTAATTAAATCTTTTTGGAATTGGAGAGGCATGCTTTGCAGTTGACATGCCCAGTTCTTCTACTGTCCTTAGAAGCAAACTGTTAATTAATGATTCCGTTAGTTACAACTTACGGAAAGAAAGTAATATATTTGTATTTCAGCTCTAGTGATTATTTATGACAGCCCAAGGTTACAGACGGCAGAAAGCAATACAGTCTTGTCTAATATTTGCATATGCCGTACTAATATGGTTAAGGGTTAGTTGAGCTGAAGTTGTGGTTATTTGTTGAACTGGTCTGAAAAACAGAACCACCCATGAAAGGAATGACTAAGGTCCAAAACCAGATTTTTTTATTTCTATCTTTAAAAGGAGTCGTTAATGGTAGCACATTTCATTTAGAGCTTCCAATATGAAGAATGAAATAAGAACAAATAATATTTATAAACATTATGTTATAGAGGAGTACCAATGTGAAATATATTTTAACCGCTATAGAAATAAATAACTCTGGTCATTGGCATCTCTAAACAACGTTTTCTATTTGTATAGAGTTCGGGATGAATGCAGGACGTATAACCTATAATACATGCTCTCTTTAGAGTTGTGACACAGCAACCTTCCACTACCCATCCCAACCGCCACTTTCTAGAATAAAGAACATCTTCATTTTGTTGATGACCAAGAAAATAATTTAATTTTAATTGTATTGTCTTTATCACGGGATAAAGGATGTTTTCATATTCGTTTCATGTGAAATATCTATTTAACTTCATTTTAGTCCATTCTACGAAGGTTGGTTAAGAGTATCTGCTGCAGGTATATGTGTGATGAATCTTGCTAATTAGACTTCACTTTCAAAGATATTTTTGGGTTTATTATCATAATTATAATTCTAACTATTATATCGTTTCCTGAGCTCAAAGAGGCAACATTGAGTAATACAATGAGGTTATTTGAGTTACGGGCCGCCTTATCGCGGGTGCTTACTGCTTAAAGGGAGTATGAAAACCCTATCCTATAATGTTAAATTTTTTAACTTCAGTTCCCATTTTCTCAAGGAATATTAAAGCCAATGAAATGAAACTTTTACAGCATACATATGCACATAATTGCAATTTTTGATCTATTTTCACTACTATATCATTACTATGAAGCAAATTATAAAGTATTTTCAATTTTTTGCTTTTTTCTATTTTTCCCAATATTTTATTTTTTTACGTTGTCACACTTAGTTCCAGCTCTAGCATAATAGATTCACATCTCACAATCAATATCATGAATAAGTGATAAGCTTTTCAAAGTAATAGTTATACAGATATTAAAAAATGAAAAGTAATGCAAAAAACTAGTTTTTCAATAATTATAGCCAAAATGATTTTAGAAACACTAACTTTTGGAGGGAAACACCAACTAAATCCCTCCAACATTGTAAAACATAAAGGAACAATGTCATGAAAACAAACGTTGACAATTTAGAAAATACAACTATTTCTATCATTCAACAAAAACTACAGCCTTGTAGAGCAAATAGTTCCTGAGATGTAGAATTTTTACTCAACAAAAGCTCGTGGGAGAGAGACAGAGAGATTAAACGGGGGGGGGGGGAGGGCTTCTGTAGTGACATAATTAACATTTTAATAGTTATAACCAAGGAACATAAATTAAAATTCATATCAAAATAAACTGAAATTTCCAAATGTTCAAATAGTACAAAAAACAAAACCCCCTTCCCTTTAATATTTCTATTAATGCAGCCGCCGCAGCCGGAAAAAGGGAGATAAGAATCGCTGCGCGCAAAGTTAGCATTTTTATTTCAATATTCATATTTTTACCCAAAGTATAATATTATACAGTATTTAAAATTGATAATAATAAACAAAGTGTTATAAGAAATATTGAAAATGATGCCCCTCAGCGGCAATATATTACCGTCATCTACTTTATCAAACTTTTCTTCCGTAAGAACACGGCGGTTCGGAAACAGATATCTTGTCAATAAGAGATCCTGCCTCATGTAACTTTTAAACAAGCTGGCGGATAATTTCTCTCCCTAGAACACGATTGCCAGGATATTTTATTGCGAATTGCCTTATCACTTCTCTGCCAGAATCCATTTTCAAACATATATCGTACATGAAAACCCGTTTTTCAAGATTATACTCATACAGTGGCATAACAATAGTACGCAATGTACTTATACACACAATGAAAGCACCGAGTAACAAACGAACGCACAACCGCTCGATGACAAAGCCTGCTCAAACTAACTAACGTACTAAATGACATATATTATGTTTCCCAGTAGATAGCCATGCTCTGCTGACCCGTAACTCAAATAATCTCATGTTGTTCTGGGAGTTATTTCGCACGAAATAATTCAATTATCACCGGCTCTAGTTGCATCGTTTTGAAGTTGAAAGAATCATAAAACCATTAATTTAACTTTAAACTTTGGCGCCTATACCATAAAAAGAACTTCTGGGTGCTTAAACTTTTAAATATTTAAAAACTTAATCTAACATTTGTAATAATCAAGTGGATAACTCAATTTATAGATTGAATACTATACATGACGGCAGCAAATTTTTGTAATCTCAGCAACATCGGCAGGGAAATAAAGTTGTACTTTTTCTCCTTATCTCCTGATAATCTTTTATTCGACTATTGTATCAAAAGTGTCGGTCTTTTAGTAGGAGGCATGGCAGTTTTTTTTTTTTATTGATTTATTTATGGACGCCCTTTAACATCGCAGGCCATCAGCGTCCCATTCAACGCAGGGCGTGAAACAGCCGACAAATTTTGCTCAGAGGCCTCTCTTTTGGCAGTTAATGAAATAGAAGAACAATGAAACTCATCTTGATACAACGATTATTATGCATTTTAATGCCTTTTTTGGAGCGGTGCTTCTTTGCTTGCGGAATCTCAAAGTTCAGCTGTGAGCATGGTGATTTGCGTTCCATTGGTTTCAATAATAGTTTCGTAGGCATTGCTTTTAATTTTATAGGAATGCACAATAACGCTTTTCGAAAGAAGACAAGAGGTTACTTTTCATTAAAGTCAAACTTTGAATTTGTGTTGATTTTATGCACGTTTGAATGCGTATGTCAACGCAAAGGACAATAGTAAGGACGGAAATTTTGTCGAAATATTAGCATCTTAGCATTTTAAAATGGAGCGTTTGCAAAAATATCTTTAGTGTGGTCTGTGTTTGAGTATGACCTAAGTAACAAACGGCATCTTCTAGTGTTCAGTACATGAAATAGACTCTGAGTTGACTCAGTACAGCGCAGAATTTAAACAAGCTTTTGTGAAGAGAATTTCTGTAGATCATTGTCGCGATCACTGTAATAGGCAACGGTTGTATAATAATAATAATAATAATAATAATAATAATAATAATAATAATAATAATAGCTTGTTTATTTCCCTTTATCTTCATGAACCAACAATCTAAATTAAAATGTTTAATATTATCTCTATTATACAGCCTAAAATGTTATTCTGGAATTTTTTTCTTTGAAGTATTTATTTGGCAATCGCGATTAATCTGATAGTTTCCTGCACGTTTTTCATTCCAAACTTATATGATTCAGCGTTTTTATTCTTTCTTTTCAATTTTATATTTTCAGTTCTATTTCATTTTGCTCCTTACTGCATTTAGTTCTTTCATGCTTCTGAGAAGCTATCTGTTTAGTGTAACTGGTTTCATAACTTCTTTGCTTTCAAAGATTAGCGCATTTCTGCGATAAACGAAACAGAGTATACATAATGTGCGTTGCAACATAATTCGTGTGGCGGCTAGACACTGTAGAGTGCTGTCTTGAGAGCATCAGGACTAGTGTCACATGCACAGATGTTGTATCATCACCGGTCTGTATAATTTATGTTGTACTAACAGCTGGCCTACGCAGTTAATCGGCAACTCAGGCACAGAGTGAGAAAAAATATTTATACAAGAATTTACAAGTACAAACAGGGCTTGACACTAAGTATCTAACGAAATGACTCATATGTTTGAATATGGAACTACAAGCATCGATACGGATTAGCCTTATAGTTACGTTGCGATGTGACGTGTGTTCATTGCCAGTCAAAAGTAAACTAATGTGATTGGCGGAGACGCAGTTACACCTCATTCTAACCTAGTCACGAATGTCATTCAGTGCACAGGTCTTTATGAAAGGGGTAAGCATTTTGAGAATTACACAGTTATGTTTTATGAACGATTATTGTACCTGTAGTTCAATTAATACTATGGAACGTATTTTACAAAATAAATTAGGAGTATTTGTTTAAGGTAAGCTATTGAGTTTTCAGTCCTCTTGATCATTTATAAACAATTTGTAGTTTTGGGATTGTCGCCTACAACATCATAATGAAGCTTACGAGACTATTTGGAGGCGTCTATTATTCGTCCCCATTCTACTTACAAATACCTTTTTCATGTTTGTTATGCACTCTTTATAGCACATCCGGCGTACCACACCAGTGGCCGAGGTCACTAAGGCATGGATTCGTGAGTGGGGGTTTGCTGTTCGAATTCCGCCTGAACCATCCTCCCCGACTGTTTTTTTTCCTCCAGATTTTACACACTAGTAAACGCCAGGGAGTACCCTAAATTTAGGCCTGGAACGCTTCCTTCCTGAAAAAAAATCCTTTCCTAATTTATCATTTCATCTCACGGCCATCAGTGTTCGCCGCCTGTTACACCGGGACTTAAACATAAAAAGAAACCGGCATTTTAAATTTATATTAAAAGTCATACGAAAACAACGAGTGAAATCTTCACAAGATTTTCTTATGAAAGTAGAACTGAATCGATTTGGACATGTGAAAAGGTTGTTATGATAAACTTTATTAAAATAAACGACGCTCATGATATAGTTTTCTACAAAGTTTTCAAGTTGACACTTATTGAATGGCTTTAAAGTATTTTTTTAACAGGACGGACTCAGCTGCATATAGAAATAAACAGTTATTACTAGGGGTGTTCTAAAAGTTCTGGAGTTGACTCACAGATATCGTGAAGATATATATCCAAATTACCATAATGGTTAAATACCATTCTTTAGATGGCGCGCTGTAAAGTTTTAGACACGTAAGTGTAGTCACCTGTTTGTGACGATCGTGTAAACAAACTAGTGTTGATGTTATCTAAATGGATAAAACTGAAATACGAGCTGTGATAAAGTACTTCATTTTGAAGGGTTTAACCCCAACAAAAATGCAAAAGGAGTTAGATTTCACATTAAATCTAACTTTCGTTTTCGACGGTTAAAAAGTGGGCTGCTAAATTTAAGCGTTTTCGCACATCTATTCAAGCTGATGAGCGCTCAGGGCGTCCAAAAACTGAGGAGTTTGTAATAAAATTCATGATGCCTTACTCAATGATCGCCGATTGAAGGTACGCGGATTGGTTGATATTGCAAAGACCTTGATAGGCCATGTCTATTACTTTTTACACAGGTATGAGAAAACATTCCGCTCATGAGTGCCGCGTTTGTTAACTATGGACCAAAAACGCATTCGAATGAACATTTCGCAAGAGTGTTTAGACTTGTTTAAACGCAATTGCAGCGAGTTTCTCCGACGTTTCGTAGTACGAAACATGAATTCATCACTATACGCCAGAGACGAAGGAACAGTTCAAGTATACCTAAGAAAGCAAAAAGCGATTCCATCTGCAGGTAAAGTCATGACTACAGTTTTATGCAATTCTCGTGGTGTGGTGCTACCTCCAGAAGGGCATAGCCATCACCAGGGAGTATTACTCTTCACTACTGGACAAACTGAAGGATGCTATGCAGGCTAAACGTTCACACCTTGCGAAAAAGAAAGTAATCTTTCATCACGATAAGGTGCCTTTACACACGTCTGGAATTGTTGCTGCAAAATAGCATGACCTTCGCTCCCAATACTTCCGCATCCACCATTTTCGCTGGATTTGGCTCCCAGCGATTACTTTTTGTTCGCAAACCTAAAGAAATGGCCGGGTGGACGAAGATTCATATCAAATGATGAAGCTGAAACTGAGACCGAAGTTTACTTTTCACAGTTGAACAAACCTTATTTTACCGAGGGAATTAAAAAGTTAGAAAATCGTTGGACTAAACGTATTGATTTATCAGATGGCTACGTTGAAAAAATATCCTAAATCACATGTTTTCTTGGTCAGTACCAGAGCTTTTAGAACGCCCCTCGAATACTCGTAAAACATGTACTTCTTTTCGCACTGGTCTTCAAGAGATTACACTTCACCCGTAAGCAGATGTACTACGTCAATGAAAGTGATGCTACAACTGTTGTAAAGAGATGCACCACGCTGCGTTTAAATGTCAGCCTCCGAACGCAGGAGATATTTGCTAATAACACGCGGTTTGCCCAATCGACTCTCCTTAATTTTCGCATAGACTAACCATGAAGGGGGTCAAATCCTGCATCGCCAATGAAATGTATACTGAAGGAAAGGCATAAAATTGTGTTACACGTTTCGTCAGTCGGGCGTGCCCAGTCACACGTGACCTCGTCAACACGTGACATTGCTCAATTCCCCTTGCAACTGATGTCAGGAAGTCGCTCTTCAAGGTCCAACCTAGAGGATTTGCACTATCTGAATGTACAGTTATATACTCTTCTGAACAGGGAATGCAGGCAGACATTATGTTAGGAACAAACCGTTGTGGAACCTTGCAACCAAACGTGCCTTTATCATCGGAACACTTAATTTGTCTGGTGATTAAAACTGTTCATTATAGACCGCATTGTCACCAGCTCGAACACTGCAGTTTTTGTGTAGATATATTCGAAAAGAAAGGATTTCTTCAGCAGCGAATCAAAATCCTTGTTCCCTTGACAATAAAATTAAAGTTTAAAAACATTTTTTTTCATTAGTGTTTAACGCCCGTTTTTACTACTGAGGCACCACTGGCGGTGATACTGATGATACATGAGATGAAATTATGTATTGGTATTTTTTTAGGAAGGAAACGTTCCAGGCCTAAGTTTAGGGTATCTCCCCGGCATTTGCCATTTATGAGGACTGAGGAAAACCTGGAAAAACCTCAGTCAGGGAGGACGGTCCTGGTGGGATTCAAACCCCAGACCTTCCGTCCACGAGTCCGCGATAATGACCTCGGAAACCGTCACTGTTTCGAATTAAATAGAAGCATAAATATATTTATAGTGTTTTAGGATACTGGAGTCTAAGTTTGAAAAGAACCATAATACACCGCATATCTATTTTGAGTGTTTGAGTCAAATAACCCAATCAATGCAACGTTTTCGAATTTTGAGAAGATTGCTACATATATAAGGGGGTATATACGTAAAAGATTAGATTTTTATTGCCAACTAAAAGCATTATTTGCAAAATAGTTAACAATTTAAAAATAAGAATTTCTCATATTTAAAGTCTTTTTAAAATAAGAATTAATTTTATCACAGAGGTTTTGATTTAAAATTTGATAAACATATGTACGAGTATATAATAAAAAGGGGTTATGTACTCCATCCGGAAGATCGTGTTAGCCGTTTACTAATTTATATGGCAGGTGTCTGTAGTATGAACTATATATGCACTGGGTGATAACACGCAATATGAGCTCCAGTGCAATGCTTGATCTGCATGCAAACATAGCCTATTATATACACTGCCTTGCGTTCAACAGACTATTAAGATCGTACCAATGCAAGAGATTCTTGGTCTTCTTAGTGAAAGAATGATGCTTCTCTTGTTGAAGTGCGAACACTAACAGCAGAATCTTAATGCAAAGAGCAGGTGATACAGTGATGTTATTTGAGATATTGCGAATTGGCAGAGCGCAACTGCGTACTGGAGGAAGCAAGTTGTCAAGATGTATAATGCACGTGCATGTAGCAGCTTTTACTTAGTTTGAGGGAGGCTTTGTCAGCAAGTGGTTATGCGTTCGTATGCTTCTCGGTGCTTTCATTGCGTGTAAATTGTGTGCTAATTGTTCTTCGTTATGTCACCACAGAAATATAGTCCTGAACAAGGTTTTTTTTTATGAACTATACTACGTGAAAACGAGTTTTTGAAGAGTGTTCCAGGTAGAGATTTCGACAGACAGAATCTCTCAAAGATAGGAAACGTGTTCCGAACCGTCGTATTCTTACGGATGAAAAGCTAGCTGAAATACAGAAATACTTATGCTGATCCCAACAATGTATTGCCGCTGAGGAGCATCATTTTCAAAATCTTAAAACAGGGGTTAGTACTTATTATAATTTTTAAATACAACATCGTTTTATGCTTTCAGTAAAAATATAAGTAATAACGCGCAGCGACAGTATCACCATTTTTCTGGTTGCGGAGTCTGCAGAGAGAGGTAAGCAACCACATTTAGGTGACCCGTAACTCAAATAATCTCAAGTACAATTCGAACTTTTAATAAATTCCTACCAATCAGGTGATCGCAGGCAATAAAAGGCGTCTTGATCCTCAAAACTACATTATGTGTTCCATTAATTCTTTCAGTCCGTTTGCAAGGTTCGTAAACTTGTTTCTGAACATTTTCTCTATTCGTTGCTTCGGAAGCTGTTAACACTTTTCGTTCGAACTACGTGTTATTTTATAAGTCGGAGGGAGAAAAAGAGCTAAACTCAAGAAGATGAACAGGAATGTCGTGAAAGTGAAAATGTATGGGAGAAGGAGAAAGATTACAAAACGCGATGGGAGACAATGAAGTGGCACACCGGAGGGGCTGGTTTATGCTGGCCTCCTTCTGGCTTTCCCAACTTCACTTTCCTCGCGTGATTTCTCCTGGCTTAACGTCGTCTTGTCAGCTTACTGGAGCGCTTCAGCCACCAGTGTAGCAGTTCAATTGTTTCCTCCGAATGTCCCAGTCTCTGACCTTCAGTTAATATGTAGTATGTAGATCTGATATAAAAACAAAATCTGTGCAAGAACATTCGCTGGGTTTCAGTAGTTAATGAATAGCATGTTCCCATGAAGACGATTTAGTATATATATATGTATATCTTATTATAACGTACGTTTCTGCAAGAAAGTAAGAGCATCTCCAAGGCATTTGAATGAACTGCAGAGGTTACTTTCTTCACTAAAGGAAAAGCAAACAACAAACACACTGATTGTAGTTGCTTTTGCAGCAATCTAAAAGAGAGTTTAGATAAAGTCTACATGTACATGTTTAGGCATATTAACGGTGCATCAAGTATTCCTTGTTTGTAATGAAATATACGATTTTATATTATGATTTCTATCTGTGTTTGATAAGAAAAATTATTTTGAAGAGACGCATTCATTCTGAAAGTACCATGGGCGCTCACTTTCGGCTATTGTGGAATATATTAAGCTCAAGTCAAACTAACATAAAACAGCACACGGTGGAGTACATCATTTTTAAAAATATAAAAAAAATAATAATTTTACTTAAGGGATCAAGCTTAATTAAGTTGTCAGTTACAAATAAATGCGTTACCATAAATTCAACTCACTTCAAGCCGGGGAAAAAAAAAAAAACATAATAAATAATAGTTACAGGTACTTAGATGTAGATTTTTTTTTTTGTAATCGATGTACCTGTTTCTGGGTTATTTCTGTGCTTAATAATGATATTTGTGGTTATATTTTCATGTCATTCTCTACAAACTAGTGCGGTACAAAAACACAATGTAACAGAGGAGGATGTTTCGGTACTTCAGCCTTGCTCAAGAGCAGGACGTTTGCATCTACCTTCTGGAAGGAAAGGGTGAGGTGAGGGAAACACCGGGCAGTGAGGCACGGACATGCACGGAATCCCTAGCATTGCTTTCAAATATAAGATCCCGACACGTGGAACCCATCTTCAAGGAGTTCGAACCTTCAGAATGACATCTTCCATGCTAGATGCAGGGAAAGAATTCCAAAGCGCAAGCCACCGTCACACCGCGGCGGGGTATCTCACCTGGAATTTTGACCTTGTAAAGAATCAATGGAATGTAATACTGTGAAATAGGAGAGCGGAAAATTCCTGGAAAGGAAAGGTCCATCCTAGCATTCCCTAAGCGACCAGGGGCAACACGAAAACGTCAGAATGGCAGATCCCAAGAGATTTGAATCCCGTTCCTTCGAATGCGAGTCCCAAGCGTTACTGCTTGAGCCATCCCGCTTGATAATTCAGAGTTTATGCATAAGTATTCGAATAGACAGGTCCTTATACCCCATGCCAAACTTTCCCCATTGATCTTATTGCTATTTAGTAAAAGATGAAGGGTCCATGCATTTGAAAGTTGTTTTTCTCCTCGGTTTCCATCATATCATTTGGGATATGAATCTAGGCTTAGAGTATTCCTTCTTCAGCCGACTCTAAGGATTCGATCAAGTCAACTAAAGTACATTGTAGCATAATTTTCTGAAACTTTTTTTTTTTTTTTTTTTTTTTTTTTGGTGAAACCCCCGATAACTTTCTGTAACACTTAACCACCACGTTAACGCTTATCGCTGAAGCTCATTCATTATTCCCATAAAGGCATGCAAAAGTATTTCATCTTCAAATGCAGCACTCTCATAGTTTATTTCTTTAGCATTTCCGTACTACAATAGAACAGTTTCAGTTTTTGTAGAGCTAGCATTCTTCAAAGCCCTCGAGACACCTAGTTTCACAAAACAATCGTTTTTTCACCTATATTCAATTTTTATACTTTACAATGAGTACCATTGTGTGTGAAATGCTTATCAGACGATTCACCAGACCCTTGACAACTGTGAGATCGCTTCGTAGTTTGAATACATGCTGCATAACGATGAATTCTTGAGGGAAAGTTCACACTATCACTGTCCTGACTATTTCTTTTTCGATCACTGTTACCTAATGCACACCAGTCGGAGAAGAAACTAAATGCTTCCGAATTTTCCTTTATGACACTTCTACCACGATGAATTCATAATACGAAAATGGCTGCAGAAAGTGAAACTTTTTATTTGTACAACCTGTAAGCGGCAACTTAAGCGTGACAGGAGTAAAATAATTTAAATCCTTGATTTTACAGTTATGGCTCATTGGATCATATAACTGTATTACAGCAGTCACAATATCGCTCGCAGTAAGCCCAAAGATCTCAGCTGGAGTTGAGTCGTTAGATCTTTGCAGTTAGCAACAATTGTAGGTTTATCTGATACATGATAAACACAGTAAACTTGAGACTTGTAATGCGTGTAAAAATATTGTTTTGATACCATTCAGTCATCAGCTTTACATACACTAATCTTAGGTCACTTTGGAGAACAGCGAAACAACTAAATATGGAAACTTTTCATGTCGTTTCGTTAGGCAAGTTAAAGGTTTTTAAAAATACCCGACCTCTCAGCAGAATAAATATATACAAGACTGCAATTAGGATGTGTTTACAGAGTTCTTTGCCGAATAAGCCTATCGAGATTTCTATTCATGTTGTGCATGTGTCTTCGTCTGCAAGGGTCAACAAATTTAAAGAAATCTTTAGGCAAACGTACTAGTAAATAAAGCCCAATAATAAATTTGCTATTTCTTCGGCATTTTCCATATTTTACAATATTATGTTACTTGTTTATTGTATTTTTATTCGAAAACTGCTTTACATCATAAGTAAATTATTTTCCCCCATACTGTGTTTAATTATCACATTATGAACTACTCCTAAGAGGTGGAGGTTCTCTCGTTTGAGATCCTTGAAGACATTTTTATAAGTTAAAATTATAATAAAAAGCTTCTCGTTCTACTTCAGGCTGCAAGATTATTATTATTATTATTATTATTATTATTATTATTATTATTATTATTATTATTATTATTATTATTATTATTATTAATTTTACGTTCTTCCAATTCTTATCTCAGTTAAAATCTTATTATTAAAGTAATATTTTTGATAGTTTAATATATTTACATTAAATAGATATTAAGTATGTAGCTTCTTACTCTTCTGTTGCACATATAACAACAACAACAACAACAACAACAATAATAATAATAATAATAATAATAATATCCTCATCATTATCAGCTTGTATCTCTACTGCTTGATTGATGACTTGTACGTTACATTTTCTCATTCTTTTTTTGTTAGTCTTCGGACAGAAGTTCTTTTACCTTTTCGTTCATCATATTTATACTTATTTCTAGTTGCTTGGTTTCTTATTTTATATGTCTTTTATTACTCCCATTATGACGCTTAAGACTACATACTTCTAGTCTACCTTCCCCTTTCTTTCATTGGGCAGGCATCCCTTCCACAGTTGTAATCACACATATTTTACAAAATTTAATTATATCTTCTTTCTATTACATTTCACGATAAAGGAAAATTGTATGTTGCAGCCTTCCAATTACTTTCAGTGTTTCTTTTTGTTTAATTTCTGACTAAATAATATGGTACATAAAAGCAGAAGAATTACTACTTGTAGTTCATTCTTATATATTTTAAGTAGGTAAATATTTTAAATATTTCCATTAATAATCCAGATTATTGATTAATTTTTATAAATAACCATTATAGTTAAATTTTCATCTAAGTATTTAACGATTAGTATTTTATTATTTTTTTCTGTTTTGGTTTTTGGTATATTTGGCTTTTAATGCAGCCGGTTTTCTTTTATCTAACATTATCTTCTTTTAATTCCTAACATATGTCTATGCAGGCTGTTACCGGAGACTTCAACGCACGTATAGAAAATGCAGCTGTTGACTATATTTGGAGAATAATAAATAAGAGGCGTAAAAACAATGTTTGCATTCTAAGCAAACGGAACAACCAGAATGCGTTCTGTATTTCATTTACGCATGAGCTGTCAGTTGTTCCATTGCTCAAGTATAGTAAAAAGAATAGAAAAGTAGAAAAAACTATGATTTCAGACATAAATGATTATGCAAGCGTTCCTGCAAGGTTGCATTTTAGAAAAGCACGATTAGTTGTGGCTTCCATAAGTTGGTGAAACTTGTAGGGACAGAAAAAGAACGGGGTTAAGGGGTGTAGCAAAGGTCTTAGAAATACTGAGTATTTCTTAAAGATTTACTAATATTTTTTTATAATTCAGGTTACTCCAATAGTTTTAGCGTTTGAAGAAATAACAGCAACAGTAGCAGAAGCAGAAGCAACAACTATAATAATAATAATAATAATAATAATAATAATAATAATCATCATCATCATAATACATTATCTGATCGACGCAATAGAAGTAAAATATGACACCCAGAAAACCGCAAGATCTTTTTATGGAAACATACTGCATAGCAAAATACATAATTGCCTGCTTAACAAAAAATTTAAGGTATACATTTTTAAATCCACACTACAATGTCTAATTTATAGTTAAACACTCTTTATATGCTAAAATAATTTATTTTATAACATGCACATTAAAAGGGTACTAATGGCGGAGTAACCAGAGCCGTTATCTAGTTGTAGAATTCGGGCTTTCTACGTGGCAGGCTCGGGTGATGTTTTTTCAGAGGTTTTCTCTCGGATTTTAAAGTGAATGCCTGGAAAACTTAAGTCACAAAGTCCCCTGAGCTCATACAGTCGAATTATCATCTACAATCCCATGGATTGGGGTAACCTATTCGCACCTTCCAGGTATCCCAATCTCAGAAGTTGGCTACATTCTCGTAGGCTGAGAGAGCATCTCAAAAATCGGAATGGAAGGGGTGGATTGAAAAAAAAAAATAAGAGAGAGTCCATGATCATATACAATCACCTGGCAGCTGTCTTAAATACAAAGTATTTCAAATTACACTTGATTGTTGCAACCATTCGGAAAAGTACAAGAAAGGGTGGTTTCGATAGGAGCCATGCTAATTTCATTAAATAAACAGGTAGTGCCATTGATGATGGAAAAAAAAAAGCAGCTCCCTAGCAAGGTTTTTGATACAAGCTAGCATGACGTAAGACCTATATATCCTTTATTAATACTTCCAAGAAAAGAGAAGTGATTATAAACTGGTTCTTACGATAAAAGTGGCTGCCTTCGAAATAGAAAAATATTTCATTACCTGATAATCATTTGCAAATTTCTTGATTGTGGCATACAAAGTATGATTAAGATACCTAATTCGCTCTTAATAACAACGATGGCTAATTTTGAAGAATTTAACGAATACAAAAACATTTTTGAATAGGGATCCAGTGCAATGTCTGAGCAAGTATGCAAAGTGTTACACGACGAAGTTGGTATTTAAGGTTTTCCTCAGAGGGGCTATTTTGCATAATGAAAAATGCTTCCAAGTTCTGTTTTTGGCGAGCATGATAGTCACTATTGATAACTACCAATTATCTGATGACCGAGGCGGCGGGGACTTCATCGGCCGGTCAGCCGGGCTAAACTACAGTCGAAGTGGGAGAGCGGGTCAATACAGGAGACGGTAAAATCGCTGAGGTAGCAATTTAATAAATTCAAATGTATTTAAAAAGTTTTATGCGTACTAGTGCCAGATGAGATGCTGGAACTGCCTGCCTTATTCCATTTTGAACACTTCCCTTTCTGTGAAATATATTAGCTACTTTATGACTGGAATTTCTTTCTTCCAATATTCTCTTGATAGCAGACCGGACTCAGCACGGACCTATAGATCGTAAATAAATACTCGATGTGGAATATAGTACCTAGATATATTATTTATCATTTAGTATTATTAGCAGAATTTATTCTAGGACTAGACACGAACATATGTTGCTGCTTTCATTGTTTAAACGACACAGAGGGGCGCGAGGCTTAAGACCAACGCAGAGTTCAGTAAACCCTGCCCTGCCTGCCCCGATTCTTTTGATCCATGACCTAGAGAGATGGCTTATCGGCTGATGCGTCCTTCGCCATCACATTGGTCATCAGATAATTTAATTATTCAAATTAGTCAAGAATTATCAAAATAACGCTTTTATATTTTTTGCTCATTAGTTTTTAAGATATGTATGAGCTATTAAATAAAAACAATAATAATGCAAAAACTGGAAGACATGAAACAAATATGGAAAGTGGCTAGAGTGCCCCAGAAATGACAGAATACATTCTTTGAGGAACTGGCTTCAGCGAGAAAATACTTGATGCTATAGAACCATGAAGCACAAAATATGCAAACTTTTCAGCAACAAATACAACCTACTCACATAAAGTAAGCTACAGTTATTTGAACGGTAAAATATAGCGTATGAAATAATGGGTGATTCTTCCTTCGAGGGACCGCTCCACGCGTAACGGCCAGTCGGTCGGTTCAAACTGGTACCGCGGTGAACGGTAGTCAGAAAGTCCGCAGCTAGTCCCATAAGTTTTACTAACCCTTATACATTTAAAATGTACATTTACTCACCATTATAAAGCAAGAAGATGCTGCAACTATCTCTCTTCATTTTCATATATTTCTGGCATCGACTTATGAAATTAAGAATTTTTTATTTGGTTTACTTAATGACGCTCTTTAATATCTTAGGTCATCAGCGTCCATTCAATTCAGGAGGTGAAACGGCCGACAAATTTTGCTCAGAGGCCTCTTTTTTCAGGCTTGCGGTTCTTTATCGTGCCGTAAATGTACGGCACGGGATCCACGGCTTTACTTTCCTTCCGAAGGAAGCCATACTTAGGATTTTTACGCCAGAAAAAATTCATCGATCCTGGCCGGGATTGAACCCACAATCTTGGGTTTAGGAGGCAGATATGGTTACCACTACAGCATCAGGACCGACTGCTTATGAAATTAAGCATAACTCTCTGCAGTTCCTAAGAAATTTCTTCACAAATGTTATTTTTCACTTCATTTAATGTGGATGCATTTGTCTTGTACACTTTTTCCTTTATAAAATCTCAGGGCGTTAAATCGGTGGTCTGAGGGGGCCATATGTTGTTAGTATCGACTTAATCGTTGAGCATTTCATGAATTGCATTCAAGGAGACATGTACTGTATGTGCCATTGCAAAGTCCTGTTGGAAAATCGCGAACTTACATTTCCTCACAGTTAATTCATAGAAAAGAATTACAAAATATTCTGCATGTACGTATTTCTATTAATCGTTTCTTCGAAACAAATAGGGCTTATTATTTTCTCGCCGCCGCTAATGATGCATCGCACTTTTATCTTTTGATCTTGCAGGGGTTTCTCGTAAGCAAATTGGTTCTGCACTCCTGTAACGTTGTTTGGAACTAAAATTTTTATTTAGATGGAATCGAGATAAGATTAGTGTCAATTTCTCCGCCATTCACACTATTCAAAATTCATTCACATATATTTACAAATCTGTGAATCGAACTTCGGCTTGGAAGTTGAATGTTAGGGAATCTCTCTTGAAAGAATCTCCATACCATCACTAGTCGATTCATACTGCGGCCAACTGTACGCGGTGCTATCTCGCGAAGGAAAAATCACCCAGTAGAATGGGACTCTACGAGTATCATGGAATATAACAAGCACAATACTGCTCGTAGATTAAATTAGATTTTATAAATATAAAATATAAGCCTATATATACATTTTAATATACCATTCTTTCGCACTATCAGAAAAAAAAGACAAAAACAAAATGTGTAAGAGCTAAACACAAAATAATGTGTCTAGAAGATGCGCCAGTTAAAAATCAAAACAAACAGAACAACTAATACTATAGGATCAAAGACTTAAACTAGAAATGGACTTTTATTCATCATCGCATTTCAACGAAAGAAAATAGGTACCCAGAAAAGAAAATTATAATCTCGACACTGCAGACTAAAAGACGCAAATAAAACAATTTGGTATTGAATATTCAACTTAGATTATTTAAAAATTAAATAATACATACACATACACCTAATGCACCTAATAACGTTTTAATATCTCTGATATTTAACTTAAAATAGTAAACAATGCACTTTCGCAATCACACACTTTTGAATAACAGTATGTGAATCATATCGACTATTGTTTATAATTCACATTATGTCCACGTGTAATAAATAGACCATCAATACTCTGATAAGACAAAATACCATAGGAATTGTGCCATAGCTTAGATATCTGCTATGGCATTTAATGCTGACCAAAGTAATTAGACTTTGGACTGCTTTTGTGTTATCACAGAGTTCAAAATTATCTTCACATCGAGTGTGTAAACATTTCTTAGTTCAATTATTTTTTATTTTAATGAGATGAAATCTATATCATTTATAATTATTGCTAATTCAACAGCTACCGTTGATGAGTAAAAACGTTTAATTTCCCAAAAAAATCTTTTAATTTCCCCAAGAAACAAGGAATTCGAATAAATCGAGTGTTCCCATTTACGTGAGATACTTGTGAACTTTTTGCAACTTATTTTTAGTTTTCACTTCATACGTTTATAATGTTGTTCTATGTTCATTACATTCGTCGTACTAACCAAATTATCATTTCAAAACCTTCCATTCTGCGTTACTATCTATTTAAAATAAATTTAATTTAAAAACAAAAAATATAATTTAGATATTGAGGAGGAAGTTTAACATCAATGTTTTAAATTTTAAGTTTCACCTCTTCAAATTCAGTTACCCCAACTTAAACGTTTTAAATGGCACACCTACCTTTTGATACTTACACTCTAAACAGAATGTTATTGTTGTCATAACTTTTGTTCCTTTTCATTACCTATCAATTAGTTTTATTTTTGTTTGATTTGTCAGTTAGTTTTAGGATGACAGAACAATTTGTTTCGGGTCAAATACAAATATTAATATTACAATAATACAGCCTATTTTGTTCAGTCGGTCCTGGTGGTGTAGTGGTTACCATACTTGCCTCCTAAACCCAAAACGCGGGTTCGAACCCGGCCAGGAGCGATGGATTTTTTCGGAAGGGAAGTAAAGCCGTGGGTCCCGTGTCGTACATTTGCGGCACGAAAAAGAACCTCAAGCCTTAAAGAGAGGCCTCTGAGCAAAATTTGTCGGCCGTTTCACGCCCTGAGTTGAATGGGACGCTGATGACCTGAGATGTTAAAGAGCGTCCATAAATAAATCAATAAAACAAAAACAGCCTATTTTGGATCTCCTGACTGATTTACTTACATTCTATTCTTACTTGTAGGGTGTACACAATTTTGAAACAATTTATTAGCAAAATATAACTTAATATTAATGATCAGTAGTTCCTGATCATGAACTTTAAGCATCAAAGTGTAAGGATTCCGGTTAATCTTTCAAATTGGGGTGATTAGGAGTGAGGGGATGAAACCTAAAATTAATTACATTGATTTTTAAACTCCTTGTCAGTGATTATATTGACTGATTTTTGCTTAAATTAAATTTATGTTAAATAGGCAGTTATTCAGATGGGGAGCTTTTGAAATGAAAGCCCAGTATGTGGGCATTTCTCCCAGCACCCAATATATATTAAATATTAAGTATTGTATGTATTATAATTAATATTACATTACGCATATTCTTCTAATATATTACAAGGTGCTGATTTCTCCGCCATCAGCATCCTAGTTCCGTTGTGAATTTAGGACAATTTTTAAAATACAAATTCAAGCTATTTTACAGCGCCTCTCAGTCGATAGGATAAATAGCAACTTATCGTTTTCTTCCTGCCAAGAGCAACATATTGTAGCCTCTCTAAATTATAAGGTCTGTGGACACATAACCTAATCGAGCAGACTGAAGGCGACAAAAACGCTTTATCTACTACTGTAGGCAAATACCGGCTTTTTATTAAATTTTACAGTTCCATATAATTTTTTTCTCTCCGTAACTTTCTCTGTTTAGGCACCGCAGCATGATACAAATCGTTGCATAAATCGTGGAAAGGAAAAAAAGAAGAGGGTAAAAGTGAAACCACCTCTAACTTCTCTTTTTTTATGTATCGAATTGTAACTGGAATGGAGATTTGTGCAAATGAAGAAGGAAGGGATACCATACGCGGGAATTTCATAACAGCTGATGTGATGTTTCTGTGTAACTTATACAGTCTACCGCTTTATAAATGGCTTTCCGTGAAGAATAATAGATAGAATTTCAATCAAAGAAACTCCGCTTCAAAACCGCAGGGATTGCAGAAAACAAGAGAGTTTTTTTACAGCTATCTTAATACTCAAAATTAATGCACACACGACTTTAAAAATTAATCAATCCTTTAGAAAAGTTGACTGTGACTAGGAAAATAACTAGCAAAAGATTCATATACCAAGTTTATTTTCCCCACTTAGAAATTCGTCGGTCCTGATGGTGTAGTGGTAACCATACTTGCCTTCTAAACCCAAGGTCGTGGGCTCAAACCCGGCCAGGATCGATGGATTTTTTCGGGAGTAAAAATCGTTAAGTAAAGCCATGGGTCCCCTGTCTTACATTTACGGTACGATAAAGAACCTCAAGCCTGAAAAAAAGAGGCCTCTGAGCAAAATTTGTCGGCCGTTTCACGCCCTGAATTGAGTGAAACACTGGTGACCTGTGATGTTAAAGAGCGTCCGTAAATAATTAAAAAAAAAAACTTAAAATTTTCTTCCTTGTATGAAGACTTACTTTAAAACACATCTCCATAAAACGATTAAATATGAAGATCGCTGCTTCAACAAAACAATGCAGTAACTCAATATCTAATCTTACGGAAATTTGAGGGTCAGTCAGAAAGTAATACCATCCATTATTTTTCTGTATTAATTTTTAAGAAAAGTTAATGAAATGTACACTGCATGTACTCACAACTTTCTTGGTTAATTTCTCACTTTTCTCCATAAACCGTTCTTTTCAATCCACCTTTTAACAACGGCACATATTCCCGCGCGATAAAAAACCACCGTTATTTTTCCTCAACCATGGACTCAGAATTTTTCAGGGTCTCCTTACCTTCAAAGTGACCCTCACGAGAAGCATCACTACAGTGGTCGGATGGCTGCTCCTCTTTTCACCAACCAATGTTATTTGGCCCTTCAGCTTCCATACGAACTCAGCATCTAACGGTGCTGAAATCCATCGTCACATCTCCGCAAACATTCTTCAGCTTTTCATGAATGCGAATCGACGTTTCACTTTTGCATTCAGGAATTCTATTATAGCTCGCTGTCTCATATGCACGTTAATGGCAGCCGTTTTCTAAATTGATACAATACTGCCACCTGTTGATTTAAGAAGCTGCTATTGCCAATTGTAGAACAAGATTTGGTGAATCGCCAAATTAAATTTTCCCATTTTTACGAAATTATTTAAAGAGAAATAAAATGAAGGTGTTAAGATTTAAACTTGTTTTCATAGTTCATAATATTTCGGAAAAAGAACAATCTGCAACAAAATTTGCCTTTATGGTTCTTTCTTGCCACTATTTTACTTTTAACATTGTAACAAAAATTGTGTGGAAAAAGAAGACAATCCAATTACTATCTTTTGAAGAGTGATTGAAAGAGTTTGTATGCTGGAAGTACGTACAAAACAACTGTACTCCTAAAAATGCAGTTCGATAGCTTTCAGGGATGCGTGAAAAAGATCATCTCTAAAGAAAACCTTGCGGTGTTTGTTGAGAAGTCGCTAGTCGCTAACACAGTGTCGTATATGTTCAAATATCTAAAAGAACCGCAATTTTAATATAAACTGTTAATACAATAAAAGGGAATATATATAATAGATTATTTTATCTACTTACAAGAATACAAAAAGAAATTAACTTATATTGGAGTTTAACAACGTTGTTTCAAGCTACAGAACGTAAAGAGACAAACACACTTTTGAAACCTGTACTTCAACACTATCAGAGTGCGAGAGACCGATAAATTAAAAAAGGGGGGGGAGAAGTAGAGAGAGAGAGAACTTGGTTTTCAGTTGTCCAATTTTTTTAACCAGCATTAACATGATCATTCACTGTGACAGTAACGTGAATGTACCGTAAAATAGTTCGAAAGGCGTGATGGGCAAGAGGAGCGATCACCTTTCTTTCTTTTCTCTATTCTCCGAAAGAAAAGTCTATGGTAGACTTTTTCCATTGAAAACAATTGCAAATTCCACATCTTCTAAATCACTATGATAGGTTTAAGATGCAACCACATTTACTCTACGCCAAAAAGGAAAGATGGATGATGCTACAGCTTTAAAATGGCGTTTTTGTTTTATATAATTGCACTCTGGGCTTGGTACGAGGGTTACCTTTTAAGTTGTCACGACTATTAGTTGGCGCTATAGAGATATGTCATTACTGTTTTCGAAACGATTGGCATTTGTTACTGTGAAAACAGTTGCAGCTTAGTAGTTTGTTTACACTGTCCGTTTAAACAAAATAATTTTACGAAAGTTCACACGAAGGTTTTCGTTGGATGATTTTTTTATGATTTTAGCGAATGCCTAACTCAATAGCAATGCACAGAATCGCTTCGTTCAACTTTTGGTAATAAAGCACTATCAGAAAAGACTATTTACAATTGGTTTAAGGAATTTCGTCGTGGTCGTGTGTCCGTCAATGATGCATTTCGTGAAGGTAGACCAAAATCGGTTGTCGTTCCAAAAATATTGAAGCTGTACGCAACAAGGTTGAAGAAAATCTGCATGAGACTTACAATGAGATAGAGGCGTCCTAAGTATATCAAAGACTGCAGTACATTCGATTTTGCATGAACATTTAGTTGTGAAAAAATCTGTTCCCAATGGATTCCACACAATTTTACCGAAACTCATAAAAACGCTCATGTTAATTGGTGTAATGAAGTGTTTAAAAATTCCACCGAGGAACTGCAAAATTCATATATAACATCATAACAAGTGACCAAACTTAGATATATTCATATGAACCGGAAACTAAGCAACAATCCACGGTGTGGGTTTTCCAAGGAGAACCGAATCCCACAGAATTTGTTCTTCACGAAGCATTTTCAAGTAAATGATCGTTTGTTTCTTCGGTTGTACCGGACATGTCGCAACCATTTGTTTGGAGGATCGAGAACACTTAATGCTGAATGGTAGATATAGCAAACTGTTTGCTAGAAGTCATGGACGAAATCAGGAAAAACAACCGAAAGCATCGCATCATTCTTCATCATGACAATACAATTTCTCACACAGCACTCAAACAATTGATTATTTGAAGGAGAAAAACAAAGAATTAATGCCTCATTGTCCGTATTCACCTGATTTATCGCCTGACGAATTCATTTTGTTCCAGAACATTAAAAAAAAAAAAAATGCATGGACAGCGATTTTCATCTCAAGAATCTGTTGAGGCCTTTAAAACCATGTTTCTGAGATACCAGTATCAGAATGGAAAATATGTTTCGAGAATTGTTTTGAACGCGTACAAAATTGTATAAATCTTAAAGGTAAATATTTTAAAAAGCAACAACTAGTTCTTTCCTAGTTTTTACAACAACTTAAAGGACGTCCCTCATTACAGTTTAATCATATCCCCCATCATATAACGCTAAGATGCTTTATGTCAACAACATTAACATTATATATGTATATATAGGTGTAACAAAATACTGGGACAAACTTTGGTGGCAAGTTCCTCAAACCAAAAACAAGAGGAAAACGTCATATAAACATGGATCCGGAAATGCCTGGTTTGTGAGTTATTATTCAATGTGTTTCTAGGTATGATCCAACAACTTAAATTTGTTAAAACAATAATTCACTTTTTCAGACAGTTGAGTGTTGTTAATGATGCTGAACAGTTTTATGATTTGGCTACCTTTGGTCTGGGAACGCAATCTCTTACAGCTGCTCGTTCATTACCGTTCGCTCGACCGTACATGAAACTTATATCTGTCTGCTCACGATATGAATATTAATGTCATGATTAGTCGCTCAAATGTAACTGAACTGCAGCAAAGTCAAATGTAAGACACTGACTAATCGGAATGTACACAAATAATAACTGTAAACAAGCCTCCATGGCAACACATCACAAAGTGCATCGGCATGGATAACATCACTCAATTGTCTAATAAAGTTAATTTTATTTTAACTAATTTAAATTGCGGATTATACCTTCAAATGTGTTGAATGTCATCTTTAAATCACAAACCTGGCAAATGTTTATATTACTTTTTTCTTTCCTTCTTTATTTCTTGTTTTGGTTTCAGGAAGTCGCTATCAAATTTTTCCCAATATTTTTACACGAATGACTGTAGAGTGAAATAGTGCATTCTTTAAGGGTGCAGATTCGAATCGTAAATAACTTTTTATTCGAATTTTACTAATACATGAAATTAATAAACAACACATTTAAATTTATTTTAACTTTTTAAATTAATAGATGCCGCTTTTGAAAAAATTCTCACGTAACCAATTTGCATGGAACTGCCTATAAATTAGCTTTAGGTTCAGAATTTTAACAAACAAATGTTATTGTTTCTTCAGTTCAAGTTAAATCCTCATATACGTTTAATATACGAGGAAATTTCAGCAACTTTATGTATGTAACGTTTAGAATTTTAAATTTAATTAAAATATAAAAAACCCTCTCGAAATATCAAGGTATGGCTTCCCATTTTTTACCTTTATTTGAAATTAGTGTAAAATAATGGGAGTAGACCTGTTTGGAAATTTTGAAATACTATTTTTTGAAAAACATATTTAAAAATAAGTAAGCTATAAAATATTATACGTTTATGACCATCCTTTGCATTTAAAACCCTTGAACTGAGCGCTTAAAAGATTAAATTAATTACGAATTTCAGGAACCAAAATTGTAATATTTGATTATTTAAATAAATCTCACTCCCAGTGTGCATGACTGAACTTCTTTTTCCTTTCTTTATGATTATAATCGTGATATATTTATCTTGTTGACAGTTGAATATCTTCTGCATGTCAACAACCATCGTTCTAATTTCTATGAAAAATGTAAGCTTTTATCACTGCAATAATTTACTTCACATTTGCAGCATTTAAAGGTTTTGGTTCATATTACTTAACGTAAACTTTATCTCAATAGTAACGATTTCCGTACTGCTGGTGCAGTAGCTAGGAAAGTAGGCAACCTTGACGGCAGGTCAAGTGCAGTCACACAGATCCTGCTCTGTAGAAAGTGAAGAGTTCCCTCCCGAAAGTGAAAAGTCCAAAGAGACCCAGCCACGGCCCACTTGGAATGTTGCTCGTGGGTAGGAAACCTGATCATAGCAGGCAGGCGCCTTTCCACTGGATACAAATGAAAATTGAAATTATCGAGGTAGAGAAAACGCCTGTTCATTTACTATGCAAGACGTTTGCCCTTGTTATGGATAGAATGGCTCAATGATGATGCTTATTATGAAATAAATTAATTACGTTTTATTAAATTATAGCATTCGAAACCGAAATATGAAAGGAATGAAGAAGCTGAATTTGTTCTGCAAGGGCTTATAAACCACAATTGAATTTTGTAATCTTATTTGTGTATTTAGGGCTACTTTACAATACAGAAATACATGTAAAAATATTATTCTATTAAATTTGAAAAAATAGAAAACTAAAAATGAAATTAATGAACAACAATTTTCATTTCGTCATTGTGAAAACCAACTCGTATTCAAAGAATACAATAAAGATAAAAATAACTGCGGTGATATTTGGACTTTAGGACGATACTAAAATTTGCAATGTCATACTTTTAATTTCTCACTCTTTACTAATATGAGAAAGAACATTGTTATGTTACACAAACTTTTTAATTTAATTATTTGCTGTAGACTGTACACATGATTCTATGGCTATTCATGTGTAATTTCATTTAGTATGTATTTGTCATCACGCATAGTTGTTGTTGAATTTTTCCGCCATAACTTCAATAGAAACTAACCTTGTTCTACCAGATTGATGTGTCTAGAGGATAATATCGCTATACCGAGCGAGGTAGCCCTGGCGGTAAAACTTGGGATTCGCATTCGGGAGGTCCTGGGTTCAAATTTATTGGGGATAGCCATCCACATGAGTTTTTTCGTGGTTTCCTTTAGTCACTTAGGTGAATGATGGGACGGGTCTTTTCTTGCCACGAATTTTCCGCTCTTACATTTTGTTCTTATGGAGAGGTGGGCTGGTTCTGTGTCCGGTGTATGATGACTTGCGCTTAGCAACGATTTTATGCTGGCTCCCGGTATAGAAACGACCCTTCTGAGGGCCTCCGTCTGAGTCTGAGTGCTCTATCTGGAATCAATGTTAGAGACCTCATCTACGTCTTATCTCACCGGCTCTGGATCCTGGCCGACCGGTGTTCCTTCCTTCCGGAGGACATAAACACAAACGGCCAACGTTTGAGCTCAGTTGAAGTCCGAAAATTCTGCCCTTACCCTACCAATTCAATCTAACTGTCGCCATAATGCTCATTTGTTCTACGATAAATTTCCGGCCTTCTGACGGCGTCTGAATGCGGAATCAGATAAAACTCTGCTTTGTGTTATTTGGCAATAAATAATCAATTGCCGCAGATAGACTAAGCCAATTCTACAAAACAGGCATTAGCTAAATTTTAGGAGTGAGCATTTTCCCGACTTTTTGTATGTAATTTTAAAGAAAAGGAAGACTAAATACCTACCACAAAGTTGAAAAACACTTTCTAAAATTCTGACTTCAGAAAACATTCCTTTTCTCCCTTTATTTCTTTTCTTTTATACCTTAGAGCTAAACTTCTGCAGCAAAATTTTCAGTACATCTATAGGTAGATCTCAAACTTGCTGCTAAACACTCTTATAAACTCAATTTTTATTTATACAAAGTACTTAAGTTGCTTCTATGTCATGCATTGAAGGCACTTGCGAACATTTTTTGGGGAAATACGCAAAAAATTGATTAACTATTTAAAAATAAAAATTGTTCAGACATAAAAGCTTCTCAGTGAAGAGCTTTTGATTGGAAACTATGTTATTATTAACTAAAGACCTTTCATATTTAGGGCGTACGTGTCCTACAATAAAACAGCTAACACCTATTGTATTTCTGGCAATATATGTAGCTCACGACATTAATCCTGCTGCTCTCTACTTCTAAATTACATATGAGATAAATTCTCAGTGAATGCTGAAATGAAGATTGAAAGGGTATGACGTAATGCTGACGTTATGCGGTTAGGAAAGTGGCTCACTGCTTTGCACCGGTATACACGGGAAAGATCCCAGTAGCGAGCCGACTGGCTTTGTTAACTCATACCGCGATAAAATCGGCAACAATGGTAACACCGTTACCATACTCTCAATTGCATTATTCTGTCACTCCGTCCTGGATCTGCGACCTTGTGAGCCTGGAAGGCAGGCTAGGGGCGATGTAATTTCTGGGCATTGTTAAAACAAAATTCATAGACATAATTACTCAGAAATGAATTATTATTATTATTATTATTATTATTATTATTAAATGTTATCATTTTAACAAATGCACCTCCTTATTCTTATTTCTATGTTTACTTTTCTTTCTTCTTTTTTTTGTTGCTTATAATGTAAACATTGTATCTAAGTGCTTTAAAATGTATTATTTGTTTACCTATGAACAAGTTTAACTGTCAGTCCTGGTGGTAGTGATAGCCATACTTGTCTCCTAAACCCAAGATCACGGGTTCAATCCAGGTGAGGACCGATGAATTTTTTTCGGGCGTTAAAATCCTAAGTACGGCTTCCATTGGAAGGGAAGTAAAACCGTGGGTCCCAGGTCGTACATTTACGGCACGATAAAGAACCTCAAGTCTGAAAAAAAGAGGCCTCTGAGCAAAATTTGTTTCACGTCCTGATTCGAATGGGACGCTGATGACCTGCGATGTAAGAACGTCCGTAAATAAAAAAAAAAAAAATATATATATAAATAAATAAATAATAAAATAAAATAAATAAAAATAAAACAGTTTAACTTCGGGAACATTAACTTTATAATGTAGCAAAATTATATTTAATATAATAATAATTATAACAATACCAGGGTTTGTCTTAAAGTTCTTAACAGATCCATGAAAAGTGCACTTCTTTTTCTAAGTACAGCTACATCTGTAACCTCCGATGGCTTACAAACACTTGTATAATTAAAACGTGCAATGCTTTTTCGGAATAGTTTATAGGTTTCTAGAAATTGCGTTGCCATTTATATAGAAATAAAATCTAAAGGCATATAAAGAATATTATGGGGGTCTAAACTTTCTGTTTCAGCTGGTACTTAAATTATTTGATTAAATTTGACTTCTGCTACAAAATGCACTGCTGTGTGCAATGCGTTTTTAATTCGGTCTAAAGAAATTAAATTACAAACTCATATTATGGATAAAAATCGATTACTAGCTGGAATGTTTCTTACTGTCATTTGTCTTCTGTTATCCTATAAGGAAGCATGCATCAATTTGCAAAATACAGTGTTTTGTTATAGGTATGCAATAATATTGTTACACAAGTATCTGATTATTTGTCGGCATCTGCAAGAGTGTTTTATGTATTTAAGTGTGAAATGAAGATATTATCCTCAAAGCTTCTTGAAAGCTATGACTTTCCCTTGCTACAGTACTGGGTTGCTACAACTAAAGGCCCAAGCTCTTCTCGGTGCTAGGGTCTGCAGCTTGTGGAAGGGGGTGGGGTGACAAAGACAGATTTATGAAGCTTTTTTTCCCGAGATCCTCCTGTTACTCCGATTTAATTCCATCAACACTCTCCGTCTTTCTCTCCCCTTCCCCACAGGAATAAGTATTATTGTATTTATTAAATATTAATTAAAGTTGATTTGTTTTGTCCTATCTAGAATGTTTGAAGCCTAGTACAGAAACAATTAGAAAGAATATTTAATAATAAATTCCCACCCTTTTTTAACGTTTACTTCATTTCCTTTCGTTTTTAATGACTGCAGCTATTTGGCCAAATTCGTGACATCTGTCGACTCTGGAAAATACTTTTCATTCATAATCTATAGAGTTGTCGACTTCCTGCTTAAGTTCTTGGGATCTCGCTGAATCCGCGGGTGACATCCAGCGGTAGTTTGATAACCAAGTTCCGCATTGGGGGAGGTTCACTTGCAGTCTTTGGGCAAGATCCATTTTGGTTTCCGAGGCAAGATGGATTCACGAAAGATGGGGCTTGTGGCGCCATAGGTATCATTAATTCTCACATTTAAGAACAAAACTAGTGTCTATTTAGTTTAAAGTGTTACAAGGATTGCTCACAAATATCCTCATTCCACTCCTATCCACTGGATTAATCATATGACAGAAAAGCTTGGTTGGCGAAAGAGATATTTAGGTTAGTATTCAGAAACATAGTAAGTGTAGAATCAAAACCCTCGCCCTCAATTGTCTAGGTATATACTGCATTAACAAGAACGTCAAAAATATTGTTGGTGAATAAGGTATCTATGCTGACAGCTTTTGGTTTTAGAAGAAAGAGAGATTAAGAAAAAGAGATGTGAAAGTGAAAGAATTTTTCACTCAATCTTTGTCTAATTATTATTTATTGATATTGTTCGCTTTTCTGACATTGAGAAACATGCGAACTATTTATCTTTTTAAAAAAATATTTATTTTTATAATTTATACTTGAATATTTGTCTTAAATCAATTGCTTATCGTAGATTACTTGCCACTTCAAAACAAAATTTTACTATTAGAAAGAGATGGACATTTAATTATTATATTATTATAGCGTTTCCAGTTTCACACGTAAGCCAAAACAGTAATAATATATATATATATATATATATATATATATATATATATATTCTCTGAACTTCTTTGGACGACATAGGACAGCAAAGCTGAAATTAATATTTCTGCCTAATGAACATAAATTATTAACTTATTAATTATGACATATAGTGCGTTTTCATTAAAATAACAAATTGCGGAAGAAGAATTGTTTCAAAATAAACACTGGATGTTATTAATAAGGCAAACAAGATTGAGAACATGCAACATAAAACATTATTTATTAATATGTTGTGCATACAAGTAACAGTTACACCCACACTAGTAATGTGTCTTTCAATTATTTGACTACAATGTTTTGGTCTGGGTAATCTTATACGATTTTAAACTCTTACAATTTCTTTTTTCTACCAATTGCGAGAAAAGCTGAGCATTTGATAATTTGTTATTTAATGCCTAATTACGTAAAATATGTATTGATTAACCAGTTCTCTTGATAAGAATATGTTTTGTTTATTTTTAGGAGCAAACATAAGTATTTTCTTAATACTGATACCACAATATATTGCTTAACTTTGTGTAAAACAAAACCAGCCAATCTAAAAAAAATGATATAGAATTTATTCTTTTGTTTTCAGGATGATTTGTACCTTGTAGGGATAAGTTAGAACTGTTATTAATATACTTAGTTAAATAAATTAGAGGTAGTAAATATCAAAACTGAAAGTAAGTAATAATACAACTACAAAATTCAAATCTTGCTTCTTTTAACAGTTAGGAGAACTATGTTAGTAACTTACCTATTATGGCAGAAATGTATAAATTTATCTACAATTTAAATATTAGCTACTGTGCTTGAGAGCATTTACAATACATCACATTTAATAAAGTTTGTTCTTAGAGCTTTTAAATGTCTCTTGAAGGCTTTAAAGTTATGTCAAGAATATGTGTGTAAAGTAATTTGAAATAACCAAACATTTTACTGTGTATGAGCTTATAGAGTAAATTCTTCTTATGTAAACGTTAAAATATTAAAAATTGTATTTAAATCCTATTGATATATCAAAATGTTAAATTATTAATACTAAATGGTTTACTTTAAAAATATAAAACTTTGAGTACAGGGCGCTCTAAAAATTGAGGGGAAAAAAGAACATGATATAAAAATATTACACAATCGTGTTAATTTTTTAAGGAAGCTTTCTATTGTTTTAATACTAAGACCCCTTAAATTACTCGATTAGAGTCAGCATTGCCGTAAATGTAAATACCTAATGGTTAACTGTTAGTAAATTATTGTTTTAAATGTGTTCTGGTGTTTACAGCGTAAAAATGCTGCAAAATAAATCTACCCGTATTTTCAGAACAGAAAATATAATCCTGATACATATGCATACAAAGTGAATGCCAGTTTTCTAGTTATACTTAATCATTTCGCTAAATTAACGAAAGAATGTAACAGCAAACAGTAAGGCTTTTAGTGTCCATCACGGAGGTAGCGGAAAGAAAAAGGTGCACGTGTTCAACAGAGCGATTAGCCTTAATCTTACTCTCGCTAAGTTCCCTACGCCCCACGCACATAACACGACACACGTCGCTGTCACACACGGCATGGTGATTCTTTTTTCACCTATGAGAGAAATCGAAAGCTGTCGTAATGGGAGAAGCAGAAAAAAACATTTCTAGTCACTAGGTGCCAGGGGACTTATTGTGAAAATGCAATAGAATTCTACTCATGAGTACGTATCGGGATTTCTAAGCACCAAAAGCAGAATAAGACGGAATGAAGTTATGTTGGTGCTGGACTATATATAAAGGTGGAAGGGATACAATAAGTCACGCGTTACAAACCTCTCCCCTTACGCCTGTCCTTCAACACTTCTTGTTTAAGTGCCAGGCTTAATTTGTTTGTGTTTGAGTGTATCTTACTTGATGTTAAATGCTTAAGATCCAGATATCTAATCATGAGATATCAGCGGCAACTATTTTTATTAATATCAGAAATATTATCGAGTTAGGCCTGAGGTAAGTTTAATAACAATTTAGTTGCATCAAATCAAAATATATAATTAAGATATGTAATACGGGATTTTTTGTTAACTTCCTTTAACCTTCAACCTTTGCGGTTATATCAGATAATGGTTAGGAACAGCGCACATGAGTTCTGGGACCCGCAGTTTTATCCCTACATCACATTGGTGACTTTACGGATGGCTGATTGCAATCTACGGTAACAAATTTAGCAATTCACAGTAGAGTCGCAGTTAAACTCACGGAAGTGTGAACAATAGGTGGTTAGTGCACTTTGGTGCCTACTACGTGAAATGGAACCATTGTAGGATGCAAAAAAGCTTATTTTGAGTTTATCAACAAATGTAATGTGCGCGGTTTTACCATCTTCAAGACACGCATTTCCTTTGTGCTTAACAGAAAAGGAGTTATTCCAGAGGGTAAGAAACAATACCAACCACCAGAGTATCCTCTAGATAATTCTACAATTCTCTGACCCGAACTCAGCAACAGACAGAGTCATCTGGGGAATCTCAATTATAACAGTGAATATCATCAACAGCGATTTGAAGCGAAAAAGTTTTCCGGCTGCATTAGGATAAGTCTTCAAACCACACTTCTGCTTAAACTGCCTTATTTGGAGGACATGAAATGCATTCCATCTCTTACAGTTCTTTGAGAGCAGAAGACAGTATACTGGGAGGATCTCTGGAAACACCTGCTAGGAAGAGTGGTGTAAAACGGACATCACTATATTTCGCGACAGTTTGCTGCAGGGGAAACTACGATACATAGCGATATCTCATGCTCGACACCATCACGGAGAACACATCATAAGTTAAGTGCTTGAGTTTATTACCATAGCTCCTTAGTGAACCATTCTCGTGGTTCTAACCAAGGATTGGCCACACTAAGCCACATCCGAGTTATACCTACCTTGCGGAGAATCGCAGTGCATTTCGATCTTTGGCGTCATGTTATGAATGAGGACTATAGATTAATCTCCGCCACCGTTTTGGCTCTGCGTTGACCACCCCTTATCTAGACTACCATTATCAATTTGTAATGCATGCGTGGATTAGCCAATTTAAATAGGAATGAAAAGATTATATAACTGTTCCAAGACAAATAAAAACATACTTAAAATGAAGGACAATAATAAGACAAACTTTTGAAAATATTATTCAAGTGTTATAACATAACGTTGTATGCCATTTCTAAATATATCGTTAACATTTAGGTGAATCGACCAAGGTTAAACATTGGGGAAAATGTTTTGTATTTAGTAATTTGAGAGAATGTAAGAAGATCTGAAGCATGATTTGTATTCATTTTAATAAAATTATTAAATTTATAAAAAATAAAATAATATATCCAGAAAAAGAGCTTACAGTTAAGAATATGCAGTCGAGTATTTTAATTTCCGCTCACAGTCTAACAAATGAAGGCCGAAACTAAAAATGATTCTAGGGATATATTGTTTTATTATTTAAACTCTTTGATAACAAACTGAAGACAATTGAAGCATGATAACCTACACGCTAATTAAATTATTAAAAGTACACACAAGCTCGCGCGTGCGTATTTCTATTTTACTTAGTAATTTTTGACTTGGAACTTTGAGTTATTAGATCAATTTATTTATGCACCTGACATCTCTCCAAAACGTTTTCAATCGCCCGCCATGTAATTATTGGTTTCTATGTACACTAATGTTTAGGCCAAAGACGCTATAAATATATTTCAGTGCGCTGTTCTGATGAATTTGCATAAAAACAATTGCAAGAAGGTGCGATAAAATGAAAGTGATAAAACAGAAACGACAAAATTGTAGCAATAGATCGCTGTAATTGATCGGAGTTCCTGATATTCTTGTGCCAGATTGGTTATCGATTTATGAGCTAAACTGTCTGAATAAAAGATATTTGTGGAATTAATCACAGGTAAACGCTTTCTAAGGGCCAATTTCTGCATAACAGCTAACTTTTAAACACAAGTGTGATTGACAAATTATAAAACCATATATTGAAAATTATTTTGTTACTAACTATTCAATTTAAATGTATAAAGGAGCAAATATTTTACTAGCTCTAATATGCCAATAAAAAGCCATACTCTGAAGATCGTACCATAAAAGTTTTAAAATTGTAAAACTTTTTTTTATCGCGCTTAATATCCGATTTCATTACTGAGCGGTGGACATTGAGGATATATGAGATGAAATGATAAATGGGGAAAATAAATTTTATTTAAGAAGCAAGTGTTCCACACCTAAGTTTAGGGTACCTCCTGGCATTTGACATTGATGAGGGCTGAAGAAAACGTGGAACATATCTGTCAGAGAATCGAACACCAGATTTATAATGGTACCTTAATAACCTGGCCACCCGTGTCGGTGAAACTGATTTGTGCCTCTTTATATTTCCATATGGAGTAAGTGGAAAAAGCAGAAGTTGCTATCATTCCTTCTTAATAGCACGACTAATGTTGTGCTCAATGGGATGCGCTTCCTGTATAAGCAAAGCATTGTGCGTTGACTTTCTGAAATCAGTAACTGTGTCACACCTACCGACGTCTTAAAAACTATTTATTTCAAAAACATTTCCCACTTTTCGTATCTTCGCTTACATTTCAAGCCAAAGATTGCAAACAACTTTTAAATGGAATGTTGATTCTGTTACGAAATGTTTACACTGTCTAGTGCGAGTTTTAAACTATCTTTGAAAAACGTACCTACAAAGTGCTACACGTATCAAATCGCTTCTAAGTAACGTGAGTGGTTGGGAGGTCATAGAAAACAAAAGTGGCAGACTTTTCCATTGCAGTCTGTCCAGTGTTTCAAGGTAATTTCTTTGAAACGGTTTGCCGAGAGATACATATACCGTTAAGAGAACAGAAAACATTCCATGCGACGCTTTCCAAGGACTTCCAAGACGAATGGAAGGTCAGTCGCTTTCATCTCGAGACCATGTTGTCTCTCAACCTGATGGACTGTGTTCGAACTGCTCGGAAATTTCATCTCTCTCACTTTGGAGCATATTTATATGTTCGCCTGTGAAATGTGTACATACCCATAACATAAAGAAAAAGTACAAAATTAAAGAAAGTGTTATTTATAATTATATATAAAGAAAGATTTGGGCTGCCCAAATAGACTAAGCTTACTGAATACAATATAAATTTAATACTTCAGGAATTGATGTAAAACAATTTTTAAAAAACCAGAGTGTGAACATTGTGGAATATTTCATGTTATATACTTTTTTCAACTTTAGAGAATTTCCGCATCTGTACTTTTTATTAAATTTTTATCGACAAATTTTCACAAACATGTCCGGAATAGTGCCTTTAGTACCAATCACTAGTTCTGTTATTTTGGCGTAGAAATATATATTATTAAATAATAATAATAATAATAATAATAACTGTTACAGTCCATCTAAAGACCACGCAAAGTATCGCAATGTATTTATTTTCGCTTTTTCAGGTTACTTTCTGATTTTCCAATAATTCTTCATTTCCGTCACTGCATGTTTTCCCTTTATTTTCCGTCTAGATGTATTCTTTTTCTTCTTTTCCTTTGCCTGAAATTTCGGAAGTTTTGTATTAGACTTCTAAACTTCTTTCTGTCCTGTAATTATATCTTTTGTTTGTACATCTCATTGATATCTTTCCTTGCTAGTTGCATTATTCGTACTCATAATATATATATATATATATATATATAATATGAAATAAAAATAATGTAACACTATTGTTACTAAATTAATAATAATTATAAAAGCAGAAAAGGATAAAACACTAAGAGAAAGTCGCACTTGTAATCGCTAGTTCTTCTCTAATAGTTCGAAATATAGCGATTACAAGTGTGACTTTCTCTTAGTGTTTTATCCTTTTCTGCTTTTATCATTATATATATTAGAAAACATTTTGTGAGTCTGCTAATATTCACTCTCATTAAGTGACTAAAAAGTAACTCCTCTTTCCTTTTTAACATTTTTCATTTTCTTCACTCTTATAGAGGTCTTCATCTACTATCCCTTGTTTCATTGGTCCCAGACTTTTCTTTCTTTTTTTCCTTCCTTCTTTCTTTCTTTCTCTCTCTTTCTTTATTTCTTTCTCTCTTTTCTATTTCTCCAAATTTCATGGAGAAGATACATTCTGTAGTATAGAACTATTCTGTGTTTTACTGCCTGTTTTTAGTTTTATTTATGAGGTATTTTCTTATTATTATATATATATATATATCTTTTGTCAGCCGATATACACGTTCCATTTTTCTCACTCTTTCTTTGTTTAATCCGTTGACATAAATTATCACACTCAGGCATTTAAATTTGTCAACCTGTTTTATTTTTCCATATTTCTTTATTAACATTTTAGTTATGTCTTTGATGACTTTTTTTTTTTCATAGGTTATTTGAAGTGGACATTTCTTTCAGAAGATAATAGTTCTGCTGCTGATTTATATTTTTGGATAAGATAGCCGTATCATTAGCGAAGGCCAGGTAATTTATTTGATCCTATAGTGGAGTCCTCTTAGAGTTTGCCTTGTCATGTTATTATCTTTTCCAGGAAGCAATTACAGAAAACTGGGGAAAGTCCATCTCTCTGTCTTACATCTCTTTTAATTTGAAATTATTATTTTATATTGCGACCACAGTCTCGGTTTAGTACTTAGCATTGCTCACTGCTGGAGAGATGGCGGTCTTCGATCTAGGGAGCCGCGTGATAGGCGAGTGCGGGATGCCGACATGCCGATCAGATGGCAGTTTTTATACGAACCTCGTTCGGTTAACCGACATGATTTTTATTTCATTGTGAGATCAATGATTGTCCCAAAGCCGGATCGTAGGCGATCATATCATTGCGTAGGATGCTTCCGTCTCCTGAAAGGTCATGTGCTTCCTCATAGACCGTGAGTTTCTTTCGTTTCAATTCTGCTGCTACCATTGACCTTCCTTCACGATGTCTAGTATTTCTAAGTTGTTCTCCATGTGGGCAAGAACCCGAGGGATTAAAACCCACTGTAGCAATGCATATTTAAATACTCACTCTTTAACCACATTTAAGAACACAAAAATTAAAAATTATAAAAATTATAAATTGCAAGAAAACAAATTAAAAATTTATTCCACTAAAACACCATTTAAAAACAGATAAAATACTTCCTTTTTCTTTATATAATATATATATATATATATACAACGCTACCAAATCAACTATGAACCAGCTTGCGGTGTTTTATCTATAGGCGAAAGCGGCGCTCTTTGCCATCTGCAGGTATCGTAGAGTGGCGCTGACTCAACCATACAACAGTTTCGTTAACTATTTTAAACGCATTTACTTACCAACTTTATGAAAGGAGTTAGAAACTAGCCGCCCACTTTGCCTATGCATTTTGGCACCTCTTTAAAAACGATCCTTCACTCGCTGTAGTTCATGTTGTGTAATGCTGTTACTATTTTCCTGTGAGTGTTTTAATTCAATTCTTCCAGGGTATATGAATTTTTGTTACATACAATATTTTTTAATTTAATCCAAAGACAAAAATCACAAGAGGTTAGGTTGAGGGACATAAAGGATCACAATCTTATAACTCTTCATTCTGAAAAACTTTTTCAATTTCTCTTTCGAAATATTCGCACTATGAACTTGATGATAAAAGTGAAATAACGCTACCGTCGGTTAATTATCTAAAATGGGGAGAGGGTGGGGAAAATTGTATTCAGGTATGCCACAGTTATTTTGTATGTTTGTAACTTTAACAGCTTGTTGTTCTTTGCACCGAGTCATAAGATACGTCATTTGTTGTGTTTGGGAAGAATTCTCCAATTAATGATTGATGTCATCTGACGTTTCTTCGGTAAGAGCGCTACGCTGTTTGTTCTTAGATTGAATAATACCCGTGTCCTAAAGTTAATTATAAAGATTACGGGCTGTTGTCTTTGAAATTGATTAGTTAACAAACATGAATCATAAATAAATGCACATTGTGCAGTAGAAAACACATTGATTAATTCACTTCACTTCGGGATTAAATATAAAACAAAACACATCACCCGTAACTATTACTGACATCCAGACCTTTAAATATGTACATTAAAATAAAAAAGGAATTTTCCATCCGATGTATATTTATGTTATATCTGATTATGTTAAATATATTGACGAATTGAACTTTCGAAAACAATTATTTTGAAAAAATTATTGAAATTGTTTATAAATATGAAATACTAGCTATGTAAGCAATATTAAAACACACGCTATTTTCTTTGTAATAGCTGTTGGATAGAGCTACTCTAATTATTTCCACTATAGCCCAATATGATAATTTTGTACTCCATTCTATAAAAAGTATAGCAATAATTCATTCTGTGAATTTCTTTAGTGGTGAACAACTGAAGAAGTCAATTCTTTGGTGTACTTTTAATTTTGAAAGTCGCCCCTCAAAAGACATATCCGTTTTCAGTGACTAAAATATAAACAAAAGTAGACATTTTATTTCATTTTTAATTGCATTAACGATATTCTAAATGTTCATATCAGTTTCTATACACTGATTAAAAATGTGTGTATAGAAAATGTATTGTGTTTCAAATGTAATCTTTTCGTTTCTTCTAATGGTGAATTGACTTTCAATTAGCATCACTAAATAGTGTGCACCACTCCCTGTATGGAAGCTTGTGTTGCAACGAATGTTCGCAATTTTAACTTTATGAGCCAGACATATTTCTTAAGCTTATGGTAACAGAAATGATACCTTCAGATAATTCGCTTGAAAGAAAACAAAAGACTGTGAAAAAGCTTATATATTTATTAAATTACCATATTACTACTCACTTCCTTTTAATGGATAAAAGTTTACTTGTAAACTATTTGTTGTAAACTAATCATTACTTCATTTTATTTAGTTTAATTCTGTTACATTGTGATTATTGATGAATTAAAAACATTTAGCTTTTTGCAGAAAATAGTAATTTTTAACGGGTATTGATTCTCTATTGGCTAGAATTTTGATCCGTTATGTGCACTTAAACTTGCGAAAACAGTGTTCGATATAACATAAGAGATATTTGAGGTGACAGTTTAAGTGCCTCACTCTGTATGGAAATCTGCAACTGCGCATTTTATGAACAAAAATAAATTTTAAAAATTTACCTGAGTTTCTGATATTTAAAGATACAAAACAAAATAAATGAGCGCAGTGAAAATAAAAGTCACATTTATCATCAAAATATTTTAAAAACGTTTTTCGTATAAAATAAGAAGCAATGTCTGTTTCTCCATGTCATTTTTAATCGCTCTTGAGCCTTAAAAAAGCGACCAAAAACTCATAAAACGCTTTGAAATGCATATCTGTGGCAACGAAAAGGTATCTAGGAAGTGTTCTGCTATCTTTATTTTTGAATGTCATTCTCCACGAGGAATGCTGACAGCTGAAGGAGGTAAATGAACGAGGCGTTAGGAAAGTCATCAAAAGTTAAGTCATATGAATATCGAAGACAAGGAAATGGTAGTGTTCAGGAAGAGCGAAGTCATGGCGTAATGGATGGAAACTGAACTGTGCTAGAAGCGTGACTTCCTATGTGATGAAGGACATGCTCAGGGACAACGATTAAATTGCGTTAGTGTTCTCGATTACACAAGATTCGTGTTTTAATGAATGATTTCAGAATACATTTAAAGTCCTCAAAATAGTATTTGAGTCTGCCAGCTATTGACGATACAAAGAAGAGGTTTAACTATATTATTAGTATTTATTTATTTATTTTATAGAACATATAAATGTTTACAATTCTGCTTTCAAGTATATTTGATGAAATGTTATCTAAAGTACTGCTATTAGAAGTAATATATCACATATTTGGTTCATGCGTACGTACTTCAGTATAAAAATGTATTATTCTTGGTAATGTTTTTTTATTTGTTTATTTACGGACGCTCTTTAATATCTCAGGTCATCAGCGTCCCATTCTATTCAGGGCGTGAAACGGCCGACAAATTTTGCTCAGAGGCCTCTACTGTCAGGCTTGAGGTTCTTTTTCATGCCGTAAATGTACGACACGGGACCCACGGCTTTACTTCCCTTCCGAAGGAAGTCATACTTAGGATTTTTACGCCCGAAAAAATCCATCGATACTGGCCGGGTTTGGCAATGGTACAACCACACATTTGCATATGCAAAATTTCTATTCAAATATCTTATTGACACGCGTCAGATATACATCTGCAGACAAAAATGTGGTCTGCTTCTAGAAATATAAATCCAGCTCGATGGCATTAGGTAAAGCTGGATTCAAAGTAGAGCGAATTTGTCTTCGTCCACTACATTTTCAGTGGATGTCGCACGGGTCACATAATTCTTACCTGGTCCCAGGTTATAATTCATTGTATTCATAATACGGAAAATGTCATCAACTCCTCCCTCTCTACCGGATCATCAGCATTTAGAAGAAAACGTTTAATCTACCAAGCGTTGGAATTGCAACATAAATATAATTTACATAACAAAAAATAAAATGAAAATAAGCACAGAGACCAGGAGGATCCAACGTATGACCTCGTGCACCGCTGTTCCATGCAATACTGCTGAGATATAACTTCATGGGTGTATAAAACTTTCTGATAAAATCATGTTACAAGCTTTAGTTTACCGGACACAAAACAGTTGGTAGTTTTCGTATTTGAAAAAGGGGGCTGTGCCGAAGTGGTCTTAAGACATGTTTAGGCTTCAGTCAAATATGTTTTATCTTAAGATGTGCTGTGCAGACCGTTACCTTGGACAGTAGTATCGCTAATACTTGTGCGTTTGGAATGGATGTTTTCCAGTTAAGGATTACATGAAAAATGTCCATTTATTATTTTATACACTTGTCTTTTGCTCGAAGTTATCGTCTGGCTAGGTGGGAACTCGTGTTCCATTGTTCTGCGACGATATCCCTCAGCAAAATGATTCTTTGAAATTTGGTAAATATAAGGCCTGACTCATTTTTGTGATGAGAGCAGTGATCTGGGTAATTAATTTATTATTTACTGTATGAATAATTTCCTTTACATTTATCTTCTTACTATTTTTCAGTAAAGATTTAACTGTAACTGTGTGTAGGCTTATAGCCTCGCTTACTTTGTTATGCTCCACATTGGAGCTGCTTTCTTAACGAATTATTCCATATACTTTTGTATGTTAAAAGCTCTAGTTAAGACGTATTATTTTGAGTTGCTTATATCCGCTGTAATATACGTAAAATTAAATTAATGCTTCATTAATTAACAATTTAAATGAATATAATATTCAAGTTTAATATTTTATTCATAAGAAAATTGTTTTTAACTTGAAGTTGAAGATTAGTAATATCTACTAAACTGTATATATTTTTTGATTGTTAAATTCTATTAATATATAAAATTTTATGTTTAGAAATTGAGTTTCTCTGCCATATTTGTATTTAATATTGTTTATAATATTAAATACATGGGTTCCTTGTCCAGTTCCTTTCCCATTTAACCATTCGTCCATTTACACTTGTGACAGTGCATTCGCTGCAACTTGTTCCAAAATTTATAGATACTCCCCTACACTCTTAAGAAGTCAAACAGCAGGTATCACGTTTTGATCGTAGACCCTTAAACTAAGTTTGCATATTTTCCATATCAGATAAAGGTTTAAACGATTTCTTTCACATTGCTTAAAGTATTTTAAAGTTATGCTTTGTAAAGGTGGTGAACCTTGATTATTGCAACAAAACTCTGGATTTTGTACCAAGTTAGAAAGCAAATGACGCAATGTCGACGGAAATGTTCTGCTAGAAGTGAAAGAAAATCACTCGTATAACAATGAAGCGATATCAATACGCAGACCTTGAATAGGTCATGTAACAGCTGTGCTCAAAGAAATGCCAACTGGTCGATTGGGAAGCAAACATTCACATTATTCTATTGATACAAATCGCCAAGATCATACAGATTCTGTACCGTGGAGTTGCCCATTATATGGGCATCCCGTATTTCTTGGAGTTCATTCTTTATCTGATTTCATTTTATCAATGCTAACAACTCTCCATTTCTTATCACCTCTTGTTCATGTTCTCCACGCATCTTAATGTCATTCCAGCAAAGACCACCACTCGACTATAACGATTACTCTTCATTCGTTTCTTGTTCAATCCTAGCTTAACTTGCCCTTACAGCTGGCCTATGCACTGCAATTAGAAAATGATATCTGGAGGCATTTCGATGTACAAGTCCAAATATATGAGAGCCGGCTGCCAGTTGCTGCTAAAGAGCTGGACCTCCCCCTCAACCATCGCCTGATTTCCGAAGAACTATGGGTTCATTACAGATGTCTGGTGTTGCGTCTGCAGATGGCTGGCAGATGGATTTTTTGACTCCGCAGGATTCACTCATCCTAGGCAAAGGTATTTAATCGCCCCTGAATAAACTGACGCGCCTCAGTCTCTTCCATCTCTGTTTTCACTATTATGTATTCGCTCTTAGAGTGATCCTAATGTCAACAAACAATGTATCATTCCGCAATTTGCGCCAAGAATACACCCGGTTGTCAGAAACACATAGCAAGTATAAGCGACATAATGACAAGAGAGCACACTTTCTGAGGTTAGGTTTACTGCCTCCTTTATTGCGAGTGTCGGATACTTTCCGCAGGACTTTAAAAACACGTTTAAAACAATTGTTTTCTCGCCACTAGTTAAAGGCTTGTCCCACTTATGCTTTATATAATATGATTCCATTAAAACAGTAGCATTGATTCATTTACGTCAGCCATGATAACAAGTGCAAACTGCTCGCGCCTGTTCTTGTTTAAACAACAGTTTCATCTTGGAAGTAGGAGCGCATCAATTTGTAACTTCGAAATTCAACTTCATTAAGTCCACAGTAATTAAATTAAAGTCGCAAGTGTTAATTTTTATATAGTAGATATTGTTTATTACTAAACCCATCCTCAAATTTAGATTGCTAACATGGAACTACTTTCTGTGCGTGCATTGCTGCTGTGTTGTACTTAACTGCACACAGTTACGCTAGTGACTTCATGTCACGTGGCATTAAGTTGATCGAGATCACTCTAAGGGTGAATAAGGAACAGTTAGTGTTGAAACTAAAGAGAAAATTGATCATAGAGATTCCTTATGCTGCATTTATTTATCTTTGCCACACTATAGTCCATACTAGCATTTGGTTTCTGAAACCACACGAATGTGTACGAAAATCAAGTGCTTCTCAGGAGAGAAATCGTGTCTCAAGAAGGAGTGCTTACACTTCATTTTACATCGCTGTGATGTAATGATTCATGTTAAAAAAACGTGCACAGTCAGAATGAAGGCATTAAGATAATCATGTTGGAGCTTTTTGTCATGTACGTTATTATGAAACTGCTTTGCTTTCACTAACAGAGCATTTTGGATCGATGAAGTACATGACACACTTGTATAAAACAGCTTGTTTCTCCAGAGGTTCACAACCGAGAAAATATTATCAAAATACTCGTAATTATTCTTCTCTTTGAAACTTGGTTCATAGTATGGCCGATACATTTTATACAAGGTCTAGTCAAAAAAGACAGAGTACTTTTTATATCGCGCACAGCAAAGAGACATTTTTGAAATAATGTTGCATGATCAGCCCGATTGGTGGACAAAAACAGAAGTTAGTTGACGCATGCGTCTGTACACAGGGGATGAGAAAACTACGAGGGTCGCCCAGAAAGTAATACCCCACATTTTTTTTTCTCTCAGCCTATAACAACGATGGAAATGCGTAACGCTAGGTATGAATTATTGGAAGTTTCCTAAGTGCGCGCGCAAAATTTCCGTTTCCTTCGACAGATAGCGTAGCTGTAGTAATATTTCAAAATGGCGTCTGTAAGTGATGTACGTTACAAGCAGCGTGTCGTCATTGAATTTCTCACTGCGGAGAAGAAACTGCCAGGAATATTCAGAAACGTTTGTGTGAAGTCTATGGAGCAACAGTTGGTCGCTGGGAACAGAGCGTGAGGCCATCAGAAGGCGGTTCGGCAGAGCTCCAAGATTTGCTCGGGCGGGGAGACCATTCACGGCTGTCGCGCCTGACATGTTGCAGAGTGCTGATGTTCTCATTCGCGAGGATCGACGCATTACAACTTGGTAGTTGGCGCTGTCAACCAGCGAAGGAAGTGTGGATGCAATTATTCATGCTCTTGATTACTCAAAAGTGTGTGCAACATGGGTTCCGCACTGTCTTACGGTGGAACACAAATATCAAGAAAAAACTTTTTTTGGGGTTGTTGCAATGTTTTGTAACTGAGGGAGAGGCCTTCTTGTCCCTTCTTGTCATCTGTAAATGATGAAACCTGGGTTCACCATTTTCAGCCCAAAACAAAACGACAATCGATGGAATAGCACCATCCTCGCTCTCTAGAGAAGAAAAAATTTCGAAGTAACTGTTGCCGCCATTAAGGTCATGATCACTGTGTTTTGGGACTGTGAGGGTGTGATGCTCATTGATGTGATGCCAAGAGGCAGTACTATTAATTCAGCAGCATACGTCAATACATTAACCAAACTCAAAACGCGCTTGCAGCGACCAGGGCGCTATAACAACCCAGGAGATGTTTTGATTCAACACGATAACGTTCGACCTCTCACAAGTTTGAGCACTTCTGAACATATCCGAAACAGTGTTGGACAGTATTACCCCCATCCACTCTATAGCCCTGATCTTACTCCCTCGGGCTTCCACTTGTTTGGGCCATTAAAGGATGGCATTCGTGGAAGAAATTTTGAGACGACGAGGTCATTATTCGCGCAGTGAAGAAATGGCTTCGTGACCAGAACAAGAATTGGTGCCAACAGGGCATACACACCCTTGTGTCCCGCTGGAAGAGGGCCATAGACTGGAAGGAGATTACGTGAAAAAATAAGGTGTGTAGATAAAACATCATTCTTTCATGTGTGTAATTCTCATTGTGTGTAATAAATAATTGTTGAAGAAAATAAAAGTGAAGCATTACTTTCTGGGCCTGGCCTTCGTACGTCAGTTTTCCAGTCGCCTACATACAAAATGGAGTTGATTGCAAATACTACGTTGAAGTTTTGCTTTTGTTAGCAGAAACCCGACATGAAAGCTTACAGATTGTTTCAGCTGGCTTATGGTGATGGTGTTTTGACACAATCCACAGCACTTCGATGATTCAAGGAATTTAAGGAGGGTCGTGTTTTAACAACAAAGCAAGGCGGCCCAGGTGCTTCAGCAACAGCAATAAACGAAATCATGATTAACACAATTGCCATCATTGTTCGTAAAGACCGACGAATAACAATCAACAGACTTACAGACATATTACACATTTCTCATGGCAATAAATTTTCCATTCTATATGATCACTTGAACATGACGAATTTTTATTGGCTCCTGAACAGAAAATGGTGCGAATGGAAGTGTGTAGGAAACTTCGAATATGTCCCTTCATATCCTCCATACTCCCCAGACATAGTCCCTGTAAATTTTCTCTGTTTCTTTTTCTGAAAAAGGAGAGTCTTGGTGCTTTCGGGGACGTCGTGAAAGAGGCTGAGGCGGTTTGGAAGAAGATGTCAAAAGATGACTTTCAGTACGTTTTCCAAGAATGGCAGACGCGTTGGACAAAGTGCATTAAACTCAAAGGAGAATACTTTGAAAAAGACCACACTAATCTGGACCGAAACTGTGTATTCCATGCGTTTTGACTAGCCCTCGTATAATCAAGAGAGAATGATATACACATGTGTGTTCAATTACACTAGAACCTGTTTCGGATATCAAATTAAGACACTGAAAGTTCTCATAATTTTTCTAATTATGGGAAGAGGAATTAAGAAGATATTCCCAATGAATTTTTATTCATTTTGATCCTATCCGAAAATTGATATAACTAAAAAACTATTTGTTGATATTGACAGCTGTCGTTCTTCTGTTTCACTGATGTCAGTCAAACTGTCATTGCATGAGAGCTCAAGTTCCTATTGAGTTCATTTTATACCCTCTCCTCTTGTATATGAACACTAGACAACCCTATCATTCTCAAAAATGAATATTAAGAAATGTATATGCATAAATATTCCCCAGATATCAAACATTTCACGTCCAAGCAGACGAACTTTTGCCAATGGTGAAAATGTCCTTTTCTGACATTACAGACCAACCTTTTGTCGTTGTTTCTTTATGTAACATTTTCTAAGTGCTTGAAAATGACATAGAAAAAACAACACTTTGTTTCTTTGGGAAATTATTAATGACACTAGTTACATATGGGAGACTTTCTGGAGGAAATTTCTATCTCATATGCTCAATTTATGAAATTATTACTGTAGTTGTATACAAAGAAAATGTTGAAATTGTAATAAATATGTACAGTATATAACAAAGTTTTATATCATTATAAGGACTCGGAGAGGCTCTGAAACAGAAGTATTATGAACACACCAGAAAAAATACGCCATGTCTGCAAATTATTCATGCGATTATGAAACGTAATGTCTTTATTTTCAGTAATTTATTTCATAATGGTTCAATATTTCACTCTCATTTACCGTTCAAACACTACAATCAGTATTAAGCGGCTGTGCAGAAATGATTTCAACATAAAATAAAAGTTAAATGCTAAATTCATTGAAGCAAGCTATTATATTTGCTTTATTATATATATATATATATATATATATATATATATATATATATATATATTATATAATTGAAATGGTAATTTGGGGTACATCAATGGTTACAGAGCTCGACTTCCACAAGGTGGCCTGGTTTTGAATCATGAAGGACACAGCGACGTCTGAACAGATTTTATCCACGTGCTCCGTTTTCTCTTGCCATTACCTCCGATTAATTCTCGATCGTCACCCTCATTCCCATTTTAATCATCGTCTAGCGTAATGTTCAAAGTATCTGGCTACAGATCTGAGTGACAAATGAGCTGGCATCATCATAAATACGAACATCTACACACCTAATGTAAGAAAACATTCAAGGAAAACCAGAAATTTCTTTAGAACGTTTATCTACAACAGCCTGAACATTTAAATAAATGAACCTTGTTCCCCAGTGAGTTTCTAAGCAAATGCCTCCTGTAATGTCCAAATAAAGCTGTTGTAACTAAGTTTACAATAATCATTCTGACTTCTGGATTGCTTCAGAGATACACAAGTTTCAGAAGGGGTTTTTTAATAGTGTTTAACGCCCGTTTTTACTACTGAGGCACCATGGCTGTGGAACTGATGATACATGAGATGAAATGATATATTGGAAAAGAATGTTTTAAGGAAGGAAACGTTCCAGGCCTGGGTTTGGGGTACCTGACAGGCATTTGCCATTTATAAGGACTGAGGAAAACCTGGAAAAAACCTCGGTCAGGGAGAACATTCATGATGGGATTCGAATCGCAGACCTCCCGCTCACGAGTTCGCGCCTTAACGACCTGGCCACCCGGGGGAGGGGGTCAGAATGGCTTAGCAAAGCAAACAGTCAATGTGGAAACTAATTTAATGTCCAGGTCTTGATTCATACTATGTACTTTTTGAGAACACTTCAGGCAAACATGTGATAACACTAAGCTTCAATGACGTAACATGTTCTTACCTTTAACACCCCTAACGATGCTAAAGCTTTAGAAAGCAATAGGCTGATAGTACTGCACATTTCATTTCCGTCGCGAAGGAATAGTATGGCAGAAAACCTTTACTTCCTCGTTCTACCTCTCTTTAATCCCATTCATAGCATCAGTTCATTAAAAACTTCTGGTTGGTGACAAGAGTACTCACGTGACAGGGAAATGCGTATGGATCTACTTCTCGCCTTCCGCATCCGGTCTGGAACCTTGAGCCTGCACAGAGTGTCAATTGCCTTGAACTCGCCAGGTTCAGGCTTATTTGGGATGCCCTAGAGGTGGGGTCATACGAATTGAGCACAATGATAAGAAATCCGTGTGCTTAAATCGATGTCATTTCACTTGAGAGCAAATAAGATTGAAACGATCATGTGATTTGAGCACAAATACGCAAAGAGCTGGCTGTGGCGCTCGGTAAAATACGACCGACCTACAATGAAGTGGAACGTGTTTGGGATAATATGGTGGCGGGTGGTTTTAATTTGTGGTGGGCGCCGGTCTGTGGTACCCATGTTTTCAAAGTGTAGTTAAAAATGCAAAGTTGAAGATGTTTGAACACCATAAATGTAGAAAATGATATATTTATAACACATTTAATTATGAATATTATAGTAATTTTACAAGCCAGGTTTAAGCATATATATATTTTAAATATATTAAAAAGGACGGGAACAAAGGTTTATATTAACGTAAGAAGTTGTGTTCGCGTAAAGAAAACATATTGACAAAAAAGCGATATAATGGCAGATGCATTCTTAAAATATAAGACGGGAACTATTTCGTGATTGGAATATATATAACGAGCATTCTTTTAATTAAAATATTTACAATATTTAATTTTGTTTAACTTTAAACACAACTTTTTTGACTATACCATGGTAAATTCAATGTTGTCAGTATAAAATAGGAAGGAAAATGTCCAATATTAAGGTGGAGATTTGGGGACCACCCCTGGATGTTAGACAACGTGGAGAGTTGGGTGCCAGATTAGTATGACGTTATTCCTTCATATGTCAGTCCAGATTGAGGCTGGTACTACAGTTCTCAGAGTTCGCTATGCTTAGAAACATCTCCGCCCTTCTTTAGATGTAGAAAGGGACATAAGAGAAAATAGCTATATCTATTATAAAGACAAACCTCTGAAATAAATAAAGCAGTTCATGCATGCGATAAATCAAAGTATATTTGTTGTAAGAATTCCATAAAAATATAAAAAAAGGAAGATTTTACAGCATACAAATATGAAATACAGTGTAATAAAATAGGTTAGGTATATCAATTTATTTTATAAAAAATGGTATTAACATATTTATATTCATTAGAGAAATGTATTATAAAATGAACGAATATTGTAGAAATGGGATTAAAAATAACAACAGCAGCAAAAACAAATCAGTGTCAAAACGCAAATCTTAAATTATTAAAAGGCAAACATTTTCACTCGTCTCTAAAGAAAGGAAAGCGATAACACTGCATACAAAATATATTGAACATAAAATAAGATTGAAAGCGAAATAAACTTGGGTCAGCCTACAAACAGCATGTGTGATAATAAATGGAAGCCCAGAAGATGCAAGCTTAGTTCGTATTTAAAGAAAAAGAACCAGGCATGCGCAGACACTTGATGTGTGTTGTCCGGTAGAAAACATCTTGCCCCAAAAGCAACTTAAGAAACACGCGCGTGCGTTTCATTAGCGCCAGCACTCTTCCGCTCACAGACTACTGATTCGGGCTCATGGTCATTTGCAATGCAGCGATTTCGAATTCCATCCCCACTACTACTTGTGGTCTTGTTTTACCACTAGCTTTCATAGCAGGTTTTTGTTCTATTCTTTTTTAATTCCTTAACGCTAAGAAAAGCATTTAGTCAAAAATATTACCGTTTTCTATCATCTGAAGCATTTTATAATGAATCTGACACCAAACTGATCCTTGGCCCTTTTGGGTATCGAAATATATGGTTCATTCCAATAAAATATATAAGCAGCATATGGATCAACACATATGAAATCTACCACCAATGAACCTTAGTAATCAGTATCTATAAAGGTAAATAACGTAAAGGTATATGAAAGTATGTTATGTATAAAGATTTACTTTAACCCTGAACGTCTTAAATCATTATGTTTTCATTTATTTTGTATTTGATCATACACAAGCACATATAGATATGTTATTATATATAATATGTTGTTTTATATATATATATATATATGCCAAAATGTATACTCATTTCAAGCAAAGAAAAAACTGTGTTAGCATAACAAAACTGAATTCACAAAAACAGAAAATGATGAGCACTAATCATCTTAGACTTTTACAGTTACAACAATTGCTCGAAATGCCCACCTTTGACGTCGATACACTTCTGAGTAAGTTGAACTACTGATTGAGTAACGTTTGCAAAAGTGTCCTCAGCGATTGCAGCACACGCCGTTTTAATTTCTTTCCGAAGTGCTGCCAGTGTAGCTGATTTTCTATGGTGTACAGCACTCTTAAGAGTTCCCCATAGGTAGAAGTCGAACGGAGTTAGATCCGGAGAACGAGGTGGAAACTCAATGGGACCTTTTCGTCCTATCCAGTCCCTTGGAGGATTGTCAAGGTGCATGTACATCTCAGTGGTAATGTGGTGATGCACTATCCTATTGGAAGTAAAATTCCTCATTCCCATAGAGTGTGTGAATGGCGGGTAAGACGGATGTGCGTATCAAGTTCAGGTACACTGGGCCAGTTACTGTTCCTTCGAAAAAGAATGGTCCAATTAGACCCCTAGATGACAACCCATGCCAAACATTAATTCCAGGTAAACTACCAGCCTTTTCCAAAATAACATGTGGAATGTTTGCACACCAGTAGACACAGTTATGTCGATTAACAGTTCCATTCAACTTAAATTGTGCCCCATCGGACCAAACAACTTTCCCTACGAAGGCTTCATCCTCTTGTACCATGTTCCGAAACCACTCACAGTACTGCATTCTCCAATCAGGGTCATCTTCATTTAATGCATGCATCTTGGGATGAAAACTCTCAACGTTGCTGTTTTAATAATAGGACCTTCGCTGGTTCTGCTAATTCTAGTCTCAAGTGACATTGTTTTGTAGATTTTTCGGTGAGTACTAAAAACGTTCCAAAACCATAGCCAAGGACACGTGGCTTGTTGCTTGCGAGGTCTCCCAGATCTGCTCTTGTGAACATCGCATGCGGTACCATGAGTCTCAATTTTGTCTCAAATGCGTGCAATTGTTACTCGCGTTGATGGTTCTGTTCTGTACACACATCTGCATTGCCTTTGAACTTCAACATTCTCGGTTTTCCAATTCTATTTCAAATTCGCTTTTCTCTATTCAAACGATAATCTTGGCTCCATTTTGTTGTAGCAACGCTAACATAATGTAACGTGAGTCACATCTGTTTACAGAACATCATACTACACATTACTGTTGTTTTTCGGTCCAACCTTGAAATATATTAAATAGATATCTAATGTGAAATATATATACACATTTTGGCACCTTTGGTATACAGAGAGAAAGAGAGCAAGAGGGAGAGGGGGGAGGAGAGAGAGAGTGAGCGAGCGGGGGTGTTAAGTGCTATATGATTATGTGAAGGGTGTTTCTCTATAAGTCGATAAATCTTCTTTTAGTGCGAAATATTTATTAATATTTGTGAAAATCAACAAGTTTGAATTGCATAAACTCCAAAAGACGAATACTAGATATTTTATAAAAGTTTATATTATAGCCTATAATACAATTCTGTGAGTGTACGTGATAAACTTTCAACAAAGGCTGCCTCCGTGGTCTAGTGATAGCGTTTGCGACTACTAGTCTGGAGGTCCTAGGTTCGAATCTCTGTCAGTAAAGTTTTCTATCTAAGGTTTTTTCGGAGTTTTTCCTTACTCCGAAAAGGCGAATGCCAGATAGCTTTAGGGCGCCAAGAACACCGAACTCATTTGCACCATCATTAATTAATTTCGCCCGCTACAACACCTCCATGCCGGTGAGGTGGGGGAGCTGGCATTGGAAAAAAATTATTCAAATTTCTGTATTAAGGAGCTCGGAAGCCACGTTTCTTTAAAAACGAAGATTTTTAACAAAGTACTACATTTAGTGAATTATTGCATGAAAACTACTAGAACTAGAGATACCATATTTAAAAAAATCGTCTTTTATGTTGTTACACTATCAAAATATACTGAAAAAACGTGAGGTCAACTGTTCTATTTTCCGTCTGATTACATGAAATCGCCCTTCGTGCTATTATCCTGCCCTTACCCGTACAAAATATTCACATTAACCTATAAGTCTAAAAGTAGCAACTTTCACTGTCTAGGCAGATCGCCACGGGTGACCGAGGTCGTTAAGTTTCGGACTGGGGTTCAAATCCCACCAGGACCGTCCTCCCTGACGGAGGTTTTTTCCAGGTTTTCCTCAGTCTTCATAACTGGCAAATGCGGGGGAGGTGCCCTAAAATTAGGCCTGGAACGTTTCCTTCCTTAAAAAATCCTTTTCCAATATGCCATTTCATGTATAACCAGTGTTCACCATCTGTGGTGCCTCAGTAGTAAAAAAGGGAATTAAACACCATTAAAAAAACTGTCTAGGCAGCGACCTAGCAAGTTGCAAGTTGCACGTATTCTCCTTAAAGAAGTGTTTTGATTACTGTTACAAAGACTCTTCCATCATCTAAAGTACCTTTTGATTGGATATGAAACGGCAACCCTTTAAATTTATTTTCAGCAATGATATCTGGGCGAGATGTGGATTATACTGAAACAGGTCCAGCGCCATGAGACAAGTTTCCCGTCGTCAGCGAAGAGACAGTAAACAAAGAACCTCTTTCGGGCGGATATAAAGTTAGATCCCTGAGACATCCTTTCAATATCGCAACTTAAACTTATAATTTAAAAGCTCTTTTCAAGCATTTAAATTTTTTTCACAGTAGAAGCCTACGAGAAACATTTAATCAAAAACTGATTTGTCACAAATAAATTGTTATGGTTAGTAATTTTAAGCAAAAATGCTCTAGCACCTATTTATATTTGGAATAAAATACTTTCTTCGAAATATAAAAATTAGAAAATTTGTTAACTATGTGGTTAAAATGTATTTTTAAGGGGTTATTCTAACCAACATAATACAGTTTCAATACATCGAAGAAAAAGAAATTAAATATATTGGATATCAACTACTTTTGGAAGAAATTGTTTGATGGTTTATTACCAATAGAAGACCCTACACATACAAGTTAATAGTGGTTTACCTTCATGTATATCCTTTAGTTTTGATCTATATTCCCCATGAGTAATAACCCTCAGCTTCTCTAGGAGGCTCTGGTTGTATTACCCTAAAATATTTCAACGTTTAATTTCTGAATGATATTTTATATGTTAAAAACGTCTATAACGGACTTCTGTCCTGAGCCCAATATCTGCATTTACGTTTATTATCTGCAGGAGATTTGGTTTGCGGTCGCGGTGCAAGCCAATTTCTTGGTAAGATGGTAGAATATTGCAATCAGTGGAGTTAGGAGGATGCGGTGGGGGAGCCTCTTGCCAATATAAGTGTTATGTGTATGCACCACCTAAAAAGTCACCTCGCTTACGCGCGTTCCCAGTAAAGTATGCCTGGACTTTTATATATTGGCTGATTTCCAGACATATGTTTATATGGACTTTCTTTTTCTTGTTTTGGTAAACATTCATTAATAACTCATAAAACTAATAATTTATGGACATAAATTTATATAGATATTTTTTGTTTTATAAACTTTCATTAAAGACTAAAACACTAAATATTTTCAGACATATTTTATATGAACTTTTTTCTTGTTTTGGTAAAATTTCATTAATAACTCAAAAACAAAGGAATTCCGGACATATGCTTATATGAACTTTTTTCTTCTTTTGGTGTGAGGAACCCGCCACCGAAATTTGTAAAAATATTTCTGAAACGTGTATATGTAAATGTTTTCATTATCATTTTCAGTGCCTTGTAGGTAGGGTCGACGGAGATTTGAATACGTTTTTTTTTTTTAAAATCCTTTCATACGTACAAACGCAATAGCTATATATATATTCCTTCGGAATCCGATAACGGGATTATTGTTAAGTCTGTTGTCATGAACACCAGGAGAATGCTTTTTTTTTTTTTTTTTAGCTTAAACAGGTGGGTTACTACTATATTTTTACTAAATTTTCTTTCTCTTGTCTGTTGTTTATGTTCAGCCGCTCAGACATAAGTGCTAATTCTAGTTATTAAGTTTCTATAAGCTTGCTAACATCTTAAGCAGTAAAGATGTTAAACTGGGATTTAGGCTGCCGCGAGCTGCCACTTCTCGTTATATATTCAAACGCCTGATTTTATCCAACTAAGGAATAATGGCACAGTTTTTTTCTAAATAGAAAAAAAAATTCGCAGTTCTTCCATACATTGCATATAGTTTTTATTCTGTCTGCAGGGGAAAGTTTTCTACCCGCCTTCTGTGTGAATACTGACATTTAAAATGAAATGTCGAAATGGTTTCTACAATACAACCACCTTGACTAATGATGTGCGAATTAAGTGCAATTAACGCTTTTATTTCAGGCCAAGGTAGCCTTGAGAAATGCCATCCCTTCAGATAAACGCTTCAGGATGCATTCTACCATCTGATCTTTTCCATCTTCACTCTCTTTCAATGCTGTTTTGGTCTCACATATTCCACTTTGATTCATCGCCGTTCTTTGGTATTCCTTTTTGCATGACATTCATCCTAGGCGGATTTCTATAGAGTGCTTCTAGGAATTGTTCCAATTCTAAAGCTGTTGTCTCTCGAATACTCTTAGCTGATCATAAAAAGCACTTCCATTACTTGTCCATTTATACTTTCGTTTGGCAGTTCAAGAGTACTTTGCTATGCTAGAAAGGGAGGGGTGTAACAGAACTAAATCCATTTGTACCCCCCTTCTTGATTATTTTTAAAGATTCTTGCCATATCAGTTCTTGGAGTTCCGAAACGTTTATTTCACTGTTGTAGTAGCAGCGCGGATAGAATATTTTCTAAATTAAACTAATAACTTAATTTTGCTGTAATGAAAAACGTGATTTAGTCAGCGCATTGATCTGGCATTCTATTTTGGTATTAAAAGTGAAAACAGATATAATGAAAAGAAAAGTAAATATAATAATTATATTCATTTACATTTTTACAAATCCTCAAATCTTTCGATAAATTATTTGCGTACCCTATATAACTTCAAGGTGGTATCAAATGCAGAGGTTGTATTGGAACCTTCATAGACACTTCAGATCATTTGCACAAAAATGAATATTTTCATTAAGTTTAATTTCATTGTTCTTTAGACACAAACAGATCCCACATGCCCATACGTTTGTTCTGTTAACAACATTAAAATAAATACTGTTTTATTCATAGAAATTTTAAAAGCATATTTTAAATTCAGTTAATGATTAAAAGTTTATAAAATTATTTCAATAAATACATTCTTATTTATTAAAGTAACTGTAAATAAGAACCTTAAAGCATTTAAATTTTTTGTGCAAGAATTCTAAATTACGAATATGGCGGAACTCAAGTTTTGCAAGGTGGTTTTCATAATATGAAACATCACTTGTGCGAACTAAGCTCACTTTCCGATAATACTCCATAGGCTTTCGTTCTAAGGCTTAATCCTAATACGTTACTTACAAACTAGAGAAAGCCAATGGAATTCTGACTGGCATGAATTGACTTGCTGATCTTTATTTTATGATCCTATGACACGTTTTCATAAAAACCTTAAAAACTAAGCTTGAACTAAGCTAAGTCAATTAGCTTGAATCTTCACTCCAGCTATGTAAAAGTGAAAGCTTGGGAATATGAAGAACAACGGATTTGTTTACCTTAATTTTCAGCCTAAAATAAATATATTCTGTAAATAACTTGAACTTATAAGATTCAAACAAACTTAGCAAGGGAGTTCTCACTTACATCTAACTAGAACTATTATTTTCTTTCTTAATATCTAAACCAGTTGAAGAATCAGCAAATAAATAAAATTAAACACAATTTGCATGATACATACATTAGTAGTTGCTGACATATTTTAACAATTTTGTTACACACGTGCAAGTCTAAGGTATATTATTATTATTATTATTATTATTATTATTATTATTATTATTATGTTGTTTTTTTATGAAAATAAGTCAACCAAGGAAACAATTGAGCTCACTCAAAAGCGAGGCAACTAACATATACAGGATGTTATTGAACTAAACCACAATCATTTCAGAGATCGTACATAAGCAATATGAGATAAGATGTGTTATTATTTTTTACAGCGTTTACCAACTTCCAAGGTCTTTCGAGATGGCGAATGGAATGAACGAAATGATGACGCAAATGAGCCCAAAGTCCTTAGCCTCCAGGATATTCACCATTCCAAAGCAAGGGAAAACTATGGGGATAAAAAGCTTTATCAGGCACCATGTCCCAAGCGGGGAACGAACAAACAGACACGCTACCATCTGAACCATAGCCTGGTCACATTTCAAATTTATGACAATAAGTTTCTAAAGGAAAGTATGCCACTCATTAATGAAGCTTCCATTCGAAACGTCCTTTTGGCGTAGTGTGTGTGATACTGGCTTCAAATAAAAGTAGATACGCAGTTATCAAGTTCGAGTTTCATTGATTACTGTTTATTTATTATTTTTTCATATTATGTTTAAACATATTTCATTGTAAAAACACATTCAAAACAAATCTGTCCTGTTACACATTAAGTTATACAGTTAGATGGATAGCTGCCTCTAGACCAGTGTTTCCCAGACCTTATAGGGGTTTCCGAAATCTTGCAAGGGATACCTCAAATATTTTCTCTAATTTGAATTTTAAGATTTTTTTAATTATATTATAATTTACACCTGGAATATCGAACTGTGACCACTTTGGATTAGACATGTTGGTTTAATTTTTTTTTAAATGAGGCATATGTTTAGTTATTTAGTGACAAAAATAGATTCTTTGGTCTGTTATAAAGAGAAGACCTTGGTTTTGCACACGGAGAAGCATGCCAGGCGAGGGAAATTATAAAGACTTACATCACTTCCAATTTCTGTGGTTCCTAACATCAAAGCTGTGTGCCACTCTCTTAATTTGAATTCAGTGAGAAGGATACATTGTTTTGTTTCAAATTCTGAAAGTACGGTGTAACTGTGTAACTTAAGCAATCAATTCTGCCACTACACGAAATATTTCAATTATATATATATATATATATATATATATATATATATATATATAAACCATTCTCAGCTTTTGGTTTAGATTAAATTGTGTGATATTTAAAATGTAATTTTAACTATTAAGTTTTAACTATTGAGGCATCACAGGCGGTGACACTGAAGATTCATGAAATGAAATGATAAATTGGGAAGAATTGTTTTTAAAGGAAGGAAGCCTAAGGCCAGGCCTAAGTTTAGGGTACCTTCCCGGCATTTGCTATTATGAGGACTGAGGAAAACCTGAAAAAATCCCAGCCAGGGAGGACGCTTCTGGTAGGAATCGAACCACAGAACCACAGAACCACCGCTCAGAGTCCGTGTCTTAAAGACCTCGACCGCCCCTGGCGGTATATATTGTAACTATATACTAACGTGTAATTATTTGAGCTTATGTAGTTTCAATGTTTTTAGTGTTGTTGCTTCATTTTTGGAAGGTTATTCTGAGGTAGGTCTATTAGCTGTAGCTACAGCAACTTTAGGCTAATTTAAGGTTCTTAGCTTTTTGTATGTTCGCCTAGCTTAACTTTTTATGAAGGGGGTTCGCGAGTCGAAAATGTTGGGAATCGTGCTTTTAGACAAGTATCATGACACGAACAGTTTTCACTACTATGATCTTAATTAATATATGAGATAAAACTGTATCGTGTTTTAGGTGTATTTTCGGTATTAGCATAGATGCGAATTATCACATAACCAAAAGGTTTTACAGCAGAAATCTTGTCGTTATCTGTATTGAAGTATACATCTAAAATAAGTTTTTCCGTATATTTAAACGATTACTAAATCGAATCTTATTTAAATCATGTATCGAATGAACGTAAGGCTCAATAGATCTAAGTCTGGTTTTGCACAAAAGTGTGTTATGAACCAAAGTAGAATGGAGGTGTCTAAAATTGTTTAAAAACGCAAGTGAAACGCTTTTTTAATAAAGAAATTGATTATTTGTGTACAAGTTAAGCTTTGTTCGTGCTTTACTATCATGCGATTAATTTGGGCTTTTAGAGTTATTTCACTAAAACTTGAAAAACTGATGATGAATTATTCAAAATCGGGGTTTTCTAACTCACAAGGCAGATTTGAAGACGTTCTAAGGCAGATTTTTTTATCTTATTTATCTTTAAACTGACATCAGCATTTAATTCCATTATTAACTGTTCTGTTATTATAAATTGTATATCTCCAATTGGTTGTCTAAGAACCCCTAACATCTCTGAAATTATTGCAGTGTATTTCATTAACACCCTGTATACTAAGAACGGTTACTGTGCTCCAGTAATGACCTTATTCAACGCTATGCTCAATGCATCTTTGAGGGCCGGTTAGTATTCGATTCGCATTTCCGGACAGGCGTGTCTCTGCACATCGTCCTTGAGCATGCCGTCATAGAAATCTTAGCGACAATTTGAAATATTGCAGGGTTAAATCCTATCATAATTTCTTCGGTACGTAGCCGTATATTGCTTGTTAAAGAACAACTGTATGGAAAGGATTTCACTTGCATCACCCAAAAGATTCCGCCTACACTGCCGCTGGCTAGTGTGCAGAGCTCAGATGCAAGTAGCTTGCTTGCATCTCTCTTGAGATCTCTGGACAGTAAAGGCAAGAAACGCACCGCGATATAGACTCGAAACAAAAACTACAGATCATTTTTTACTCCTAAACTTTCTCAAAAGCACTGGAACGTGATTTACGATAAGTAATGCTCTCTAGCATAAAAATAATGTTTAAAAAATATGACCTAATTTCAGAATAAATGCTAGGCAAAGCACACATTCTTTGTTTATCTGAAAATATTTGGTAAACGTTTGTGTTAATAACAGAAGACGATCACCATGATTACTGACTTTGTCAAGAGTTTACAATTGTATTCCATGCATCTCAGAGATAGTAGGTGCAGAATAAAATTAAACAAACAAATAAATAAAAAGATAAAGATAAATGAAATAAAAATTAATAATTAAAATAGTCATTACTGTATTACCTAATTGCGGTATAAGGCGTTGAAGTGCAAAAGAAAAAAAAAAAAATGAAAAAAATAGAAAAAAAAAAATCCAACAAAGAATTAGCCAATTGCTGACTGTGTTAAAAATCTCGCGTTAAGAATACGGTGCATGAAAAGTAGAAATAAATGCATAAAAAAAAAGTAAATAAAAACCCTAAATTCGGAATTGCAGTATCTATGTCTCTCTCTAAGGTCAATGAAATTTGTGGAAAATTTTACGAAATAGCATCTTCTGCCGAAACTATCATCAAGAAGAATAGCTTTCATTATTCCTACACCACCAACAATGCAACCTACTTTACTGTGAGGTCATGTCCTTTCTCTATTGCTGAAGATTTTAATAATTTCAATAAATTGCAATATTTACACATGTACTTAGAAATTAATGATAACTTAAATCTATATTAATAATTTATTGTACCTTAAATTCTTCATGTTGAATCTTCTCGGATGAAAGGCCTCGCCTTAGACGAGGTTTTAAGTTTCTTGGAGTTGCCAACGTCAGAATGAACACTAAGAATAAGTACCACACTCCACCCAGGGCAAGCAACAAACAAGTGAGAGTGGAAAACCCGTTTCGCTGCATCCACTACCACCACTACAAGACCCAAGTTACTTGTTTCTTTTGAGAGGCGGGCGCGGGAGAGCCACGCATTTTATACTCGCGCCGCCCCCCTGACCCACATAGCGGTCCGCCGCCACTGCCCCCCTCGCTCTCCAAATACATTTGAAATAAAAAGGCAAATAATAATTACATCCATTTTAAAACATAATTTGTTTTGAAAGTTTTTGGCCGGTATAAAAATATATTAGTGTCATTGAAAACAGCCGTTTAGTTGAGATATTTTCATTTTCATATCTTAATATTAATATTAAAATTCACCGGATAAACAACATTGAAAATTTATTATAGAGAAACGGTTTAAATTTGGAAATAAATTTATTAATAATAATTTAACAACGCAGGAACAAAAGTATGTAAAATATTTAATAATGAAATTAATTAAACGTTTGCAGAGATTAAAGATCCTTTAATTAAATTTTTAAAATATATAAAGAATATTACAATCGTAAAAATATATTTTATAAAGCATATCATTTTAATATGTAGAAGATATTTTAGAGAATAATTTAATATAAATTATTAAAATAGCATAATTTCATAAAACATTCTAAACAGAATGTTTTAAAACAGCTAAATGCTTAAGTTGACTAACAAAATCTATGCCAAATAAACCATTTGATTGTGAAATAGTTTTTTTTAATTCTAAGAAAGTGCTTATCAAGCTTACTACAATCTGGAGAAACAAACATGCAAAAACAGAAGAATAATTAAATATTTTCATAAATTGGATCTTATACTAATTGTTATCTGGTTAAGAAAACTCCAACTTTTATTTTGAAGGATTTAAAATCAGCAGCTTGAGATCAGCTATATGTGTACTGTGGTAAGGTGATATCTGTTATTGGAAACTTCCACTTTTGGAATGGTAATATCCTTAGAAAGTCTACTTAAATTTTCATAACTATTATACAGACGAGTTATCGTTACAAAGCATTTTTTTTGCATTTATTTACCAACTCTTGTTAAATTATAGCATTATTAAGTTTTATTTTTAAGATTTTACTTATTTTTATTGCTGTTAAATGACAGTATTATTACATTTTCCTTTTTCTTTTCCTTCCTACTCCAAGTTTTAAAACACAACCAAGAGTTTGTTGTTATTGACTATTTAATCAACAACTTAATTTATATACATTACTTTAAAGTGTCACAAAATAAGGATTAATTAGCACCAAAATAAACAATATCTTCATTAACAGGTATTTCACTTACATTTTTAAACTACTTCATACTTCTACTTTGGTTCATATCACATTTTGCGCTAAAATTCACTTAAATCTCTTGAGCTTTTTGTCATCTGATACCACGATTCGACTAAAACTATCTTTAGTAATTGTTAAAAACAGAAAATACTAATTTTATGTGTATTATTTTAATACAGATAATAGCAAAATTTCTGCTATAAGATGTTTTTGTATATGATAATTCTCGCCTATGTAAACAGAAAAATTACAGTTAAAACAAGTACAGTTTTATATGTATTGTGTATTAATTAGATGCATTAAGTTCAAGAGCAGTGGGGAAAAAAGGTTAAAAAAAAAAAAAAACACTAACTACTGTTTTATTTATTTTTTTTTTGTATTGGTGTGTTTCTAGTGTTATGATATATATAAATATAATATTTATTAAAGTAAATAATCACTCCCAAACTTAATTTTATAAATAAAACTATTATATTCTTTCATTTTTACACTATTTTCACTAATTTCCTTTTCGCTTCTACTTTTGAAAAGGTGTTTAAAAACGTTAGACCCGTGTTGATAAATTCAAAATAAATTAAAGAACTATAATATTCATGTTTCAAATCAAAGAATATAATTTATGATATAGAAATGAAGGAGGAAGGAAAATAGCTGGTTGATATAATATTAAAAAATAGACATATCATTATGGCAGAATAAACACTAGAGTGGACTTTATTAAATCGAACGCAGGCTGCAATGTTAAAAACATGGAAAGTAAATATAGTAAATTTATATGTAACACGGCATTTTAAAAAGGCTATCTAATGTATTGCAGTTAGCATCTCGAATGTAGATCACCCTTCCTTAAGCATGGAGAGTGAACCTGTCAAGTGTTTCGAAAGCCCAGCTCTTCGTGAAGTCAATGCCCCGCGTGCTCTTGATTCAATCCGCGAACGATGGTACAGAACTGGAGTGCCTCTGAGTGCAAAAAACAAGCAAATTGTGATACCTTTCCTTCACATTCTGCAACCAAAGGTACAAATGTTTTCGATCTCATGAGGATATTTGAAATATTAAAAAGATTTTTGTAAGTTTTGCTGGGTATAACCACGAACATACATGTGGTAGGTAGTTCCTCGACTTTTTAATTCAATGGAAAACACCAGATGACATCAGTAACACAACCCAATCGAGCTATGGAATAGATCTTTAAATGTATTAATGTTATACCTACGCTAATACTGACACTGTTTTATAGAGAAAGTTAGCAGTTTAGTTTATGTTTATTTTAAATTGCTCACACAGAAATCTATGTAAAATGCTCCACCTATTTTATTGACAAGTTCTGATCAAATTTACTGAAAATTCATTGTCATTGTGCACTAATGCTCGTCCGCATTGACTTTTTACCTTTCTCCTTACGTTTTTTTGTTTTGTTTCGAGTTAACGTTTAATTATTCTGCACGAGTTCTGATACATTTCTGTATGTATAAGTATCAATGTTGGATTGTACTGGGTTCTTAGGTTTGGAATAGGTTTTTTCGTTACTTCGGCTTTAATCAAGGGCTGGTCGTTTGTGCTTAGACCCCCAGTGAGGGCACCTTCGAGAGAAAGAGATGTGGTGAGTTTTGAATGAATGTTCTTTAACGCCCGTATTATCTACAGAGGCACCACAGGGGATGGACACTGATGTTACATGAGATGAAATGATATATTGAGAAAGGATTTATTTTTAAGGAAGGAATCGTTCCAGGCCTATGTTTAGGGCACCTCCCTGGCATTTGCCATTTATGAGGACTGAGGAAAACCTGGAAAAAACCTCAGTCAGGAAGGGCGATCCTGGCGGGATTCGAACCCCATATCTCTCGCTCACGAGTCCGTAACTTAACGACCTCGACCACCCGTGGCGGTGGATGTGGTGAGGGAGACACCGGATAGTGAGAAACGGAGGTTAACGGGTCCCTAACAATGTTTCCATATAGAAAAGGCAGACACTGGCCAGCCTCCCTCCAAGAAGTTCGAGCAACTCAAAAGGGGCGCTTCCATACCGTAAGTCGGGGTAGAAAGCTTTCCAAAGCGCAAGCCACTGTCACACCGCACCAGCCTAGCTGTCCCTCGCACTTTTGACCTTGTAACAGAAGCAACGGAATGAAATGGTATGAAAATGGAGAGCGCGTTTTTTTGAAAGGAAAGACTCATCCAGCATTCGCCTAAACGATCAGGGAAAATCACAAAAAAAAAAAAAAACCCAAGGCCAGGATGGCCGGCCTCAAGGAATTTCAACCCCGGACTTCCCAAGTCTTAATCATTATCACCTGTACCATTTCTTGAGTATAGTTGTCACTGTTGGGGTGAGTACTTTAAGGCTCTAAAATAGGAGATAGAGAATCTAAAAAGCTATTAAAATAGGTATTTAAACTAGGCTCTATTATTTTTGGTACCTACTTTAAATCAACGAATGGCTCAGCTTGAGTATGAAATGTTGCAGCGAAAATTTTGTTAGCTGTTTTTCTGTAAGTGCTGTTGCAAATGGTATTTTTTTTTCACGGCTTGTCTGAAAGAGACATGTCTGTCTGGAAACGCAGTTAAACCACAGACAGCTTATGTGAGTCAGCTAGCTATCTCATAATACCTGTACGAGTAATGGCACAACATGCCTAGCACAATATCAAATCACTGTTCTATGTAAACTTTCGATCAAGATTTTCTGAATGTTATTTAACGCCCGTTTTTACTAGTGAGGCACCACAGGCGATGGACACTGATGATACATGAGATAAAATTATAAATTTAAGAAAGGAGTATGTTTTTAAAGGAAGGAAAAGTTCCGAACCTAAGTTTAGGGTACCTCCCCGGCATTTGCCTCAGTCCTCATGTGGACTGAGGAAAATATGGAAAACATCTCAGTCAGGGAGGACGGTCTTGGTGGGAATCGAACCCCAGACTCCCATGCTCACGAGTTCGCGCCTTAACGACCTCGGCTACCTGTGGCGGTGCGATTAAGTTAAGTCACTGCTTAAGTAGGAATGGTTTACATGGTTTTTGTTTGGGCATTTTCATTGAACAACGGTACATGCTATTTTACATGCAGGAATAGTGCAAACTCCACACGATGTACTATAACCTTCAAATGAACGCGAAAATAGAGTGTAAGATTTAAGAGAGATTGGCTATCCAAAACATAACGTTTAACCCGTTACTATACACATTATTGTAATTAATTTGTAGTTAAAAATAATACGGTTTCCATATAAAACTTAATAAAAACTGACTGTTGATGTGGTGACCTTTGCAAATGTCGTTCTATTGTTCCGACCAATATTTCTTTATACTTGAGGAAAATATTCATGATTTTTTTAATTTGAAAACTTGTTTTTATATAGACTATATTTGAAGTAATTAAATATACAATAGAAACAAAAAGACAATAAATGTTAAAACTGGCATTTACAAGTACTAATAAATGTCTTTATAAAATGCATTTAATATAAATACCCATGCTTTAGAATAATAAAAGAGATATAATTTTAGGCAATGTACTCAGTTTAGTCATTATTAGAGTTTCAAATGCACCAGCAAAAAAAAAAAAAAAAAAAAAAATCCTTTAGAATTTGAGCAAATTTCCCTCTGGCGGGACGGTATTGTAGCTGTCTTCTGAAGCCTAGCCGCCCGTAAGGCATAGCTATGTCGACCCGCTGAAGATTATCTTCTTCTATGGCGCTACAACCCTAGATCGAGCCATGGCATGCTGCAGCGATATCTGCTTCCTCTGCCTCCGTCTGTCGGTCCTGGTGGTGTAGTGGTTACCATACTTGCCTCCTATACTCAAAACGCGGGTTCGAACCCGGCCAGGACCGATGGATTTTTTCGGGCGTAAAAATCCTAAGTATGGCTTCCTTCGGAAGGGAAGTAAAGCCGTGGGTTCCGTGTCGTACATTTGCGGCACGAAAAAGAACCTCAAGCCTGAAAGAGAGGCCTCTGAGCAAAATTTGTCGGCCGTTTCACGCCCTGAGTTGAATGGGACGCTGATGACCTGAGCTGTTAAAGAGCGTCCTTAAATAAATCAATCAAAAAAAAAAAAAAATCTGCCTCCGTCTTGCGACTTCATTGCTGGAGGGCAATATTGCAGGGGAGCATATGGTTAGCATGCTAACATCCCGCCGGTCGACTATCATCGATCGGTTTCTAGATCGAAGAACGCCATCTCTCCATCGGGCAGCTTCTCAATTATTCTCACGAGGCTGGTTGGATCCAGTTCCAGATCTCCCTAACTTAGAAAAATTTCTAGTAGGAATCGAACCCGACTCCGGGCTATCAGAAACGCTAACAAATAGACCAAAGGAGGCGGTCAGATGATTATAGTGTCCATAAATCTAATGAGATAAAACCTAAATAGCATGAGGATTTTCGTAGACAAGGAATTGAACACGGGACAGCAGGTGTAGTATCCAGGAATGCTGACTACTAGAGAATGGGCCTAGCCTGTTAAAAAAAGTTAATGTAGTAATTGACTTTTTCATTTTATTTTCTATTGGTTCATATAATCATAGTTATTCCATTTAAAATATCCAACTAAACCAAGGTGTTTTTGTTTATTTGATTTATTTATGGACGCTCTTTAACATCTCAGATCATCAGCGTCCCATTGAATTCAGGACGTGAAATTTTGCTCAGAGACCTCTTATTTCAGGCTTGAGGTTAATTTACATGCCGTAAATCTACGACCGGGACACACGACTTTATTTCCCTTCAGAAAGAAGCCATATTTAGGATTTTTACGCCCGAAAAAGTCCATCGATCTTGGCTGGGTTTGAACCCGCGATCTTGGATTTAGAAGGAAAGTATGTCTACCACTAAACCACCAGGACCGACACAATGAGGAGGAATTTCATCTTCACTTAAGAAGGCATGCAATAATGGAAAGGAAGATTGTTTCCAAAATTGGTTTCTGTTATCATGAAGGACTTAATGAAGTTGAAAACTTTCAAACTTTCACTTAAAACTGCATTTGGAGCAAAGCTAAAACCTCGAGATGAATGCTACAATGTACAAATTTTGCTTCTGGAACTACTTCTTTAATCTTTATAACTACGTCACTGTGTTTCCAGTCATTGTACGCGCTCCCAAACAAAGATCAACACATTTATTCCACTTTATGCAATTTATTTTCATAAATTGAGTAATTTTGAAAATATTTAATTTGAGATTGTTCTCAAGCGGCAGTGATTCACTAAACAAGAATGCTTCCTTCACAGTTACCCATCTATAAATCTCACGCAAGTAAGAAGATGGATCATGTTCATGTCTGTAGTTTCGTTTAACTGTATGGAAACTGCTGCTTAACACTATCCGGAATATGGTGCGATTGGATAATGGGATCACTTCAAGTTATTTTGCTGTCTTGTTTCCAACGATCTAAAATAAATCTTTTCTTTTGATCAATTTTCAATATTCTTTCGGCGTTATATGCCTTTCTAAGGATATCAAACTAAAAAAATGAAAGAGAAAGAGTTATCTCAGTTATAAACGGATAAAAATGCGTCTCTTATGACGTTTTTAACGATGTAAAATAAATCTTTTCTTTTCATCAAAATTTTCGAAATTCTTTCGGCGTAATATGCGTTTCTAAGGCTATTTAACTAAAAAAAAAAAAAAAAAAATGAAAGAGAAAGAGTTATCTCCAATATAAAGGGGGGGGGGGGGGGAAACGCTTTGCTTATGAGGTTTCCAACAATCTAAAATAAAGCCTTTCTTTTCATAAATTTTCGGGATTCTTTCGGCGTAATATGCCTTTCTAAGGCTATCAAACTAGAAAAAACTGCTGGTAATGTTAATGGTTCTCCGATTGGGTGAGGTTTTCCCATCTTAGCTACTCTTAAACTGACTTCATAAGATGCCTCCAGACCCTTCATGTTAGATCCTGTAAATGAGGTTATTTGTTTTTTCCTTGATAACAAATCTGATAGTTTTCTCTGCAAATGTTGTAACGGTTTGTGTTTCAAATCAACATGCTGGGTGTCCAAACGAGGTTTCAAAAGGCAAGGTTTCATCGAATGATTTGAAAGTGATTCATGATAAATCACTCATTGCGGTATTGGGATGGTTTCCTCTCCATCTCCAATCCAATATATGTGAAACTATATGATAAATAGCACTTGTGTACGGGGTTTTTTGTTGCTTTCTTGTACAATGATATCCTCTGATGGATGCTTATCATTAGAAGTAGCGGCTTCCGGCAGAGTGGAATGATTTACCCGCTTACACTCATTTCTCCTTTTCAGCTTTTAAGCAGAGTTCTTTAATTAACCATTGATCCATGTTCTGGTTTACTTATATTGAATCTGGCACAAACTACAAATATATCTTACAATTTAACACATAAAATCCCGCATTCAACAACAATAATGTATCTCCACTGCGTTCTTAACTGTAAATGCGTCTCGCAGCTAAACAAACGACAAAGTGTATCCCATTGTGTTCGATCAAATACATACATTCGAGTTGTGCTATGTCATTGTCGTAGGATTAAAACTGAACTTCTGCTATTTTTGTACTGAATCACACAAAAGTACTTTATGATACTGTAAAGTCTATTGTTTCCGTTTGGTTATAGTATAACTTTCAAATATTTTTTGTATGCGTACCAAGGTTGAAAACACCAGCTCTAGACTAAGCTACATAACGCACAAATTAGTTAACCATTGATCAGTGCCTTTCTATCGTATGTTTTGTCAGTGCTTTTAGAGATTTTTACAGTAAATGTTACAAACACTGAAAAGGAGCTAAGGAAAAGCGATTTCCTCACTTGCGAAACAAGTTTGAAGACATTCTATGGAAAATTTCGTTTTGCTTTAATACTAGCATCTAATTTGAACTTCTTTATCATCTTTAATGAATGAATCCACCATTTTTCTTCGTGGATTATAGATTCTCCATCTCAAATGGCTTGCCTAAGACTCCTCTACAATATCTGGAATTATTCCGGTGCTGTTTTATTAACACTCTGTATAAACACCTGTGTGCTGGTGTCTTTGATATAGGGGGCATCTCCGCAGTGCTAAAAAAAAACATTACTTTTAGGATTTTTTCTTAATGTACCTTGCGCAGCGACACGAGTAACTCTGAAAAATTGTTTTTATATTGCTCTTAATAAACATACTTTGATTCGTTGACCACCAATGCTGTTTGGTGAAAGTGGTGGCTACAGTAGCGTGTGTGCTGGAATTCCATGCTAATAAGTACATAATCACAGTTCAACGTCACTTTCGAACAGAATACGGGAAGGATATGCAAATATATTTGTACATGGAATGTGCAATTTAAATATGCTGTTTGACTGTACAAGAGGAAATTAACCGTACTGCGTGTACATCTGAACCCGAGCAACAATGCTATCAACTTAACCCTAAACATCCACACCACACACTCTTAAACAATAGAAAATAAAACTGTCACATTGTTATGTCCGTGGTGCTTACTTTGCCACAACTCTATTAATGTGTGTGTGCGCGCAGTTACATTTTATAACTTCGGAGATCTGTTTAGCCAACCCCAGCATAATGTTACTTACACATTTATTTAAATCATTTATGCGAAAAGAATTCTTTTCCGTTAGAAATTAATACTCTTCCTTTAATCGAACACTATTTGCTATTGGTCATCATGAACATTTGAGAGTGTGTCAAGTATTACACAATAGCATACTTAATTGTTAAATCTCCAGATACAAAACTTCCAGTCTTTATTATTCAAATTAATTTAAGGAGGACACTATTGTTCTGTCCAGGAAATGTGCTCTGAAAGGCACTAATAGGCAACTGTCAAAATATGAATGTACGAAATGAGAATGGTTTTTTTTTTTTAATTCTGAAACAATGCCTTGCCCCTCCCAAGGGATTCTTTCCACTCATTTGTTAACTAGGTTTAGCGAGGACAACAGAGCGGAAGAGACTACCTAATGCCTGGTCCTGTTTGCCATCTTCATTAGTAATTGTACTGATCGCCCCAAGAGTCACATTTTGCCATTAACATATACCTGCTCGATATTTACAAGCAAACGTGGAGATATCACGTGGTTACCGGGGGAATGTCGTCTCCTCATTTGCAATTCTATATTAACTGTCAACAATTTCCATAATCATCATGAAAAGCTCTACTATCCCGTCAGCAAAGCAATTCATATAAAATTTAAATGTCTCCTGGAGCTGTGGACTCAGTCAATGAATGCAAACTGATCGATCCAAAATCTGAAGGACACACACAAAATAATATTCAGCTATACTTTCCTCAGATTTTCAAAGCAGGAGAAAGTATTTAATAGATACTTAAGATACCAGAATGTATACATGTTTCCGAGCTGATGAAGGAAGATGGAGAAGAGAAAATGTATCAATTTGAGACCAGAAACACTGGTTCGGAAACGGCGGAGTCCAAAGTTATAAGCCAACATTGTTGTGAGATACCATATAACTGTGAATTACGAGAACCCACGAATCGTTGTTTGCACGAAATAATACATTGATATCTTTACATGCCTGCTAGCTCGACCAACCTGTAGACATGCATCATGAGGGGTGGGACGGGTGGCTGAGGTCGTTAAGGCGCGGACTCGTCAGCGGAAGGTCTGGGGTTGAATTCCGCCAGGATCGTCCTCCGTGACTGAGATTTTTTCCAGGTTTTCCTCAGTCCTCATAAATGGCAAATGCCGGGAAGGTATCCTAAACTTAAGCCTGGAACGTTTCCTTCCTTAAAAAAGTCCTTTCCCAATATATCATTTCATCTCATGTATCATCAGTGTCCTCTGCCTGTAGTGCCTTAGTAGTAAAAATGGCCGTTAAATAGTATTCAAAAATAAAAAAGAGGGTTAGGCACAGGAAACTGCGCTCCTGTAATGCAGGTATCTTGGTGTGTATCGGACATGGTTATTTCGGATGTGAACGTCTTGTGTTTGCCAGTTGAAATGTACAATCAATCAGTGGAGTATATGGTTCGGAATGTGCAGACATGGTTTTAGTATAAGTACAAGCCAATGGGAACAGTAGGCAATCTGACAGGTTGTACTGGGCCATGTTTTCTTGTAGGAGATATTCGGCTCACACCATGTTTCCACCACTGTTCCAAAGGTTAAGAGAAACAGGGCAAGGTAGAGGAGGAGAACGACGCAGTGTACGGACTAACACGATGAAAGAGCTTGCAATCAGCACTCAATCAGTTCATTTGCATGTGATATGGGTGTCGCGCACAGTACTGTGTGGAAAGTGATACAGGAACAGCAGCTACCATCGTCAGAAAGTGCATGCTTTGACTCCTGCTGACAGGAGTTTCGTGGCCAGTCGTTCACCTGATCTGACCCCACTTTATTTCTTCTAGTGGGTTTATGTGAAAAGTCTCGTGTACAAGACATCAGTCAAGACTGAAGAGGATCTCCTGGCTAGACTTCTCCAGCCTATGACATAGTTTGAATGACACAAGCTGTTCCGATGGGTACAAACTTTGGAACTTTGTGTGAAGATGTCATGCCTGCATTGAAGCTGGGAGACGCCACTTTGAACATCTGTTGTGAATGTAGCACTATGTGAAAGATTTATAGATAAATAAAAATATTACATCTACATACAACGAATTTCGCTTATAATTTTCGACTCCGTCGTTTCCGGACCACGTTCCTGATCTCAAACTGATACATTTGCCCTTCTCTATCTCCCTGAAAGTTTGTATTATCAGTTCGGAATCACCCTGTATAACTTCTGGAAGCACCAAAGGCCATTCACTCGTTTAAAGATTCTGGGACGGCAATTTTTTACCACAGCAGTGACAGTGAACTGAATACAAATTGGCAGTTCTAGAATGTAACTTAGAAGAGCGGTTGCGTTTCTAATGCTTATAGACGTTATTGTTCATTCGGCCTCAGTAAAATGCACTGATTCTTCTAAGTGAAAGGCTGTCTTAACCATACCACATGATTGGGAATGATTAGGGAATATTAATTTCGGAAGTTAGAAGTGACTCAAAGAGACTTGGATGCGAATTAAAATCCAAGTTTTAATTACCATTTTCAGTGAGCGAAGAATGCAACGAAGGCCATAATGTTCATTACGTCCGAGTTTACGAACGGCTCAAAGACTAAAGCAGTCTCTACTGCTGCAGAGGTCTGTGCACCAGGACAAGGTTCTTGTTTTCCTTATGTGGTAATGCCAGTGCTTGCTGCCTGGATGTACATTTTGCTACACACAGATACTGGTCTAGAAATTACAGCCTTACAACTTCCAGTGCACTCAAACGAGCCCACGTTTGTATAATACTGAACAAGAGTTATGCTACACAATATTTCTGAGACAATTACATCTTGCTCTGAGCAATTATAGTGTAATAAGAAGTAAACAAAGTAGTAGCAAATATTTAGGAGGGCCGTTTTATTAAGAAAAAAAATTTCCCTTTGGACAAACGACTACACAATAACACTTTAGAAGGAGGTCATCCTATTCACCCACAATATTTATCCATTTGTAGTTTGCTAACCTCAGGATATGTTATTAACCTTATGCATATTTTTCTTAACTAAAGTTTCTACATCCCAAAGGTATTTCACTGCCCTTCTAATCTCATAGAATTTATTTAGATTAGTTAGACTTAACATGAAGCTCGTCTATACATTCATTCATTTATTAGAAACTTACAGCAGACTGAATTTTAAGGTCAGTAGATAACACAATATACTCAGTGAATTCGGGTATGAAGAAGATGAAAAGTAAATTAGATTAATAAGGTATAGGAATTATTCCCTGAGGTTCTTAAATGTATGATATAACATGCATTTTGAAAAGTTGTTCTCTGCCTTAAATATCTGAGTTGTAAGTAAAATATTGAATTTCTCATGTTTAAGCCATTTGAGATACACTTTCATTCTGTTGTAACGATATTGGGACGAAAGCTTATAAAAACAAGAGATATTAAAAGGGACCGTCATCAAATATTTTCATTCAAACGTTTGATAAACGAAATAATGCTGAGTGGACAAAGATTGGCATTAATGGAGCTAACTGATAGACTATTATGCAAAATGATTCAGTATTAAACTACAGATTTGATGACATTAAATTTTTGTATATTTATTAACTACTCTGAAGATGTAGACAAGAATTTTTATCTATGTTCAGCACTTGCTTTCATTTGAAAGTATTTTCACGAAGCCTAACCAACTCCCATAGATCAAAATTGACCATAGAACGCCTGTTTTCAAATTTGAGAATAGCATCGCCACAAAATCAAAAATCTTAAAATTAAAACTAATCTCACAGAAATAAGATGCCTGACAAGCTTGCAGTATGTGGGAAGGTTATATTTTTCAATTATACTATTTCATATTTATAAGAACTTGCTTGGGAGTAAAATATGTTTTGATGACGAAAATATATAAATATTAACACTATATATTTCAACGGATTTATGAACGCGATAAAGTTTCTAAACTAAATATTTGTACAAAAGATCAGAATTTATGAAACATTGACAAACCAGCTGTATTTGTCATGACAATGAGTAGAAACAACACGTAAGCGAGTTGAAAGGGGATCATGACAGCAACAATAAAGCAATGTGTTGAAGGTCATATGTTTGGATTATAAGAAAAACAAAACTTTTGATAAACTATTTTGGAACATTTTCACAGTTATAGAAAGAATTAGAAACTAGTTCTAGGTGATGCCTTCAACTATAATCCCGCTTCAAGTATTAATTCCAGCAAGAGAGAGAAGCCCTTGAGACGGTGTACAATTTGGAAGGATGATAGGGATGAAAGAAATTCCATTTTAGAACTTTAAATATGCATTTTTAAAGTTTAAAGCATTGTACAGGTCAAAGCACAAACTTTGCCTTATTTTTAAAATGTTTATTTTAAATACCATACTGCACAAGATTATTTTTGTTAACTAAAGCAGCCTTCATTAAACCAACAGCAAATTAAATTCTAATAATAACAATGGCTGATTAAACGTTATTAATAGTGAAATGCCTACCTCCACAATCCCTGATGTAATCAGCTAAACTTTCAGAACGTTTTGAAAAATTTCCCTCGATTATTTTTATTTATACGGCTCTAAACAGGGACTGTGTTTGATGCATTGCTTTAGATAGTACTACATTTTAGTTCCTTTGATTCAATAAACGAGATAAGCCCACGACGAATCAAAATTTGCATTATTGGAAGTTACATTGTTGTTACAGCACATCAATGTTCAGCAGCTGAATTAGAATATCACTAATGAAAGAAGAAGAAGTATATTTATTTACTATATATTTTTTGTTACAAATCTAACTCATCCCTGTTGCACGAGTCCTAGGACGGTACGTGCCGTTCCAATACATCCGGAAATACATGAAATTGCACAAACCAATATTTAACTATATATATATATAATGAAATAAAAAACTGAAAAAGAAAAAATATTATAGGAAGTTTTAAGATACTTAAATAAAATAAACAGAAAATAATACAAAAGTAACATATACTCGCGCACATATATGTACAAAAATTATAACTCATGTTCCCCTCTACTGCCACAGGCGCCGAGGTCGTTAAGGCGCGGACTCGTCTGGGGTTCGAATCCTGCCAGGACCGACCCCCCTGACTCAGATTTTTTCCAGGTTTTCCTCAGTCCTCATAGATGGAAAATGCCGAGGAGGAACTCTAAACTTAGACCTGGAACGTTTCCTTCCTTAAAAAGTCCTTTCCCAATATATCATTTCATCTCGTGTATCATGTGTCCACCGCCTGGTGCCTCTAATAAAAACGGGCGTTAAATACCATTAAAAATTGTTTCCCTACCCCCCTTCCCGGTTGTCTGCCTCTTACGATCTAAGCTCTCGCTTTATTTACAAATTACTTACTCCCTCCTCCTTCCTATCTGTCAGCAAAGAAACTATTGCTGCAAATCGCAGGTCTATTCATGCTACCAATTTCTTCAATCCAAAATGAGTGGATATGAAATACCTGTTGGGGGAAATGTGAAAAAAGTATCCCCGTTTTAAACAGAGTAAATCAAATACATATCTCTTGTAAAATGCGGAACCAAGTTGTATCTCAAATGCTTACAAGTCAGAACAAATAGAGTTTCTACCATATGTTTCTCTCTGAAAAAATGAGCAAACACCGTTCATAAGCTCAAATACTGAATTTTGGTTCTTAGGGAAATGTGGCATTTCATAATATAGAATGAATAATCTGAAACTACTACTGTGAATATTTCTGAAACGAAAACTGTTATTGATGCGCTGTTTTCACAGAACTGAAGTTCAGACATCTCATCAATGTAGTTCCCAGAGTGATTTTAATAATAATAATTTGAAATTGCATTTCTATTACAAAGTTTCATTTTTTTCAAGTGGAACAATGAATATTGACTTCATTAAAAATAAATCTGAATGATATTATAATGTTCATGGAGAATTTGCACGATTCTGTGCCAAAAAGTTTACAAGATATCCTCATTATGGTTTGGACTTTTAGACCCGTTTTAGGTTGATTACCCCGATTATTAGGCAAAAAACAGTACATGACTATTCGCGTTTTTCCTACAATTTAGGGAAATTACCAACAGTATGTTGCAGATTATTCTGAATAGGTCTGGTCTAGTCATACGAAACTTTTAAAGAGTTGCCTGCCCCAATTAACAGCTTAGATAATAGAATGACATGCACCGCACATTTCTGCTCATCGCGACTGTAAGTGTACGTCTGTGTTTTACGTAGAGCACAGTGAGATGATAAACGTGATCCACCACAGGTGGCCCAGGTCGTAAAGGCGCTGACATGTGAGGCGCAAGTCTAGGGTCGACTCCCGCCGGGTTGTCCTCTCTAAATGAGTTTTTTCCCCTCCACATTTTCCTCAGTTCTCATAAATGGCAAATGCCGGGAAGGGCCTTAGGCTTTGGCCTGGAACGTTTTCTTGCTTTTAAAAAAAATATTTCCCAATTTATAATTTCATCTCATATATCATCAGCATCCATCGCCTGTGATGCCTGGATAATAAAAACGGGCGTTAAACACTTTAAAAATTTTATGTGATATGTCATAGAAATAGGACGTGCTGGATATACTGAGAAGATGGCATTGTTCACTAATGCTGAGAAAGTCAAGATAATCCTAGTAGTATATGGAGAATCTAGGAAGAAGGCCACGTTTTCCTGAACTTTGTACAGGAGAGATATTTATACAGATATTTAGGATAAACTGCATACTGTTGACAATTTTCCTAAACTGTAGACAAAATGAGAACAAACATGTAATCTAACAATCGAGAAGATGTATGGCTTTTTGCCTAATGATCATGGTTTCTCTAAAAAGGGTCTAAAAGTCCCAGTCCTACATATGAAGATATTTCAAACTACTTGGCCTAAAATTGTACAAATACTCTAATTGACATCCCAATCTTACCTAGTTTTATTTATCGAACTCAATAGGCATTGTTCCATTTGAAAAAGTAGCTTTGTGCTATAAATACACTTTCTAATAACTATTGGAATCGTTGTTGGGACTACATTGATTAGCTGTTGTCTGAATTTCAATTTGCTGAGAACAGTATATCAAGAGCACCTTTCATTTCAGAAATACATATTCGCGATGATAATTTTAGGTAACTCAAGCTGTTCCAGTTACCCCAGCTTCTAATAATACATTTCAAGTAATATGTAACTAGATGTTTTAAACTTATAAAAGGACAAAACTCCAATGGATCAAAGACTCTGAGTATTTTATAGTATCTGCATTACAAAGGTCTAGAGAATCTCCCTAGATATATGCAGCAATCGATTCTTAATGAGAATCTTAAAACAAAAATTATTTTTTTGTATAAATACGATGCCTTAACTTTATAAAGGATGCAAGTAGTCTATCTACCAGAAAGAATACAAGCTGAATGTGTCAAAGCCCTTTGCAGAGAACAATTCTTAAGGAATACTGTCCTGTTAAAGAACCCGACAAACTTACTTAACTCCAGTAACCAGCATGTTTAGCATTGCAAATTTTCATTGACTTCCAGTATGTCTACTGAACATCCGAAATTATGGACTAGCAGATAAGATAAACATTTGTCAAGCACTTTGAATGAATTCTCACATTCCTTCTAGCCATCCTGTTCTGTGAACACCTTCATGTTCTTCACATCAGGCTAACTGCATTGTATTCAGCCAATACTGTGATAAACTCTAGGAATCCCAACAACAGTTTGCATCATTTAATTTGTTTATCATTATAACTATTAAATATGTTTTGTTTTTTAAAAAACTAAGCAATATCTGAATACGTGCTGTCAAAATTTGTTTGTGGCTCATAGTGGACATTGCGCTAATTTCTATTGCTGTCACCGTGAAAAATGTACCAGGCAAGACCTAATCTTTACCTTTTGCAGTAACAAATTAGGTTAGCTGATTGTCACTTGTCCTGGTCCAGTGGCAGCCAAACTGAATGTAATTAATAGTTCTCGTTTTCTTTGATTTCACATTATGCTTTGGTTAAGTGTCCTTCATAATCGGTAGTTCATTTCAGAGAAAATTTTACAAGTGATTTCACCTGTAATCTATACAAACGTGCCCCATAGCTATTGAGTTGTATTTACACTTAGTATTCTCTGTGTATTAATTACAGGTGAAATTTTCTTCTGACAAAAGAAAGCTGTTCTGCAATATCTGTTTATCTATTCTCTGTTACTCTGGAGCAAAAAGAACCTAATCATAATTTTAGAGATGAGGAAGATGTAATTATTACTTTTTGCATTAGTTTTTCATTTAAGGACGATTTCTTATATTGTTTTAGAGCTTTCATTTAGCCTATTAACTCCGTGCTTCTCACTTTAATTAATAAGGTTTCAGTATTAGAAACCCATAAAACAACATGTTGAGAATAGTTTATAAGCTAAATTAACAAAGGCAAATTTATACTGACACAGGTCACCGAGGTCGTTAAGGTGTGAACTAGTGAGCAGGAGCTCTGGAGTTCGATTCCCTCCAGGACTATTCTCCCTAAATTAGTTTTTAATTTTTTTTCCAAAATTTCCGCTCTTTTTATAACTGGCAAATGCCGAGAAGGTACCCCAAACTTAGACCTGGAGCACTTCCTTCCTTTAATTTTTTCCCCCTCCCATTTGTCCTTTCGTCTGAAGCATCGCCAATGTCAGCCTGTGGTACCTCAGCAGTAAAAACGGGTGTTAAACGCTATTCGAAAAATAAAATAAAAATTTACCGATTAAAATATTTTAAATAAGCTTCAATTGCGTGCCTCTTATACACTACCTCAATATATAAAGTATTATTCGTAACCTGTAACTGTTTGCAGCTTTTGTCTTACTCGGGCATTAAAATCTCCTGAATATATATTTATCGCTTGTTCTTCACGTAAGGTAAGGTGCAAAATAACTTTTTCTGTGCACAACCTGATCGGCGACAAAATCGGTTACGATACAGTAGTTCTCAATACGCTGTATATTCCAGGGTCATAGGATCGAATTTTACTTAATTAAGTCTTCAATCATTTGTTTGGGTCATTTTCTTAACTAAAGAGAAAGGTAGGCTAAACAGTTGTGTCCATAGATACTAATACCCTTCCAGTTAATAAGAAAACTTTAAATGAATGTTAGTTTAATATATATATATATATATATATATATATATATATATATATATAGCTTTAATGAAATAGCTTGATTATGAAAATACAGTAGGATAGATATTAGTAAAATGGAGATGTGTAAGCTATTAAGATTATTGTACGAATATCTGGTCCTTGAGATCAGCCGAAGGATTGGATTTCCATATATATTTCATCAGGGGAAGGCCACTGCCTTTTGGATGTTTTAATAATTTCCATTCAATAATATTTAGTGATAATTATAGATTTTTTGATTGTTTACGGACGCTCTTTAACATCTCAGATCATCAGCGTCCTACTCTATTCAGGGCGTGAAACGGCCGACAAATTTTGCTCAAAGGCCTCTTTTTTCAGGCTTGAGGTTCTTTATCGTGCCGTAAATGTACGACACGGGACCCACGGCTTTACGTCCCTTCCGAAGGAAGTCATACTTACGATTTTTATGCCTGAAAAATCCATCGGTCCTGGCCGGCAGATAATTATAGAGTGAGGTTATTTGAGTTGCGGGCCAGCTTCATACGGAAAAACAGTCGTAAAGACTTACAATGAATGTGCGGTAGCAGCTTATAGTTAGTTTGAGGGAAATTTTGTCAATGAGTGGTTGTGCTTTCATTGCGTGTAAAAGTGTGCTAATTGTTCTTCGTTAGTTATGCCACTACATAAATATAGTCTTGAAAAATTATTTATATACGATACATATGGGCAAAGAAATGGTAAGGCGATTCGCAAGAAAATGTCCTGGAAATTGTGTCCTAGGTAGAGAATCTTTTAAAAAGCTACGCAAGAAATGTGTTCCGAACCACATACATTGGAACACATTCTCGCTGGAGAGAATAATTTTCATTATTTCTTAATCATACATCAGTGCTAATTAAGATAAGTTTTAAATGAAGTATCAATTTATGATTTCATTAAAATATAAACAATGTAATGAAAATACTAGCTTTATTATCTTATATTAGCTATCTTAAACATCTAGAATTGATTTGTGACACTAACAATATATTTCTTTTTCTGCAATACGTGGGACACTAAATATGTGTCGTATTTACCGTAGCATACACGCCTACTAAACGTGTAAGCTACCAATATTCTCTATCGTATAAAATCTATTTAAATTAAATACTTCCTTATATCCTTCATTTCTTCAGCTACCTATGAGCATATTTGAAATCGAATGTTGATAGACATTTTCTTAATTTATTAAAATCAGCGTCATTATTTCCTAACCATCCTTGGTTATATTAGAGAAGAGATAAATGAAAAATGTGATCAAGTTATTACACAATATCTACTGTCATGAGTGTTACGTTTTAAACGCCAAATGTCGAGTTTGTTCTATAACACTTATTCTGATCATGACGCGACTATTTAATCAAGTGTAGATGCACTATCTAAGCTTTGGCGGCAGTACGATATCTTTCTCACAAACTTTTACTCGTATCAGGATAAGAGCTATTACTTTTATGGCCTGTTTACATTTAACACAATGATATATAGATATTACATATCAACGGATATCCTGCAGTGTACTACACTACACTCAAGGCAGAGGTGAAAATAAAAACTTTCAACGAGGCTAGATATCTTTTGATTTCCATCCTATAAATGACTAAAACTATATGTATATTTAAACTCTTTAAGCTTTCAAGTTTCTAAAGCATGTTGTTAGAATAAGATATAGCATATTCAATAAATTAAATAACAGAAATACATTTATTTCTTGGTTAAAGTTTAGATATATTTATTTTCTTTTTCATGACTTGTGCACCCTAGAGAAAGTAGTGGCTAAATTACTATACGTACGCAGAGTAAAAACGCAGATGACCGGATATGACTTATAGGTCACATATTACTTTAACCCTGTTTTCAAGCCAGGGTACTCTAAAGAATCATCCGTGGAAAGAAGAACTATAGAACATAAAACAATAACAAGAAACAATGACTACTTAACGCTCTAGTTCGTTGAACACAATCCACAGGGTTATTATGAAAATGTTAAGAGTCCGCTGGTCTCAATTCGTTTATAAATGAAGGTAAATGATGTGAAGATTATATCAAAGCATTTGGTTAAATAAAGTCTTGTAGCTGGTTCTTTCAAATTATTACGCATATAAACCAGAATATATTTATATATGAGTCATATATTTATAATTATCTTCTTTATTTAAATTGTCTGTTTAATAAGAAAATGTAAATTTAAAAAGAAATGAGTTTTATCATTATTTTTGTGTTATGCTTACTACATTCATCCGAAATTTCTGCAAATATTTTCAGAAATAATGCAAGTAACTCAAAGTTCATCAAATTGTTTATCATTGTATTAAACTATTTCCTTCGATACTGATATCTTCTTTATGCATTAATATTCAGCAATACTGTGCAATCAGTGATACTTTCCCCCGCGGAACTCGTTTTTCCTATGAGCCATCACCCACTAGTTTGCCGTACAGTGGAGGAAGTAGCAAGCCTGTTTGCTTACTTGTTGACCTTGCTGACTGTCACAGTCGTCGCTCAGCTACTCCCAGGTGTGTTGTGTTGTTCGTTTCTTAATTCTGCTTATTGCATTTCAAGCTATATAAAATAACTGTGGCACATGCCTCTTCAGCCAGGTGACCGTTCATAGGCACAAATTTTATGAATGGATTCTGGAAAATGTATACTTTGGAAAAATAGACCCATATTTAACATTCTTCTCAGACGAGGCCTGGTTGTACTTTCATAATTTTTTTTGTAATCAAAAATTCGTTACTGGAGTACCGATAAACCCTACTTCGTATATGAAATGCCCCTCCATGATGAAAAAATCCGTGTATGGTGAGCCATCAGCGGTCAATGAATCATAGGGTCAATCTCTCTCCTCTCCTCTCCCCTCCTCTCCCCTCCCCTCCCCTCCCCTCCCCTCCTCTCCTCTCCTCTTCTCTTCTCTTCTCTTCTCTTCCTTTTTTGAGCATGCTGTTGATTCTATTACACATATGAATAACACACTGATTCTTTTTTTTTTTTTTCAAAGAATTAACCGAGAGGGAGCGCGATTATGCATTTTTTAACAGGATTCTGCCACTGCTCACACTGAGAATAATTCCATGAGAGCAATTCACAAAGTGTTTCCACAGACAGAATTAGTAATAGAAATGGTGGCCTCTTCATTCCCCTTATTAACAGCTTGCGATTATTATCTCTGAGGTAAACTAAAAAAAAATGTCATGCACAAGACGACTCCTCACGCCATACAGGACCTCAAAGATATTCATCATCATCATCATCAGGAAATTGTCCGGATTTCTCAAACTTAAATACAGCGAGTGATTATAATTTCCTAAAGCGATGCCAAAATGTGTTGAAAATGAAGACGGGCAGTCTCAACACCTCATTTGATAATTTGGTAAGTAATGCGTCTCTTAAATTGGTTTGTGTATTGTTGTATGGTTGGTTTGTTTTATTGATTTACTCTCCCGCTAATCACCGAGACCCGTAGGCGGCTAAAGAGCAGCGCACTCATCCATAGGCCCATCACTCCGGGGGAAAACAAAACTGATCTTAAGGTATTAACGCACTATGGAACATTGATTACTTTTTGAACACTTTAATAGATTACCACACATAATGTTAACACACCAATAGAACGCTTTTAATAATTAGCAAAAAAAATTTTGCATTTTATTGAGACAACTCTTATATCAGCATGGAAAACTAAGAGATTTGGAAACTTTACCAGAATAAGAAGCAACATATTAACTTAAGAAAAATGTCATATAATCAGCTATTAGATGTACGTCAAATATAAAAACCATATTATTAAATTTTCTTAAACAGTTCGCTGTATCCTTTAGCACGTAGCTAGTTCGTAAATAAGAACAGAGGAAGAAACAAAAGCACATCAGCGCAGACATAGCGCGGCGGTGGCCATAGCTGAGTGAATCCCAGATGCTGTCTTGCGGGTCGGAAATATTTGGACAGCTGAGATGATGCAGCCACTCCCTTGGTAATCGAACCCGCGACCTACTTACATGGATTTAGTTGCTCAACAACTGACCTACCTCAGTCCCCGGAACGGTAGAGTAATCTTCTTAACCAAGTTCGGGCACATTTCGTAGTGGCGAAAGAAGAGAAAAGTGATAGTCCTATACAAAATAAAGATCAAGGACAAATATGCTTGAAGGAAAAACCATCTTTATATCTCTCATAGAGATAATGAATGTTTGTTACCACGACATTCATATAGCGTTATACAAAACCCAAACTTATACAGTGTACAAAGTTTTTATTGAAATTCGTTGACCTAAAGTAAACGTTTTATCACAGGACTCTTACATGATTGCGAAGAAAATCTACTAACATTTTTAAACATATACATAGCCATCATTTCGGTGAATACAAGCTACACGAACTTGCCCTGGTTATTCACGCACTAATGCCATATAAGATAACACACTGAACTGTTAACTTTGTATGCTGATATGAGTACGCTATGGGTCTATTATCCGATTTTAGAGTAACGACCAGATAATTAGGAATAAATACAGAAACTGAAAACATATTTATTATCAGTATTTCATTCGAATATGAATTAGTTTTTGTATACCGATATTATATGCAGTATTTAATGTTGGTCGCAAGTGATTTCATAAAATAACTATAGTAACAATTGCATCATTACATTGTTTCAGTTGATAAAATGCTTTTATCAACTTATTATTAAGTTACAATCTATTAAGGAAACATTTTATGTATTACTAAAAACACAATCAACTCTTCATCTTCATTGAAGAGTACATAATTTTAGAATTAATAAAAAATACTTTAATATTACATACCAAATGAATTAACAGAAGTTTATAATACATAGGTGTTCTAAAATATTCTTCATATTTTACTATTTATCCAATTAATAAACCTGTCTCATATTCCTTCTGATAAGTATCGCAGAATTCTCGGTATTATGATAAATCAGCCTTTTCAGCTTGGACTGAAATTTCTTGCGGTAAATTCATCTTTGCTAACAAAAATAACAGTACACAATCTAAATAATCTTTATCGATATAATGACGTCATTAGTGTAATATAAAGAGAATTAACTTGAGAGTAATCCATTAGAAAATCTACATTAATATTACTTTTAATATATTAATACCCTTCTATAATTATTGTATTTTAATTTTTTTTAATGTCGCTTTGACTCATGGGTCTTCTCGCAACATCTGTAGGTTGTGTGTTTATTTCTGTAGGTGTAAGTCTGTAGGGATGAGTGATTATGATGATGACGACGACGATGATGATGATTGTGATGATGGTGGTGGTGGTGGTGGTGGTGGTGGTGGTGGTGGTGGTGGTGGTGGTGGTGGTGGTGATGATGATATATTTCGGGTGCCACGAAATGCCATCTTGTCCGAATCTAAATGGTTGGTTAAAACATGTTAACGTTTTGTTCAAATATACCAAATACTCTCATACATTTTCTGATTTTCTCCAAGGACCTGCAGCTAATGATCTATAAGCAAATGTTAAAAAATGCACCGATTACAATTGGCAATTTTAAAATAGTACATGATGATATTAGCTGCATGTGTAAATGTTTAAGGATCGAAAATAGCGAATGCAATAATTATATAACTTAATAAACAAATTTCATAAGCTATTTTTGTATACAAGAATTATATGCCACCTTCATGGTCCAGTAGTTTTCCACTACTAATTCGGATGTAATAATTTTATTTGTATTATTTTTATTTATTTATTTTAATTTCTTTGCCCTGAGAAGGTAAATGCCAGATAGCTTTAAAACTCCAAGGATTCCGAGCTCATTTGCACCATCTCATTTCATTTCCTTCATCCCTACACCTGTTAAGTCCACAATCTACAGACATTGCGAGAAGATCAGTGCAGTCATTTGCTAATGAATTACACTAAATACAATCTTTTATTATACTAGTGACACCATTATATCGATGGAGATTATTTAGTTCGATTGTCTACTGTTATTTTTGTTAGCAAAGATGGGTTTAACTCAAGAAATTTTAGCCCGAGCCTAAAAGGCTGATTTATCCTTAATAATTAATTGGATAAACAGTTAAAATATTAACAATATTTCAGAACAGGTTAGTATTATCAAATTCTACAAATTCATTTGGCAATTTATGTTAACATAGCTTTTCATTAATTGTAAAATTATGTATTCTTCAATGAAATTGAATGATTAAGTTTGTTTTGTAATAAATAGTTTCCTTAATAGCATTTTAACACACTAATGAGCTACTAACAGTATTTCAGCAACTAAAACAATTTAATGATGTTGTAGACACTATAGTCGTTTTATGCAACTAATATCATAATGCAGCATTTAATTAACGGTTGTGACCAAAAATAAATAATGTTTATAATTCCCGTGTACAAAAAAACTAATTCATGTTCGAGGGAGATGTTGATTACAAACATGGATTTCAGTTTCTGCATTTATTCCTAATTATCTGCTCATTATTCTAAGTTTATATTTTTCGTGTCACACAATGAAACGCAATATTCTGCTGAGTATGAATATAATGTATATTCCATCACTCCAGATATGTGCTTCACTATAGGCAGAAGGCATAAGCAGTATTATTTTTGCGACGAAGGGCTTGATAGATAATTCTAGATTTAAGAATATACCTTGAATTTTGCTTAGCAAGTACAGCTTTCCCCTGAAGGCCAATTTCTGTCTCTACATTCTCACAGTTCATATCAAAGGCTTGTCTCTCGTCATTGCAGTTTCCCGTATTGTCTCTCTGATTGTTGAGTACAAAGAAGCCATATGGGCTTCTATTTCCAATGACGAGGAGGCTGGTGATTTTTTTCCAAATAAAAAACAACTAAGTTCAGGACCATCTTTCCAGGCGAAGTTGAACGATCTCATAGATGACCTCGGTCTTACAAAAGAGAAGAGTGAATTTTTGGGATAAAGGTTGAAAAAGAAGTGTTTCCTTGTGTCTGGAATAACCTTTTCATATGAGAGATGGAGACAAGGACTTAGAGAACACTTAAAGAAGCCCTGTGACATTCCGGGACTGATTCGCGAACTCGGGGGTGAAGGTTACAACTAGAATGAGTGGCGATATTGGGTTTGTTGATGAGCTTTAAAACGTATGCTCCTACATAATGGACAATGTCTGGCGTACTCCGTATCTCTTAAAGAAAATTACGCAACACTGAAAACTGTACTGTAAAAAATCAAATGCATCAACACAAATATAATGCAAACTGTGATCTAAGAGTTTGCGGAATCCTCTTAGAACAATAATCAGGTTATATTAATTTTCCATCCATATGCGAGTGCGACAACAGGGCAAAGAAAAATACTGGTCTACAACTGTCTGACTCAAACGACAAGAGTTAACTCCGAACAAAATGTAAGGTATTCTCCCTTAACGGATCCCCCAAAATTATACAGCTACCTGTTTTTTTTGTTTGTTTGTTTGTTTTCTTTTTTTTTTTTTTGGATGGTGTTTAACGCCCGTTTTTACTGAGGCACCGCAGGCGGTGAACACTGGTGATAAATGAAATGATATATTGGGAAAGGATTGTTTAAGGAAGGAAACGTTGCAGGCCTAATTTTTACGGCATTTGCCAGTTATGAGGACTGAGGAAAACCTGGAAAACACCCCAGTCAGGGAGGACGGTCGTGGCGGGATTTGAACCCCAGACTTCCCTCTCACGAGTCCGCGCCTTAACGATCTCGGCCACCCGTGGCGGTACAGCCACCTGTACATATTAAACTCAGTATAATAAAACCCCAATTTTGAGAAAACAAGGATACCTTCGAGCTTACACATAGAATTCAATGAAATAGGCCATGAAAAAGTTTTTTAGTAATATGAAGGGTGGGCAGTTCGAATCAAATGTGAAGATCATGAAAGATTTGGGGGTAATATGAGTCTCACCACTACGGGTGGTCGAGTTCGTTAAGGCACGGACTCGTGAGGGGAGGTCTGCGGTTCGATTCCCGCCAGGACCGTCTTCCCTGGCTGAGGTTTTTCTAGGTTTTCCTCAATCCTCATAAATGGCAAATGCCAGGGAGGTATCTTTAACTTAGGCCTGGATCTTCCTTAAAAATTCTTTCCCAATATATCATTTCATTTCATGCATCATCAGTGTTCACCACCTGTGGTGCCTCAGCAGTAAAAACGGGCGTTAAACACCATTCCAAAAAAAAAAAAAAAAAAATCTCAAACTTCACTTTATTTATTCTCACCTTGACTGCTTCCCCCCCCAAAAAAAAAAATCAGTCCCACCAAGACGTCAAAAAGGCCGAAAGAACGTATAGAAAATGATATGATGACCGATTATGGCTGGTGTTTAAACAGAGACAATCAATTAGTGAATCCAGACGCAAGGCAACCAAGCGTGTATTGCCAAAGCAGAAAAGAATGCAAATTTGATCCTTCTGTAAATACTAATATTTTCCTATCTTTGTTCCACAATCTTTGGTGCCTCAGTAGTAAGAACACTATTAAAAAAAATCTTTGCTTATTTTCTCTTCATCGTTGAGGCACAAACTTTTCCAGCAATAGGGACAATACATAATTATCGTCATATTTCTCTTTATTCTAAAGTAGTTTTTTGCATTCCAGATTATGTTCCCCCCTTTTGTTTACTGTTTCTCGTTGTTTTCCTTTTTCAATATTAATTATTGCGCATGTATATAATGTACTTATCTTTAAATGCCATAACTTCTAAAACTAGAGTTTCTTATTCTCAGAAAGCCTTTCGTTATGCGCAAAATTGGGTATCGGATTTGTGTTCAGTGACCCGAATTAGAAAATGTACAGATCAGACTCCTTGCCCGTAAGAATTATTTTCAGAATGCTGATTGCTTTTTAAATATTTTTACAAATTAAATGAGACAGTGGCGCACAAAGCCTACAGATCAGACTCCTTGCCCGTAAGAATTATTTTCAGAATGCTGACTGCTTTTTAAATATTTTTACAAATTAAATGAGACAGTGGCGCACAAAGCCACGGGGCTGTTAATTGACAAGGTAAGTGCATCTTGGTTATTAGCATATGAGGATGCTCCGAGATTAAACAAAAACGGTGAGAATCACTAGCAATAATTCGTATTATTGTAATCAATGAATTAATAGTGTTTAATGCCGGTTTTTGCTACAGAGGCACCACAGGCGGTGGACACTGATGATACATGAAATGAAATGATATATTTGGAAAGGATTTTTTTTAAGGAAGGAAACGTTCCAAGCCTAAGTTTAGGATACCTCCCCGTCATTTTCCATTTATGAGGACTGAGGAAAAACTGAAAAAAAAACCTCAGTCAGGAGTACGGTCCTGGTGGGATTCGAACCCCAGACCTCTCACTCGCGAGTCCGCGCCTTAACGAACTCGGCCACCCATGGTGGTCGTGTTATTGTGACTAGATTATTTCATCTATCTTGATTTATGACTTTTCTGATAGCCTTATCATAACTTTCTACGATTAAAAACCAAATCATCAGTAATGGCATTTGTTTCATTGCAGGCTAAGTCATCCAGAAGTAATCTGCACGTTTGAAACGAAAGCACTTGATACGATCAATCCTTGCATGTATCACCTGCACTATGCCGGTGTACTTAGTGATAGGAAATAAATCTTCTCCAACAGGTTTAGGAGACTTAATGAGGAAAACAAGTGAAGAAAACAGAAATAAAAGTCGATCCTATTTTCGATTCCAATGATTCCGAGTACCGAAAAACCGCAGTGACGTCAAATTTTTTGTTACATGGATACTAAGGAATTCTCAACAATGAACATACATAAACTGCGTACCGAAATCTTAAGATCGGTCTCTCTTTATCATTACTTTCCACTTCGAATCTTCCAGAGAATTAAGTTGATATTATTTGTGGAGAACTAGAATGTTGTAACGATCTTGAGAGCGTTCCTGAGTTGTCCAGTCCTGAAACATGGCTGTTTACGCAATCCGAACTGAATTATCTCATTAGTAGTTCTTCACCCTCTAAAGAAAAAAACACAACTTCTGGTTTCTGGACTACGTTTGGAATCTGCCATTACAACTGTAGAAAACTTGTTTTCTTTGAAAGGTTCAATGGTCTTCTTTTTTGAATAAGTGAAACAGTAGAACTGCTCATCGGACTGCAGGGATTCATTGTCTCAAGCAGCGAAATTTGAAAACAGTTCTTCTCTAAAATGCAAAATGAAAGCCTTCCATGACTACTTTTTTTCGTTTAAAATGGAGTTGTGAAAACATGAATACCCACAAGTGAAACATGAAATAGATTTAGAAATTATTGATCTGTTAGTGGGTTTGCTAGGAGAATTTACAAAATTCTGCTGCTTTCTGTGCCTATGAGGTAGCAGCATAACATTATATTAAAGTGACTGGAAACAAAGAAGTAATTGCAATTCAACATAACCCATCGATTCCAAAAAGATAGCACTCCCATCTCTCATATAAAGCTTGTTTAGGTTAAATACTTGTGAAAATATTTGGGAAGATAAGTTTAAAAGGATTCCCGTAACTGAGTAAAATGTTTCTTATCTTATTTTTAACAAAACTAATCAATTTAGTGATGCCGCAGATAAGGGAGTTACTGCGGGATCAGATATCTAAAGTAAGAACTTGGGGAGGTTGTACTTCTTAAGTGCAACAAAGTCTCGAATTACAAACATAACAGTAATTAGTGGATGTATATAAAGAAATATCCGTTAAACTCCATGCTCTGCACTCGCATTTATATTATTTTCTAGCCAAACTTGATAATACCGATGAAGAGATGAGTGAACGCTTTCATTCACATCTTAAGACTACATTAAAATAAAGCCAGGGCTTCTGAAATGAGTTCATAATGGCAGACTATTGTTTGGTTACGTTTTTATGACTCAGAAAATGTTATGCAAAAGAAAATAGTGGCTAGCATATCTAATTTCCAGTGCTTTTCATTGATCTCAGTTCAGGTTTATAAATATAAGACCAAATTAATTATAAATATATTGTAATGTGTTCACTTCCAATATCTTTTCTACGAAATAAATTTATATTTGTGAGATAACTGCTGAAGTTTATATTTATTTTCAAAAATGTCTACGTTTTAGCTACAGTTAAAATGTGTTTATTATGGAAGAAAACTGAAGAATTTTCCGTATGAAGAAAAATGTAAAATTACAGCCTATTAAATTTAGTGTCAAATTGTAGCCTATTGTTATTTAAAGTATGCACAATGTATAAAGTAACTGCATTGGAGTAAGTTGTACATTCTGATATTATTTGTTTTTTATTTTATATGGAATATAGCATCACTTCAAAAGGAAATACTTTTTTATGGTTAAAAATCACTATATTTAATATTAGTCCGCAGAAATATGCAATTGTATCTAGTGCGTTTATCACGTACTCATTTTAATTCCAAGTATCTCACATCTTCCCAAATGTGCAAGTTGGACGCACCTATTGAATGCTAATGACTATAGAATTAGTTGTGAACTGCAGTAATGATATTTGTGTTATGTTTTAAGCAAATTTTGCAACATTTACAGATATATTCACGACTACCTTCTTGGTCTGGTGGTTAGCTTTGCTGACTGCTGGCCGAGAGGCCCGGGTTCGATTTCCGGTAACTACATAATAATTTTCCTAAATTAGGGAGGTCTGGACCGGGGTCCACGTAGCCTCACGAGGACAATTGGGAAGCTGCCTGATGGATAGATGGCGTTCTTCGATCACAAAAACCGCTTAATAGGTGATTGGGGGATTGCCGGTTTGCTGATTACATGCCCCCCTGCAATACTGCCCTCTATCAATGAAGTCATAAGACGGAGGTAGAGGAAGCAGATGTCGCTGCGGCAAGGCTCACCCGGGCAGTAGGAAAGGGATAGTCCCCGAACAAAATGGACGCTTATATAGAGATATCTGATGGCTTAAATTGAAAAAATGACGAAACAATTCGAGAAATACGCACATTCCTGAGCGCATATTTAGCTAAAGAGACCGTATCATAATGGCGAAGGTAGAATGAAAGTGTGGATTCATTATATGTGATTTAAATATGTTTAGTTAAACAACTCTAACTTTTTATTAATGTATTTTCATAAAAGCAAAGGTTAAACATTCTATGAATGAAAAGAATATGAGTGGTAATTTGGTTCAGAATTTCGCGGCACCTGTTTCAATACTATATTCCATAAAACCGCAGTGCTAGAAACTTTCCCCTTTGAAAGCAGCTGCGCGCCAAAGACGAAGGCAAAGATTACTTGTTTTTTTTTTTTATTTCTTGCTTTAAAATCATGCAGTTTCTTGCGCGATTTCATTTATGATTTACATATGACGTGTATTTTTGGCTTCTTGCTAGAACACGTGAATGTCACGAAGGAAACAGATTGTAATGTTGCTATTATCATGAGCACGAAACATAGCAATACACACAGTATTAAGATATGGTAGGTGTCAATAAAATGCGTGCATTACAAAAAAATGGATGGCTATTTCCCAAATTTCAACTGAAACACGTTCAATTACGTTCAAAATTAGAACCGTACTGTTATTGAGCACATGATTAGTAATGAAATAAGAACGGAGACTATAATATTAAAAAGATAATAGAATTATATATGAAATCTCACTAGATCGCCCATCACAACTACACAATATCCTCAAAGCAAATTGTCGACCTGTCGTGACGATGGTCTTAGGTGGAAAAGTCATATCATATCATTTTTATATTGTTTGTTTAATGTGCAGCTATGAATAGTTAAAATAATTTAAGATTAATTGCTAGATCCGAAACGGTGATGAGAATATTGTGATAATTAAAGGTTAAAATTACAAGTGGTTATGCTTTTATATCTCTATCTTCATTTATACGAGAATGGATTGACGGAATTCTGTTATATTATTTAGGATACAAGTATTAAAAGTGACATTTTATTTTTTAAGTAAACGTACGGACAAAATAAAACCAGTTTTAACATGTGTATTGTACACTATTTATAGACAATGCTAATCATTTATAAATATATTAGTAATTAAATTTATTTCAATATCGAAACGTTCCTTTTTCAATGAAATGTTTGTGTTTCACTGAATGGAGCTTGGAAGAAACATTTTATGATGATGATGATGATGATGATGATGATGATAATAATAATAATAATAATAATAATAATAATAATAATAATTTATTCTAAATTTCTGTTCAAAAACAATTTTCTCGCATCGAAAGAAGTTAATAGTGTGCGCTTAAACATGCGTAATAATGGGATAAGCTGTTATTGATTTCCTTCGAACCTGATTGGGTTCCAAGCCTGCAACATACCAGCAATTAAATCTTAGAAATAAATTTAATTAATATCACTAATTGTCTGATTTCAAAATCGCCGTGGTTTTGATTTGATTTATTTATGGACGCTCTTTAACATCTCAGGTCATCAGCGTCCCATTCAACCCAAGGAGTGAAAAGGCCGACAAATTTTGCTCAGAGGCCTCTCTTTCAGGTTTGAGGTTGTTTTTCGTGCCGTAAATGTACGACACGGGACCCACGGCTTTACTTCCCTTCCGAAGGAAGCCATACTTAGGATTTTTACGCCCGAGAAAAGCCATTGGTCCTGGCCGGGTTCTTAGAAGGCAAGTGTGGTAACCACTACACCACCAGGACCGACATTAAATGGCCGTGAAACCTTTTTTAATAAAAGCAATATATTAAACATGTATAATTTGTATTCGCTTACTTGCATTTCGTATTATAAAGTTAGTAACAATGAAGTTTCATAACAATTTTGTAGTACTAGATGTTATAAAACGAAGTTTCATGTTTCATTGCCTTATGCTTAAAGAACAACTATTAGTGTGAGCTATCTAAAAAATGTTTACGGTCCCTAAGCGTTTAATACTATTGCAAACATTTGAAGAAAGCAAGTATTTCTCACTGCCAGATCCGGTTTAGAAACTTTGAAAATTGTCTTGTTCTCGTTAACGTACTAATATAATCATAAATGCCTCTAGAAGCACAGAAAAAAAAATCCGTAGTAACATTTAACAACGTTATGAAAATTAGCTTTTTTTTAAGTGATTAACGTCAGTTTTTACTATTGAGGCATCACAGGCGGTGAACACTGTTGATACATGAGATGAAATAATATATTGGGAAAGGATTTTTTAAGGAAGGAAGCGTTCCAGACCCAAGTTTAGGGTACCCCCCAGCTTGCCATTTATAAGGACTGAGGATAACCTGGAAAAAGCCTCAATCAGGGTGGACGTCCTGGTGGGATTCGAACCCCAGACCTCCCGCTCACGAGTCCGCGCCTTAACGACCTCGGCCACCGTGGTGGTATGAAAATTAGCTGCACAAACTATTGACTCAATATTAATATTTTCCAGCGGGTGTTTCGTGAGGTATGGCTCTTACATATGTGTGTATGTGTGTTTCAAGTTAAGTAAACTACAAACTGTATCGCTTGGTTTCAACCCTTCATCCTACACCATGCTATCCAAATCTTGAAATACATAAACATGCCATTGACCTCAATTTCCGATAAACATTAGTGTGGGCCACATCTTTGGCTAACAGTATGGCACAAATTAGCCCAACATCTCTCTCTTTGTATTATTGCATTGCGCTGTACAGTTACAGAATATATTATATATTCAGTTCTCAATCATATTTTAATTCTGAACGCATTCAATCACAAAAATATAAACAATTAATGCATAAAACTCTACACACCATCTCATTGCAAATCGATAATGATCAATTATTTCCTGAACCATTCGCCTTATATTTTTTTTTAAATTTAATATAAGCTGTTCGTTTTTCTTTATTAATTGTAATCATTTTATCTTAGACCTAACTAAAAACCCTCACAAATTCCTAATCTTAAGTTCATCAAACGTGTTTTCACTGCTACTAATTTTCTAATATCAAATTATTACTTATTGATTAATTCAAGTGAGTGTTCCGCTTCTACAGATCTTCCTGGCTCAGGAACTTTGAAGGAAAGTGACTTAGAAATGGCGTTAACAAAATGTCCTACAGAGTTTGGAATTTAGGGGGCAGTGACCGGAATGTGTCGCCTCTCATTGGCAGTGATCCAAGATGCCGCTGTTCCTAATGGTATTTCACATCAAGACTTGAAAACACTTTCACTCAAGCAGTAGCCATCTTCAGCTGGCATTGTTTTGAAGTAAAAAGTTAGAAAGATATCACGAATTCCCTTTCGAAGCAGCGACACCGGGAACTAAATTAAGCACATCTGGGTACATTTTGTTTAAGCTTGTATCCCTGACTTTATGCTTACATTAAAATACAGAATACAATGTATAATAATCTACTGTTTTATTACTACAGTGCCCAACAACGGGGGGGGGGGGGCTTACACTTAAGTATTAGCAGAAAGACGCAAAATAAACTAAAAGAATAACTAAAACTCAAAATCATTTATAAAAACTGCAGCAACTTACAGGAATAATCCTCCTGGACTTCCAGAGAACTATATTCAGTTCATCGACAGAAACCTGCAATTCAGAGAACGCCAGTTCTAATTATATCAATACTCCATGACATTAATAAAATAATTAGACAAAAATAGAACGATAAAATACATACAATATAGAAAGATAATGTTTAAAACACACGATGACACTACAACACAATACTAGATAACAATAATAAAATATTTAATTATATTTTTATAGACTATAAAATATTTAATTACATTATTATAAACAACAATTGCTAGGATATGCTACACAATTATTCTTACTTCCTGAAAAAAATAACATAGCATTATATAAATAATAACAAATGAACCCAGCTTACTCAGAAACCATTTACATTAGTAGCAGTAGAAGTTTGTGCTCTTATAGTACTTTTAGTGGTGAAAAAAGCATTAATTTACTTTGGCATCAAAATATTTCTTTTCACTAGAACTTATCTTCTTTAAAAAGAAATTGAATTAGTGATGGTCCGTTGGTAGTACCTATATTGTATATTGAAAACTAGCATTTAAAAACGTGCGAATAATACACTTTATATTTTAAAAAACATAATTTCAAGCAAAAAATAAACATATTTCCATGCTAACTTAAAATAATATTTACTACTACCACTACTAGTAAAATAATAATAATAATAATAATAATAATAATAATAATAATAATAATAACAATAATTAATATTATTATAGCGCAAATAGCTTCTGAGTATTAATTTTAAGGGATGGAAAGCAAACTTTTTAATTGTTTGACTTTTTCTAAAAAATTAATTACAATAAACTTGCGATTTTTCTGAATTATGTGATATAATTTTTATTGTGACATGTGACCAGAAATAACTATTTTAATATTTAAAAATACATTTGCGTAGATCTAATTTTTCTGAATTTGGCACCGTCCATTTCAAATTATATAGCTTTTGAACCAATTCATCTAGAGAGCTCTGATTTTTACTATTCGCTAGAGAAAGTTCCGTTTTGCTGTTGGTCATTCTGACGTAAACAGACCCTGATTATGGCGCAAGTATGCATTAGGTTCCGGTTTGAAGCTATGAGCGAGTTTTGAAAAAAAAAATTGATCACAATTTTCTCAAAATCAAAAATTTCCCACATGTATACCTCTAGAGAGAGGGGGGGGGAGGAAAAACTATTGCATTAAATGCCCTGACATTTTCAATAGTGTTCCGAGATACAGCAGTGTAGCTATTGAAACAGAATTACTAAGAAAAAATTAATAACCTAGGAGGAAGTTTTTGCACAAAACTTTTAACAAAAAAAAAAAAAAAAAAAAAAAATGGGCTTCAAATAAACAAAATATTATTTACTTTCTAATAATTTTGCTACAGATAAACTGTGTCAAAAACTATTTACATTTCAATATTGTAGCCCTAATGGTTCTATCACAGTAGGAAATAGGAACAAATCTTTGCAAATTTAACATTGCTAAGATAGGGTCTGCCGATCCCTTTAAATGTGATAATTTTAACACCTGCAGCAAAGAAATATACAATGCAGAACTTTATAAAATTAATAATGTTATTCCAACAATAAAATGCAGAGTATTTTAAAATTAAGTATGAATAATTAACAAAATATATACTAAACATGAGAGGCACTTCAGAAGAAACTTGAGGTGCCATTATTGGGAATTCCCAAACATCATGAAGAAAGATACAGCATAGATAAAACTATTTTTTTCAGCAGGAGAATAGGAAAATATAGAGCGAATAGATAAAACAATGCACGTGGACAACTTAGTGGCGACACAAGTTTGCATCGATCATAAAAAGAATAACTTTCCCTGCATCTCCACATAACTGCATGAGCAATAGGAAAAAAAAAAAGTTACAGAGTCTTTCAGACGTTACACAGGCAAATTGTTAAAGACTCCAACTTCGAATATTTGCTCAGTTTTGTTTTATTATAATTTTGTTTTTATTTCTTTCAGAAGCGAAACAAAGCAATTTAAACTTCTGCTTATGATTAGGTTGCATCTTTTTGTAGCTGTTCTTAACTTTCCTGCAAGTCCCCTACTCTCCTGAGACTTTTGCAGTTTAACGTGCAATTTACTGCTCTAACATGTATTATTACTATTACTGTACCGCTCCAGGTTGGTCGACAACAATCCAACACAGGCAGGTCGCAATACATATAAAGACTTAGGCGTCCAGACAACTAACTGCCCTTGAAAGATCATTGACCACATCACTGACCCCTCCGTGATTTTTGAAATGGTCATCGCAGCAGGTGTCTCAGGCTTTTGCCCTTCTAGAACAGCAGATAACTAAAGAACGTTCACACATCTTGAACACAGCAACAATTTCAATGTGATAATTATTTGTTAAAGCATTTCTACGAAACACTAGGAAGGGAAATTATTAGCTAAAATAAAATGTATACTCGTACATATACAGACGACAATGGCTAAAAAAGCGATACAAAAAACTTGCCCCTTGGAAAAATTATTTACTAAACATCTATAAAATGAAAATATTACATCTATATTTACTTTCTAGGTTCATCAAACTTGTTCAAATTATGAATTAAATGTGATTTATATATAATTGCTAAGTTTCAATATAAAATTGTGGGAAGTACATCATTAGATATTTATCTAAATTAATAAAAACGAATTTATCACAATGGCTAACATTTATTGAATTTAAAAATTTTTATTAGGGAAATAAAAATGACATTTTCCAGTGAATTAAATTTACATGTAAAGATCTATATAACCTGCATTTTGCTACGATGTTCTATGTCTGCGAACTTCGTTAGTCTATACCTTCTAGAAAACTGGGAACAACGTGCCGCTCAAATGAGTGATATAGATTTTCTCCTATCAGTATATTTAAATCTATAGCTGCCCCCTACAAAACACTTCATTACGTTTAATTCACTCTTCATTAGTGTTAGTAGTAACAGTAGTGCTAGAAATATATCAGTAGTACAAGTAGTAGTAGTAGTAGTAGTAGTAGTAGTAGTAGTAGTAGTAGTAGTAGTAACAGTTGTAGTAGCAGCAGCAGTAGTAGTAGTAGTAGTAGTAGTAGTAGTAGTAGCAGTGGTAGTAGTAGTGGTAGTAGTAATAGTAGTAGTAGTAGTAGTAGTAGTAGTAGTAGTAGTAGTAGCAGAGTAGTAGTAGTAGTAGCAGTTGTAATAACAGTAAGAGTAGCAGTAGTAGTAGTAGTAGTAGTAGTAGCAGTAGTAGTAGTAGTAGTAGTAGTAGTAATAGTAGTAGTAGTAGTAGTAGTAGTAGTAGTAGTAGTAGCAGCAGCAGTAGTAGTAGTAGTAGTAGTAGTAGTAGTAGCAGCAGCAGTAGTAGTAGTAATAGTAGTAATAGTAGTAGTAGTAGTAGTAGTAGTAGTAGTAGCAGCAGCAGTAGTAGTAGTAGTAGTAGTAGTAGTAGTAGTAGTAGTAGTAGTAGTAGTAGTAGTAGCTAGAAGAAGTAGAAGTAGAAGTAGTAGTAGGAGTAGTAGTAGTAGTAGTAATAGCCAGTTTAACTTTTCCAATGTTTAATCAGAATAATTCTTAAACAATCATTATTATTTCATCATTAATTTGCAATTAAAAAATACGAGAGTGCAGAGAATTAAGACCTTTAAGAACTTTTCTAAATCAATATAGCTTTATTGGTAAAACGCATTATTAATGAATAACTCGTCGCAAAAAACGACATCATGTCAGTAAAGCCCTCCTAACGGTTTTCACCGTTAGTTTACTTCAATGTATGCTGCATATAATTTGACTCTATTTATTATGCATGAGTTTTTGTAGTTTAATATTATTTTAGTACACCACCGTTTTTACGGTTTCCGCTATTATGCAAAAGCAGGAATATCACTTCAATAACATTGCCTTTAAACAGGGAACTTTAAAACCAGTTATTCATGTTCAGTGTTATATATATAGGTCTGTTGATATATTCATATTAACTACATTTTCTTTCTTTATTTTGTAACATGTTTGTAAAGTATACAGATAATAATGTAAAGGAGGAATTTTGGCAGGAGTGTTCTCGTTTTGGAATTGGTTTTAGAGATAAGTGAGCGTGTAATGTTAAGTGGTATTGTTAAACAGCCTGATTAAAATTCTTATCCCAAATTATTACTCGTATTTAAAAAGAAAATACCGGGTTACTTTAAGTACTTGTAGTCTCCAGCATCATATTATAGTCACATTCAAGTTCTTAATCACTATGAATCGACCCGAAAGGGGGTTGGAAGACCGAAAAAATAATACAGCAGTGCTGGTAAATGAACACGTCAAGGGAGTCCAGAAGTGGTCAAAGTGGGCCGGAGGCCTTTAGCTCTTAACTTTAACTATTCGCCTTAATTTTATCAAACATAATACAATTATTATGCTAGTGCCAAAAATATAGTTTAAAAATAATTTTTATATATACCTATACTATTCTACAAGTAATTCATAGCTTTTAAATAATTGTATGACAAAACATAAATCTATATCAAAATGTAAAGTGCAATACAATTATGTAACTGTGCTGAAGCAAACAGAATTGAACAGATGTGGTTTATTGTCTTCTTTGTTTCATTTATACGTTATGAAAAAGAATGTAAGCTAATAAATCTTAAACACATTTGGATAATAGCAAACAATTTGATAATACTAATTATTAGCCTCCAGAGAGAATTATTTTCAACATAGTTTAACAAAATTAATATTTTATAAACACAATATAATATTCATAGATTTAATTAAGTCGAAACAATGAAAGAAGGAATGCACGAGAGAGTGAAATAAATCTATAGGATAAATGTCTTGGGGGCACTATGATATAATACATTGATCTTAAAATAAAATACATACAAAATAATATACAGGGTGTTTAAAAACATGAGTCCCATATTTTCACAACAGGTAGAATAAATGAAAATTATAAAATAGTGCCTACAAACGAATATATTTCGAGATATTGGCCTTATTGTTTTGTGTCCTATTAATCCTGAACTGTCCGCTGAGATTCCGTGTAGGAGATGTATGTGGTTACCACATCCTTCAGTTCTAAGTTTCAGAGATTCAAGTGCGAACACATCTAGCTTCTTATGGATTGGATGAATGCAGTGTACCACGCTGCAAAGTCGATAGGTTTGACATCAGAAGGCCGTGATGCTGGACCTCCTCGTCCAATCAAACATTAACTAAAGGTCTGGGTAAGGTGTTGTCACACAATGAGTAGTGAGCGCTATCGTGAATGAATCGCATACGTTGCACCTACAATCCCAACAGATTGTTACACGAGTGACTTATACATCACCGTTTGTGCACTGCAGAGGTTAATACAACCTATTAGAAAAAGATTAAGTCAGTCCTGGTGGTGTAGTGGTAACCATACTTGCCTTCTAAATCCAAGATTGCGGGTTCCAATCCGACCAGGATCGATAGATATTTTCGGAAGGGAAGTAAAGCCTACGGTCCCGTGTCGTACATTTACGTGCCGTAAAGAACCTCAAGCCTGAAAGAAGAAGCCTCTGAGCAAAATTTGTCGGTCGTTTCACGCCCTGAATAGAATGGAACGCTGATGATCTGTGATGTTAAAGAGCGTCCGTAAATAAACAAATAAAAAAATAAGAAAAAGACAATGGGTCTATAGTTTATATTAACAAACTATATAACACGAAAATGGAAAGATACCCCACACCACACAAGTAAGACATCCTTGTTATCTTGGACCATGTTTCCTAGACTCTGTTTGCTTGCATAAAGAATGAATCATACCTGAATAAAATTTGTTTGGGGGCATATTTTCATGGGAGTTCTTGTTAATTTTGACTAACTCTAGCTTCTGTGAAATATGGGACAGTTTTATTCAAACATCCTGAACTGAACAAAATTAATATTTTAGTTGATACATGCTTAAGGAAATACATATTATATTCCATAACATTCTGTCCAAATCAGAATTGCTTTAGAAGTACTTCATTGGCACTAAGATCTCAAAGTGAAAAGTATCTACGGGCAGCACAGATGGGGTTCTTAAACTCATTGAAATCTATATTTAAATATATTAAAATTGGCGAACTCGGAAGAAAATTAAAAATAAAATCCGGAGCGAAGGAGGTTCAAAATTTGCGGTTTGAATAGCAGAAACATGTACAAAGAATGTCTAAAAAACGTGTCAGGTTGGCATATTTCTAGTTCACTAAAAAGAAAAGTATCTGTGATACTCAACAACTCAGTTATGAACTGAACAGCAATGTTTACTTTTTGAGCAGAAGGAAGAGATCTCTTCAGAAAGTTCTAGCTATTTTGCAATAAAAAAGTATCTAGTATAATGGCGCCTTAATGTCATGTACTTATTCCAGTGTTACTTTTAGTTTAGAAACAGTTTGCAAAATCCTTTTTTTTTTAAGATAAACAACAGCTTAATGACGATCTTCTTGATCACGACTGTGACTTGGATTCTTCTCCCTTTCAACAGCGAAAAGTCAGAAGATGAAGAGGACCAAATCTGAGAGAGTAAACACTAATCGCTCACTTTAAAAAAAAAAAAGCCATATAACTACACGAGAGGGGAAAAATATGTAGGAACGGTGATGATAAATTCAATGACCACACAATGTATAAACTCTCTGAGATGTTTCACTACCGACTGAGTTGCTCTAAAAGTTACTTCATGTACGCACATAAAGGTCCTATCTGACTGGCTGCCAAGTTATATCAAGGCTACGAGACCAGTTCGCGAGATCTTCAAAAGGACAGATTCCGTAGACTAAAATTATAATATCAAGAATTATAAGTGATTCAAGGGCGACCTCTGTGCAGTGAAAATAGCATGTCATATGTATAGCATTTCTGTGGTTGATTAATTATATTAACAAACTATATAACACGAAATTTGTTTTTATGTTTGTTGTTATACAAAAATGGATACACTTAATATTGTTGAGAGTGGAAGAGAACGATAGCTAGAGATAGACAGAGGAGGGAGAGGCAGTGAGATGTAGCGAAACTTCTGTTTACTTGGCAGTAACTGGGCATTGCTAACAAGGGAGTGTCAAGGTAGTTGTTCCAAAGAATATAAGGAAACTATTTGAGTTGTTTACAATAATTAACAAAAACCTCTTGAAATGTTTGGCTGTTCAGTTTTCTTGGCTGTTTTGTCCATATCTTACAGACATTAGCCTGATATCCTTCCGGAAATTTTGTTGGTATTTTTGGAGGTGATGGTTCTTAAGACGATGAACTTATGCGTCCCAGGACATCAACCACATTAACATTGCTTCATCCTAGTAACAACCAATTTCATTATCCAATCCTCCTCATAGATTACATAGATTACAAGTCCAAACTTCATCTATAATAACTTCTTGTTCCAAAAACTCTTTCTTTTTTGTCCAAAAATAACACTGTCTTGTAAGCATATCTTCCAGCGTCCCAAAGATGTCCATCAAAGTTATGCAAACACTGCCTGCGGTATGAGGGCTTACTACACAATGCCAAAATCTCTGAATGTACTTGCAAACCACAAAAATTAGCACTTTACTCTAGATACACTGCTCAAAACAATTGGAGGGACAAACGTTTGAACATTCTATATTGCCGAGTTGGGTTTAGGATGGTAAAATAAATTGTTTAAATCTTTATTTAATACCATTGTACATATATCCTGTTTATTTCTTATTTCGCACAAGATGTTGTAAACTAAAATTAAAGAAAATTTTGTAAAACTAAAGTGGAAACTCCTTCGATTAATTTCAATTTTGCACATAAAGGAACACTTAGTGTGTGGTATGGCTTCCATGTGCTTCCATATGCCTGAATTCACTTCTTTGAAGAAAGCTTCTGATCAGTCTGCACACGTCCTCCATTTTTCGGTAAGGATATCTGCAAACTGCCGCAGAGTCTGAGGACAGGACTATCTCTGACTCGTTTCTCCAGCTTATGCCATAATGCTCAATGGAGTTAGCTAGATCTCTAGCAGACCAGTCCATTGTTTGACTTTGGAGTTCATGCCGGGTGACCGTGGTGGCTCTTGCTATATGCACTCTTGCATTGTCTTACTGCAAATCAAACCGGCCCCATTCCTCCTGCAATAACATGCTCCAGTATCACATCAGTAGCGTACTTGACGGTATTAAGTCGGTTTCTGAACACCATAAGGTTTGTGATGCCACCCTACACCGTGAGTGATCAACCACAAATTCTATTTCTTTCCTGAACTGGTTTTTCTGTAAAACGTCACCACGTGACGATACACACGCACACGTTCATCACACTGTGTTGCACGAAAGCGAGATTTTCCTGTAAATAGTAGAGCATTGAGCTAGTAACGACTGCCAGTTCCTGTGTTCCTGAGCAAATCTCAATCGGGCTCTCTTGTGAGCAGGCGTTAATCCTGGGGCTTCGTGGTCTAAAACCTCCTCCTCTAAGTCTGTTTCTTATTTTTTTGGCCTCTGACATTTGCACCAGTTGCCGCCTTCAGACCATTTTTGTAGTTCCGAGCAGTAGCTCTGCGTTACCGAAGAACACAATTGACTACATTTCGGTCTTCTCTGGCCGATGTTTCACGTTTACCACCCTGACCTGTTTTCCTAGTGTACATACGTGTTCCGCTGAAGCGCTTATGCCCTATCAATAACGGATTTGGCCATATGAAGCTCAGTAGCCACTACACGAATAGTCCAACCTTCCTGCAGCATAGGTGACCGCTCGATCAGTTCCTACTTCATGTTGAGTGACTACGTAAATGTAAACAAAGAGTACAAAGGTGAACCCTTCACCTACAGGCACTAGATGCAGATTCAAACAACGCTAATAGTTTAACATCACTTTAACATTGTTTGTAATTTGAGCTTACAGCATCCTTATATGAAATGAAAAGTAAATAAAATATACACTTCTGTTAAATAAAGTTTTGCACTTTCTATAAAAATATTTACTACCCTAAACCCAACTACGACAGCAGTACACATGTTTCAAACTTTTGTACCTCTAATATTTCTGAGCAGTGTATATGCTATAACATAGCAAAGGGGATTCGTTAGTTATACTTATTAAAACTGTCTCGTTCTATTCTCTAGAAAAGCTACCCCGAGTCTCCTTTGTATGATGAGAATTGTTCTTTTAGAAAGAAATACTAAGTGGACCTTATATGGTAAATCTTGTAGGAATGAATGAATAGTGTTTAACGTCCGTTTTTACTACTGAGGCACTACAGGCGATGACACTGATGATACATGAAATGAAATTATATATTGGGGAAGGATTTTTTAAGGAAGGAAACGTTCCAGGCCTAAGTTTCGGGTACCTCCCCGGCATTTGCCATTTATGAGGAATGAGAAATTGGTAGCTCACAGTTTGTTCAGAGTTTAAAAAAAAAGCCCAAAGAAAGCATTCACAGACGACCGTTTCTTTTTAAATAGTGTTTGTTAGATAATGGTTCTGTTTTATGTTTGCAATTTTATGATATGATGCTCATACACGGATTTTTGGTCCATTGCCAGTCCATTGTTCTCATGAACTTGTGTACTTTCTCCCCTGGCATGGCGGTATTGTAGCATCTTGAAGCTGTTTGACATTTACTTTCTCAGGCCATGGAAAAACTGCGAAAAAAACAAAAACCTTACCTAAATAGCTGGCCGGAAGTAGAACCCAGGACTTCCGGACTAGTAGTCACAAATGCTACCACTAGAGGCGGTTAGAGGGAAATATATCTCCTTTGTTACACCGTTTCGAATTGTCAAGCGCCAGTCAATAATCAGGAGAAAGTTAGAAAGAATCAGTCAACTGAGAATCAGTTTGAGGTGATCATTGCTCTAAATGTGTGTGGGAACCCTTCGTTACAGCTGTCAAATTAACAGCTACATTACGTCATCCCTCAATTGAGGCTACTAGATTTAATGAAGAAGTAATGATCAATTAAGATACGCTTGTCCATTATATACTTTAAATGCGCAACCTTCTGAATCACAAATTCCCTCCAAGATCTGATGAAATTGTACAATCAAAGGCTTCCGTTACGAGTATCTCCAGCTTTTACCTTCATGGACTTTTGCCTATGGGTGATATAGTATAGAGTCGTTTTCTCGCTGACTCACTCATTCAGGCTTACGTAAACATTGGGAGAAACTGTTTTTTTTTTTTTTTTTTTTTAATTCCGCGCTGTTAACGCAACCTCCGTTTTGGGTTAAAATAAATATAAATATTTCATAAATACTTAAAACTTATGAAACATACTGCTAGTAATAATTTCCTTAAAACATCATAGTACTATACAAGAACAATTTATAGGCTGTCCAATCAGCATTCCTTCTCCAGTAAGCTTATGTATGGTCACCTTTCGCCCCTTACAATTTTTAATGCTTTACATTAATGCTTCAAATTCTCCTATTCGTTCGTTGGTTTTGATGCGAATTAATAAATATACCCAATATTTTATTTTTCATATTTGCCCTAATGCCAGTTGTTTTTCTACTGTAGCTGCAGATAAAATTGTTATACAAACTAATTTCTCTTTAAATTTTCAGTTCATTTTTCCTTTTCTGACTCTAAGAACAAGGCCTGTGTTCCATTCTTGGGGTGCATATCCAAATCTCCAGCATAAAATTATAAAATTATAAAATTTGTCAGGTGATATAAAATCGATAACAATTATATATTTAATTATTTCTACATTCTAATAATAATCGTAATCAGTTCTTTGTTTTCATTCAAAATAACCATGTTTCCTATCTAACTAGAATATTTCTGGAATATGACAATTTGTAGAGCATCTCTTTCCTATTTATTCAGCTTCTTTACAATTTTACAGTCTTCATCTTTTGACATTCATGTTGCTACACATACATACGCAACCCTCTCGATTTACTTTTTAATAAACGATTGAATTACTTTTTTTTTAAGCTCCAATCGTAGGTCTATACTTTCTTTGCCTATAAGTTTTCACGTTCATTTTCCTTGTACCCAACAATCGTGATAATATACCGTTTAATATTTTGTTTAAGCTCTATAGATACACTTTCACGCTTCTCAATTAATGAAATGTTGTTTTATATGGTCTATTTTTATTTTTAAAATGTAGCAGTTTTTGAAATGGTAAAAAACAAATTCCAGACAAACTACCTTCTATAAAAATCTGATGTTTTGCATGATATTCTTTCTATATTCATTAATAGGCTGTAAATTATACACTTCAAATCTCTAGCAGCTGAAGTGTATTTATGTACAATTGTATATTTGAACATAATCTTTGCAATAGTATATTTATTAGCTGCTAAGAGATAAGTGATCTTGTTATAATATGTGGAATATTTTTCTTCTTCACCTCTATTAGCATTAATGCTTGAAAATAGATGCATTGAATTCAGCAGAGATTACGACTTAATAAAAAAAAGTTTGTTCATGTTATCTAGATGAAGTTGTGAAATTTTATGTTTTATTTTTTGAAAAGTGTTTAACGCCCATTTTTATTGCTGAGGCATCACAGGCGGTGGATTGAGGATACTTCAGATGGAATTATAAACTGGAAACTTATTTTTTTTTTAAGGAAGAAAGCGTTCAAAGCCTAAGTTCGGGGTACCTCCCCTGCACTTACCATTTATGAGGACTGAGATAAACCTGAAAAACAACGTGAATCAGAGAGGATGGTCCGGTGAGAATCCAACCGACCTCCCGTCTCATGAGTCTCTGCCTTAACGACCTCGGGCATCCGTGGCTTTGTTTGATTTAATTACGGATGCTCTTTAACATCTCAGGTCATCAGCATCCATTTCAATTCAGGGCGTGAAACAGCCGATAAATTTTGCTCACAGGTCTCTTCTTTGAGGCTTGAGGTTATTTTTCGTGCCGTAAATCTACGACATGGGACCCACGATTTTATTTCCCTTCCGAAGGAAGCCATATTTAGGAATTTTACGCTCGAAAAAAGTAATATGGTTACCACCAGGACCTACACACTCGTGGCGGTGAAGTTAGATGATATACAGGGTTAGTTAAAAGTCCCGCACCAACTAAATTTTTGAAACATGTGACTCAGTGACGTAAAACTCAGTGCGTGGGGACAGAGGACTCAAAATGATTATGCCAACTTTTTTCTACTTTCGGTTAAACCGGAAGTAACTCTATCCCTTTTATTTTAAATAAACACCGAATATATTTTTACACTTTCGAAAAAGCTCATTAAAACGTTTTCAAAAAGTATCCACGCTAGATACTTCTGTGCAACTTTTTTTTTTCGAAATCAAGAAAACAAATGGTGTATCGAATAATAAAATGCTCCTTCATTATCAAAAACAAAACATGTCGGTTCTGGTGGTGTAGTAGTAACCATACTTGCCTTCTAAACCCAATATTGCAGGTTCAAACCCGGCCAGGATTGATGGATTTTTTTGAGCGTAAAAATCCTTCCTTCGGAAGGGAAGTAAAGCAGTGGGTCCCGTGTCGTACATTTACGGCACGAAAAAGAAGCATGAAACTTCTGAGCAAAATTTACCGGTCATTTCACGCCCTGAATTGAATGGGACGCTGATGACCTGAGATATTGCAGACCGTCCGTAAATAAAACAAATCAACAAAATCAAAACAAAAATAGTTTAACGTCTAAATTCTGTGTTTAAACTGGTAACCCTCAGCTGCTTGATAAAACGATATAAGTAATTGAAGGTCTGACTTAATTAGACTTTATGAATGTCTTGCACTGCTTCCATTACTCGCTATTCTAGATCTTCAAAGTTTCTGCGTCTTTCACGATATACAATGGACTTAAAATGATCTCACAAAAAGAAGTGGAAAGGTGACAAATCTGGGGATTTTGGTGTCCCTCTATGTGACCTCTTCTTACCAATCTATCGTTGTGGTAAAACATGGTCTAAGGTCTGACTGTTCATAGTGAGCTGGAGTTCCAACTTATTGGAAATAGATGTCATTTCAGAGTAGCCCATGATTGACTGAATGTGGAAATAAATTTACAATAGCTGGTACTATGTGATTTTGAAGCATTCTGTTAGTGTTTAACGTTTCTCTGAAGAAGAAAGAGGGAATGGTATGATCACCAAAAATACAAGTCCAAACTTTAAGTTTTTAGATATTGTGTGCGGTTCTCCACTCTCCAATACCATTGTGGATTTATGTCTGAGCAAAATTGGCAATTGTGTCTGTTGACAAATCCATTCAGGCAGAATGTGGGGCTTCCTCTGAGAATACAATGTCTAAGAAAATCTGTAATGTTGTTTATGCGCTCCGTCATTAATTGGCAAGCTGCATTCTTCTGTCGGAATCGTCCTCTGAAAGTTTCTGAAAAAGTATAATTTTATAAAGATATAATTTCAAGGACTTTCATCATGGAACTTTGACTTATATTTGATTCTAACGACAAATTTGTAGCAGACTCTTTTGGATTTTCTTGCACATGGAGGAGAAATCCAATGAAGTATTCTCATTAGTTGCGCTTTTCCGGCATCCCGATCATCCTATGCGCTTCCAGTTTGAGTAAATTTCTTTACCATCCTTGTCACTGTTGTATGTGGAATTGGACTGCAATCTGGATGCATAACATTAAATAAACTCACCGTCGCTCGATGAGATCATTGACTAACTCCATAGCCAACTATAATTAAAATTAAAATTCTTTCCCTTACGCTCAATATCAAATAGAATTATCTAACATATTATATGTAAGATTTAATCCCTTAAGGAAAATGTTTCTACGTTTATATGGATATAAACAAAGACCAATATTTATGTTATTACTGCCAAAACACAGTAAACAAAATAATCGTTGTATTATTCGCTACACATTTTGTTTCCTTGATTTAGCAACTTGGACAGAAATATCTAGTATGGGTACTTTTTGAAAAGTTTTTAATGAACATTATTGGAAAATATATACATATGGGTATTATATTTGAAATAAGAGAGTTGGAGAGTTTCAGTTAATTTCAGTTAAACCGGAAGTAGAAAAATGTCGGTAATATTATTTTTGAATTCTCAGTATACGACTATCGGATACCACACGTCGAGTTTCATGTCACTGAATCACACGTTTCAAAAGGTGTTAAGGTGACGCGGGACTTTTAACTAACAATAGGTATATAGAGTTAGTTAAAAGTATATGTATGTATTGCCATGACTGCCAATCAGCAATATTTACACAAATTACTTTCAGAGCGCTGCAAATCATAAAATATGCAATATGCGCTACCGAGCGGGGTAACTCAAGCAAGGTTAAAATACTTTGGGGTTGGGCATCCTGACCATGATATGTTATTGTAGTTTTAATTTTTATTGTTAGGCGAGTTGTGGAATGGATCTTTCCTTTCCACGAAATTTTCCGTTCTTCCATCATAAAACTTCATCCCGTTAGTTCTGTTATAGGATCGAAAGTGTCATGGCGAGGTGGGATGGTATGTTGTGATGGTGGCTTATACTTTGGGAAGATTTCTGCCCAGTGGATCCCGACCGACCGATATTTCCCTCACCTCATGAAAGTGCCCCTATTGGGGGATGTAGGCACAAATGGACAGCCCTTGAGCAAGGCTGAAGTACTGAAACATCCTCATTCGTCCCTAACATTCCAATGCAATTCAAGTGCATGAGTCAGCTTTTCAAATTTCTTTTTACAATGCAATGAAACGCGAATATATTGCAACTGCTTCTTTTACAGGTAAGAAAGCAAACTCCTTAGACGGCAAAAGCCTTTCGTGTAAACAAACGCGCTCTAGAATTTTCCGTGAATTGGTCAAGATTTGTGACAATACGAACTACAAATTTCAACTTACACATAGGGTAGGGGGTTTTGAAATCTCAAGTCATAAAAACGTAAAAAGTGTGGCTTTCTGCAATAATCATAGGCTGTTGATTTAATTTCAGGTAGGTGGGTAGAAAAAGAAGAGCCATTTCAGTCATTCCCCTGACTATAAAACATGACTGCATTGGATGTTTTATCTATAATTTCGGAGCTCATAAGTTGAAGATATATTAGTATCCAGTCAGTTTGTGAAAATGTGATAAATTACGTTAGTTATTTGTTAGCTGCTCGTAATTTTATAGCATTGCTATCATTGTTTTCTCCCGAGATTTGGATATTGGGTACGGTTATTTCTAACGTAATTACAAATGCATGGGCTACAAGGTTATTTCTTTTAATATTAACTGTGCTCAACCCCATGTTGACGCTCATCTTCTAAAACAAAAACGCATATTTAAATTAACGACAAAAATTATGTTCCTAGAATGAATTTTACAAAACCACCATTGCTATTTAATATACACAAGTAATATTAGTAAAATCGACTTCGCGAAAGTGTTTGCTATTACTTTACAAGTAATAATTGTCAAGTTAATGGTTTTAATCCGTTGACAAGTACCAAGATAATAATGTGAGCTGCTTTTTATTTCCAAGTACCAAATAAGCAACGTTTTTAACTATATCTGCTCTCAGCGAACCGCTGCGCACAGTCTGTATAAAATTAGAAGAGAAATGCAGAGAGGTCTAGTGGTTAGCGTTGCTGACTGCTATTCGACTCCCGGTGCCTACTTAGACATTTTTCTAAATTAGAGAGGTCAGGAACGGGGTCCACCCAGTCTCACGAGGAAAATTGGGAAACTACCTGATGGAGAGGTGGAGTTCTTCGATAAGCCGTGTGATAGGCGACCGGCGGGATGCCGGCATGCTGATCACCTACCCCTCCCCTTGCAATACTGCTTTCTATCAGTGAAGTCGTCAGACGGAGATAGAGGAAGCAGAGGTCGCCGCGGCAGGACAAGGCTCACCCGGGGCTGTAGTGCCAAATGAGAAGAAGACATGAGCAACAGAAGGTCTTAAAAGCATCTTAATTATCTCAGGAATTATACTAGCCTGCCCCTAAATAAAATAACACCTGTGAATGAATCAACGGTAGATTTAAATGAAAAGGGAACATGTAAAAAAGAATTATCCAGGTTTTTAACAACATTGAGGAGTAACCACGAAGTAATTAGTTATTAATATGTTCAAGGTGAAGACTGTGCTTATACTGCTTTTAAGTATTTTGAGAGTGTCTAATGGTGTCTTCCTGTTCGGTTCAGTTAGCTTTAGATCGAGGCCAGAAAGTGATTAATTTCAAATAGCTTTGAGGGTCCACATTTCTTGTGTCTTACTTTATTTTCTGCGATTAAAACCTTTGTTATAACATTTGTCACTGCCAGGATTTGAAGCTATCTATTACATACGAGAATTCACTAGACAGATGGAACCCAGTTCTTCTTTATTCCAAATTTTTATGCTGTAAATGAAACAAGAAAATTAGAGAAAGAATCAAAAAGCAGCATAGTTTTTGAATCCATGTCCTCCAGATTGCATTTTTGGCCTTTTCTTCCTTGCTGAGAGCTTTTCTCGGTCTCCCAAACATACTTTAATAAGAGTGCCGCAATTAAAAGCTACATGGAAGAAAATTAATTTTTCAAAACCATTAAGTAATTGCCCTTACTTTGGATCGAAGCTGTACATAATAGAACGTTGACATGGTTGGTGTTACACAGGCATTTTCTGAACGCTAAATAATGTTACAGAATGAGTAAATTAATACCATCCTTAGCACTCGACTTTTATCACCGCACCGATTATTCCATAACTCGTGGTAATAAATGTTATTTCTTCCGAGAGTACTTTGAAAGCAAAGTTTTGCAAAAACAGGGACTAAAATGTTCTCCAGTGTTGATGTACTGTGCAATTTTGTTAATAATGGTTGAAACAGAAAACTAGGTCATGAAAGTCTGAAGCAAGAAATTAGATATATTTAGGGAAATTTTAGTAACTTTGATTCTTTCGCCCTATTATCCAAGAAAGGTTCCAATAATTTTATCATTTCCTGAGAAATCAATGGAGTGAAGATCTCGTTGTGCTAAAAGCTTTCGGCCAACGTAGCTCTGTGGCCTTCTTCAGGATATTCTAGAGTCAAGAAAAGTGAAACTTTTTAAATTTAATTTTAGATACTTTTTCATTTTAATTTCTTTGTATCTAATGCAATGTTTTATGAATCAGAAACTAAAGTAATACAAAAAGATTCTTTTATGAAAAATAAAAAAAACATAATTAATCATAAATACAATAATTAAAAGCTACAGTCTAAAACTATATGTGGAATAAAGCAATTTCTCATGTTAGGCACTCGTAAGAATGTTAAGTTGTTGGTGATTATCACAAAAGAAATGCGTTTTTGCTATTAAATTCAAATCGCGTGAATTCTACATGACTATTGTGCTAGTCCAAAATTTAGCTGCCACAATAGCCAGTTGGCTACAACAACTTACTGCGGATCGGATCGGAACTCCAGGTCATTGGTATTTTTGTTGACAAAGTAGAAATTTCTAGAAATTATTTACTCCATTTTTATCTTAATGCCATCCTAGCAAAGATCAGAAATCTGGCCTCCACACCCAGGCTACATTGTCACTCAAATCTCGAACTACACGAGAATCAGTTGCCCAACAGAGTTGGAAAACCCGTGGCTTTCGAAGCGATTCACATTCACTCAAAATATCTGCAAAAAAAATCTTGGCAGATGGGACTTGTAGTGCCTAGGGTTCATTCATTCCCACACGCCACCTCAAACGGAACAATCGGAAATGATATGCTTCAAGGATCACTCCCAATTCCCTTCATTTACCTTTTTCCATGTTTTTAACCTTTAGTTTAACAACTTGCCACATGGCGTAATATAGACTGAACTACGACTCTTAAAGAGGGAAATAAAAAATCGTTAACATTACTATAAATATTAAACTTACAGGATTCTTATAAATATAGATGCATAACACTTATTTATTTAACAAGAAAGTAAAGTGGGATTTTATTCGTGGGTCAACCCTAATCTTAATTTACCAAGGTATCATCCTCGTGAGATAATTTTCACGAGTGAATAACAATTATTTACTCTCGTTTTACAAGTAAGTTTAAAGTAATACATAATTTCAATGACTGCATTTGCCACTGCTTAAGTCAGAGCTAGTAGTGAAAAAAAAAAAGGAATATAAAATATATTTAACAAAAATTAAAATAGGTGTGAAGCTAAAAGGATCATAATATATTTAAATTCATTGTAACAAATTACCAGTGATTTTAAGAAAAACTGATAGAAAAAATTAAGCATCATAAATTAGATCTTTAAGCTTAATATTAGGAGATAATTACAACTTTAGATTACAAACATAAATGGAAGAGAAACATTAAGTATTGGAAGTTCTTCAATATGTGCCTGTTCCTTTACTCACTAATGGAAAGAAGAAATTTAAAAAAAAAATGCTAACACATCATTTAACTTGCTATGATCGAAACACAATCTGCTCATTTAGAAGAAGGAAAAGAAAAATAAGCCATTGCGCTATTGGAAAAGGAACAATCATTCGTCCCGATAATATCGCATGTTAATACTTGTAAGAATGGAGCTGGAAGGGCATTTAGAGCTTTCATGTTGAAGTGAAGGACGTTCAGCACCTAAAAGCTAAACAAAATACACGAAACCAATTATTTCATATATTTATGCAAAATTTTATTCCGATTTGTTCAGAAACAAACTGCGTGTATTTCAAATGTTTAATTTCTATTGCTTAATCTTACACTTTAAACTTAAAATGATGCTACATAAAATGACTTCACACCCTTTCACGAGATAAACCAAGGCTTCTTGACCTTCGCCGACATAAAGCCTGCAATCTTCAACAAGAGAACCTGAGAACGCAATTCCTGTAGAACATACTGCTTCGCTATAGAGCACCTTTCCACTCTTGTTTACCTGTGGGTGTGGGAGAGTTTGGCTCAGCTGCGTGGTGAAAGTTGGGAAGATGAAGCACATTCCAAAACTTGGTACGCCTGAAGAAGGCATGTAACGAATATCACAGGTGTGGGAGGAGTCTTCGACTTTGCGTCGTGTGCCAACAATTAGCTCTTCATGCACTCGCACGAGGCTGATGTTTCTTTTGTGTAAGCGTGCCAACGAATGAGAGAAGAATAAGAATGCATTAATGATTAATTTAAGATATATTTTAAAACAACCGCAATAAACAGAGATCCCATTGCCTCAGAAATAACTTTGCAGATATCGCATGCCTTTTGAAGGTGTAAACATTTTTAGAGGTGTCCTTAAGTAATTTGTGTTCCTGCTATAAGTATATCAATCCCTTGAAACCTCCGTCAAACAGCGTGTTTTACGTACCAGGCAAACTAAAGATAAAACTAAAAAAATATACTGTATGTTGCTGAACAACAGAGAAAGTATGCTTTTAAAGCACAAAGCCTTCGTTTGGACGCGTGGCCGGCTTAACGGGGATAGGGATACTATATGGAGTTTAAATTTATGTGCTTCTCTAAAGCCCCTCTACAATGTCTGGAACTATTGCGGTGTAGTTCATTAACAACCCCATAACTTTAGTAGTCAAAGGCCGTATGCAATTTCGGGCTCCGCATCAAATTGATAAATTTCACTCATGTAACATCTAAAGTTGCTGAATAACCCCTGTAATAAAATTGGTTAGTGTGAAAATTTTAACAACCTACAATTGACTAGAGCAGAGCATTTTAATATTGCATGATTCACACTATGTAACTGAAAACACTTCCAGGTCATGACACATGTAGAGAAAGTGCCAAGAGTTGAACGTATTGGAATTCCTCAGACCATGGGCATTAAAGCAATTCAACAATGGCAAATTTGAGTTACTCTCCCCATAAATATTAGTTAACATTGCCTCCAGTCTCACCTCAGCATCTCATCACAGTTTCGGTGACCATTAATCAGGAACAGAGTTCTCTATAGTTCAGCAAAGTGCTGTAAGTATGGGCCTAACTTTTTTTTTCAAATTGTATGTGACATTTTTCATCATTACTCCCCAAATTTCAAAATATATTTAAAGTACATCGTAAGCAAACTACTTAATACAGACGTTCAAGAGGCCAGTAAGGTGATAAGCAAGCATACTTAGAAAAAAATTATTTTCTCTGGAAGGAACTAAGAAGAATCAGGTGGAAGACAGAATACCATTCTACTCGTGAGATGAGAATCACTAAACTTGACAATATTTTTCAGGCAATGCAGACACCAATATACAAAACGAGGAAGAACTAAGCTGGGTAAAAGTACAAAAGTACAAAAATGCCAAAAATAAAACCATCTCGTAAGAAAAGCTACAAAGTAGAAAAAATGCATGGCATATACCAGTAATAATAAATTGCTTTACAATACACATAACTTAGAAAGCATGGAACGTGTAGATAAGAATAAAGAAGAAAATACACTGCAGGACAAGAGTAGCCAGGTACCAAACAATGTGCGAATATGAGGCTCTTAGCAATTGGCAATAGTCGTACTACGGAATGTACAGGAATTTTTAATTTTTAATTGGACAAATAAGCCTATAGGGCTTCTGCCTTTGTGAAACATGAGAATGCGCCGAACGTGCAATTAAAACAGACAAACAAGAGGTTGATAATCTAACAAATTGTTGTTTGATCAGGAACAAATGATATAGGGGAACGAAATTAAAAATGTCATTAACCAGGCTTATTGAGTAGCATGGTAAACACACAAACGTTTTAGTAGTTAAAACAAATAAGCATTATTTGATGAGATCCTCATGTGTGAATAAAGAAGTAAAAATTTTCAACAACAAAACAAAAAGACACTCCAAATACTACAGTACCTCATGTTTATCTACTAAGAAGACATGAGCTGTACGTGAATTATAATGGCAAGAACAAGATGGTTCAGAAAATTGCTAAAAAATGAAAAATTATGAATCAGCTAAATTAGACCCAATAGTTCTAATATGGCAACATGCAGAGTTAAGAAGGGAATTAAATGAATAAATAAGCTCAGCAAGTAGAGGTTTGTAGCATTTTGTTAATGCAGTAGAAAATCTTGATTTCAGAAATTAAAGAAACACTGAGTGTAGTATCCAAAAGAGAGAGAAGGCCATACAATCGCTTTGCTCATACCCAACAAAAATAATCAGCTCTGTGCTAAAATTATTCACTTTCTTTAAGACCTCACTGTTTTGAAAGTAAAAAAATAATAAATAAATAAAGCAAATAGAAATGACAGCGGCTGTAGAAGGACTGTCCATATCATTAAGTTTATTAGACCTTCAAGGTTAATTGCTGGGTGTTCTACCTTGACAGAAGGCGCACCCTAATTGACTACCGAGCTCAACGCAGGATGTAAACAGGATGAACTTTCCACTATATGTGCAATCTTTGAATTCACCTATGGCCAGTAAAGAAAAATAGTTATAAGGCATTTGGACTATTTTGAATACAAACTGTATTTTCAGGTAACTTGGACCTGGTTCATCATTTGCTACATATACGAACAGTTGGCAGCTCTATCGGACATACTTGGTCAATATTTAGTTTTCCTAAAAGGTGAAGGGAATGGTATCTGTACAAAAACAATGTTCCATAAAGAATAATATTTGTCTTTGAGTCAAGTTCACCTTGCCAAGACAGAAAAAGTTATGTTATGAAAATGAAGGGACAGTAAATATTATTCAAGTTCTTCACCTCATCTCGCCCCTTTAAGACTCGTGTTCTTTATATCCGGAACTATTAGATATGGCAAAGTAGCTCTGATATAAAATATAATTTTATTTTGGTATAATAATTAAGCTGAAAATCGGCGATTTTTAATAAGTTGTATTTAACACTTTCTCCTTTACAAAATAATAATCCTTAAATAAACAACTGTTTGCAAGGCACTTATCGATGGATAAGAAATGTTTTCTTAAATCGAATTAGCAGACAAATTGTATTTGCCTTATGGCCTCTGTATGTACAGAATTAGTTATAACAACTTTGGCTGTTATTGAGGAGCATTTTTCGCAAAATGAAAGAACAAAGAAGGGATAATAAATTTCGTGTAGATACAGAATATAAAAATTAATAACCAATAAGGTATTTTCATCAATAAGTTTTTTTTAAATTTAACCACGGTTATTGAGCTGGGAAGTCTTGGATTAGGAAAAAAAACACATAATATTTATGATGTTTGCTGATACAACTAGTTATTGAAATATCATCATTGAAATCCCAAACTTCAATTGTAACTACATATTAACACCGGCAAGATGCGTATATATCAGGTTAATCTAAAGTTAATTCCCACTTTCATGTGACCATAACTTTGGCAAAGTTTTAAGTTCAGAAAAATTAAAGCACCACGTTGTTTGTAAAGTAATATGGTTTTATTTTAAGAAGAATAAACAAGAAATTGTGCAATAATAAGCAAAGAAAAATAAAATATGCGTGATATTCGGTAATAAATACTTTTTTTTTTGTTTATTTACAGACGCTTTTTAACATCTCAGGTCATCAATTCAGGGCGTGAAACGGCCTACAAATTTTGCTCAGAGGTCTCTTCTTTCAGGCTTTAGGTTCTTTTTCGTGCCGTAAATGTACGACAGGGAATCCACGGCTTTACTTCCCTTCCGAAGGAAGCCATATTTAGGATTTTTACGCCCGAAAAAATCCATCGACTCTGGCCAGGTTTGAACCCGCAATCTTGGGTTCAGATAGCAAGTATGATTACCACTACACCACCAGGACGGACTAATAAATACCTGTTCTATGCTATAAATGGCATTAGTAAATACGTTCTTTACAGAACAGGGGCCTTTTCTGAGTTCGAAATCTGAGTGGAGCTTTCGAAATCTTCTCATTGCATTCGCAATAGCATTAAATGAAGCCAATACGAGCTCATAAATGCAAAATAATTTTAAAATCTGTTCGAAAATTTCTGTCAGTATTCTAAAGTATTTACAGAAGCGTGACGCAGTTACCATAGCAACGAACCTTAAACAAATACACATATCTCAATCCCTCTAAAGCGTAATGGTATTTACATGGATAAAACTGATAATATGTACGAAGATATAGCCATTTTAAACTGGGAACTTACTTTAGAATAACCTGTATATCAACCAGTAAGAAAAGTAAACATCTGAACAAGTAACAATGTCCTGTTTCATTTCTCTAAAGGGGAAAACTAGACGAATAGCAAAATATTGCTTTTGCTGAAGTAAATTATAAGTCTCCTGCTAATTGTACAGAGAGAGAGACCGCCACGGGTGGCCGAGGTCGTTAAGGCGCGGGCTCGTGAGCGGGAGGTCTGAGGTTCGAATCCCATCAGGACCGTCCTCCCTAACTTCAGGTTTTTTTTTACAGATTTCCCTCAGTCTTCATAAATTGCAAATGCCGGGAGATACCCTAAACTTAGGCCTGGAACGTTTTCTTCCTTTAAAAAAATCCTTTTCCAATATATCATTTCATTCCAAGTATCGTTCTGTGGTGCCTCAGTAGTAAAAACTGGCGTTAAACACCATTCAAAAAATTGGAGTAAAGATTTACATGGAAATATGAACAGGTTCAGCAGAGCGTCATCCCGTTATGAGTGGCATGCACAGCTCACATATTGAGAACGGAAGGCAGTGACAGAGAACCAGTAGTGGAAAATAACATGATGGCAGATTGGAAAGTTTTTCAACTTAGCCCATGTAAATGCTTCAAACAAGTCAGCCAGAAGGAGAGTGTTTACTAAATACTGCCTCTCATTGATGGTGACAACGAATATCTGAAACATGTAACAATCTGCGACGAAACTACTCTCCATACATCCGGTAGACTAAACCAGCATAACTATAGGATACGGAAAACTCGTTATTGCTATGGGAACTTGAAAGTGTGGTTTGAGCTAACTCCCGATTCCGTGATTGGACCATTTTTGTTTTAAGAGCCCACAGCCACAGGTAAACGTACCTGTAAATTCTGCAACATTACGCTATATCCCATATACTTCATGAAATGAAACAGGATAGTTTTATCAACATTGGTTGTTGAAATATTTAGTTTTGTTATTAATAGACATTCATCGGACACGCTGTATAAATGATTAGGAAAATGTAAATAAGAATCTTAAAAACTTCAGCTGTAATGGGAAAAGTTTGAATTTTAGATTTACTGCTTTTAGAAAACTATATAAACTGCTTGAAAAATATAAAATTATTAGAATAATGAAAACAGAGCAGTTTCTTAAAATTTACAGAAACATGCGTAGATCACCTTGCGCATAATCCAAGTTAAAAGTAATGGCTATTCATTGCATAAAAAAAAAAACCAATGGGTGGCCGAGGTCGTTAAGGCACGAATTGTGAGAGGAAGGTCTGGGCTTCGATTCCCATCAGGACCCTCATCTCTGACTGAGGTAGTTTTCCAGTCCTCATAAATGCAAAGGCAGAGGGGGTACACTAAACTTAGGTCTGGGACGCTTCCTTCCTTTAAAAAAGAACTTCCCTTTATTATCATTTCATTTCATCAATGTCCACCATCTGTAGTACCTCAGTAGTTAAATCTGGCTTTAAATACTATTCAAACAACAACAAAAAACCAAACAAAAAGAATAGAAAGAAGGAAAGAAACTGCTTAAAACTTTGTCTTTATTACAAAGACTGCCACACACAACTACCTGGAGGCTATGCCCTCTAAACTTCCTCGTAGAAGAAATTAATTATATTTAACCAGAAAACAGACTGGCGAGCTTACACGTCAACCAATGATTTTGAAAAACTCAGTAATGTCTCTACTGTGTATTCTATTATGATCTGCCCACCCATTTTATACATGTGCCATATTTGCCTGAATATAAAACTAAGACCCCCTCTTTACGTATTAAAATTAGAGATGGTCTCAAATTTACATATTTAACAAAAAAGTCAGGTGGGTCAATGTTTTCAAGTTGTACTATTATCCGTCAATTATGGTGCGCCCCTTGCCGTTGGACGTCATAGTAGCAGAAAGTGCGAAAAAACACGAAAATACACGTTAGCCAAAAAAGGAATAACTTTGAGCTAAGTATTTGTGATGCATAATGCGACAAGCTACTATTTTTTTCATATTAGCAAGAACGGAATCGCTAAATATATTTTTCACAGATTATAATCAACAAATTTGAACTTTATAAAGTGTGTCGAAATTAAACGTTTATTATTCACATATTTTCCATGCTGAAACCAAAAAATGCTCAACAGCATCCTCAGATATTCAGTTGTTACACTTCTCAAATGTTCGATAGTGAAATCTAATGCAGAATGCTTAAACATTATAATGGTGTTAATACTGGAAATGAAATATCCTTCCTGTTATATTATGTAACGGCTGCTTACATTTACATGTAGAAGGCAGGAGTTGCTTTAAAACGCCCTCTCTTTTATGTGTTACAGTGTCCTCTCTTTGTAGAAACCAGCAGTAACCACTCAGCATGAATCGATTCCTTTCTTCCTTTATGCAGTTCTTCCATTTGCAAAACTGATTTGATGAAAACGTTCCCCTTGTTCGTCACTACACCCGCATTTGCAGGTAAAAAATCTAAATGAGAATGCAGGAAGTGAATTTTGGGAGACATCCTGCACCCCCAAATTCTTGTAACTTTGAAGAAGACTAGTTCTTCACTATTTCCTTCAGTCTTGTTGCCGAGGAATATTTTTCCATGCTGCGTGATCGTTTGAGCTCATTTTTCTGAAAATGTTTGTCATCCATTACTTTTTTAATCTGAGGTTCAATGAATATTCCTTCTTTTAATTTTGCACCACTCAAAACAGGAAATACTCTTCGTAGAAATTTGAAATCCTAGACTGTTATGAACCATAATTTTCACAAAGTTCTTCATAAGCCTCAATTTCATCTGTAAAGGAGGAATAAATATATTTTATGGATCAACTAAAGGTTTACGTTATGTTGTTCGGGAGTGAAATATTCTCTTCTTGTCCATGAGTTAACTATGTAGTGTTACTGAGTATCACTGCTCTCCCAAAGGTACAGAAAACAAGGATATTTAGTGAATCCACTCTGCAGTCCAAGATGAAGGGCAAAACTTTAAGATCCCCTGCGAATGTGCTAACATTCATAAGTTTCCTTAATTGCTACAAAGAGAGCTACAGGTATGGAGATAAGTTTAGTACCAATGTGTGACTAAACCACCTTACGACTAATTTTAGAAGTATTTATAAATAAGCAACACTCTTCAACATTATGTGTAAACCTAATTTTAATATCAACCCATTCGCATTGCTGCATACACAAACTCCAGAATATGTAACCGTAAAATATGATAATAAATCCTTATTTCTGTTTCCAAATACTGAAATCTTAGCACCTTTATCCAGCAACTTCCATTTCTGAAGACGAGATCCCAGAAGCTCAGCCAGATGGCGTTTTGTCACGTTGCAATTCTTCTTGCCATGTAGAAGATGGGGGGGGGGGGGGGGACTGGGAACAGATAAATTTTCTTCACGAGATATTCATCTTATAGCCGAAGGGAGATGACGATACTGAATGGCTCGCTTGTTTTTTGAAGAAAACCCAATTACATTAGTTAAGCAGAAGTAACATTTATTTGCGTGCTTTGTTTTGTTCACGCCACATCAAAAGGTACGTGCTCTTTCTAACTATTGAGTCAGTCTTGTTTTACATCCTTTACAACTACATGGAATGTCCATGTACGGTCCTTGTTCTCAAGACCGCAATTGAAATAAAATTAATTATTGATCTTAAAAAGTTTAAAAATTGACCGCCTCTGAGTCTTCGGAGCAAACTCACTACATGTATAACAAAAAACATTCCAAGAGTTTTTACGACTACGCCTATAAGAACAGGCTCACCCAACTGAACAAACTACAGAATGAATGCTTTGTTTTCATTAGCAGTCACCCACTTGTCCTTCAAGACGTCAACAAACTTGTTTATTCAGATAAACAAGTGAATTTTATTCAATTTTACCCAAGTTAATTTGATTTAAGCGATGGAAATTATTTAATGGTTGTATACCAAAGAAGCGTTGTATGTATATATGGCTATTGATAAAATATAAATTCTTTAAAGTGCTCAGAAACTGGCGTGATGAACAAAATCTGATAATATATTCGTAATCAGCGTATCAAGCAAAAAAATCGTGCTGATGTATTATTGATCGAAATTGTTTTTTTGGTGCATTACAATATTGTAGCCATAGTTTAGCGATCGATTCAATTTTGGCGTTTACTAAGTGATCCTTTACCTGGTAGTACTACGATGCTAAATTGTCGGACTTTTAAGCAGTTTATGAACCTCAAACTAAGGACAACAATGTCCATTTCCATAGCGCTCGCTTGTAGTTTACTCAATGTAAAAATACCCAAGATCGCGGGTTCGAACCCGGCCAGGACCGATGGATTTTTTTCGGGCATAAAAATCCTAAGTATGGCTTCCTTCGGAAGGGAAGTAAAGCCGTGGGTACCGTGTCGTACATTTAAGGCACGATAAAGAACCTCAAGCCTGAAAGAGAGGCCTCTGAGCAAAATTTGTCGGCCGTTTCACGCCCTGGGTTGAATGGGGTGCTAATGACCTGAGATGTTAAAGAGCGTCCGTAAATAAATAAATAAAAAAAGCAATGTAAAAAATTTCGCAATTCACTGCAATGACGTACTAGTTCAAACACATGCACAGCGACAATCACTCTTGAGTTCTCTCTCTCCTTGCTATTACGTATTTTAAAGGTATCTAATTATATAAAATCATACAAAAATCAGTAGAAAATTAGGGGTCGTCTTATATTCAGGTAAATACGGTAATTGTTCCACATAGATGTATTAGAAAATTGACACTTGGAGAACACAATTTTTGAGTAATCTTATAAGATACTTTCAATTTGGAGATATAAACCCTTCCTTGAAACAATCATAGTCGTAATTCAGTTTCCATTACAGGTACTTTTCTTTTACAATTTATCTAGCTCAATGCACGTTAAATGTGCAAGTTTTTAAGAGTCTTACTTACAACTATCTTAGTTTCCTTTAATTAACATTTCTGAATAATTCAGAGGTATAGTTCCTGTAAATAACGATATATCAACAAATGTATGCATTACAATGATAAGGAAAACGCCATCATCATTATAATTTTATCTAGCTAAATTTTGATGAGTCAAACATAATGTTGTATTTATAAAGCAGATCTTTATGATTAAAATATCTACCCTTCCCAAAAATCTCATAAACCCTCTATAGACTAAATTTGTGATCTCCTTTCATCTTCTGAAAACAACTCCATATAGCAATACTAAAGTATGGGATATTCGATATTTTAATTTCCAGTGACTTTTGATTAACCACCGGGAAAAACTGATAAAACGCGGAAATGTAATATAGGTATAGATTTTTTTTCAACATCGGCAACTTTAGAGTGCATTTTCTTACAATTATAGAATGATTTTTATTGAATTTGAGCTGTGTAACTTCTGATGATACCAGAGGACCATCGAGATAAGACGCCGGACCCTTTGTCGTGGAGATGTGTATGGCAGTGGTCTGCAATTCACCTTTATCAGGTACGCTGTGACATGCTAGTTAGCACCCTAAAATATTTTCCAAGGTGTTTTTACTGAAAGAGGAGCCAAATAGTGTGGCTATGTAACAAGTAGAGAGACAACGTGCGCTTGGAACTCTTGAGCACCAGACAGCGAACATCCAGGCAAGTGCCTATTTTTTCCTTAAAATATACGACAAAGAAAATCAGTATTTATGTTTTGGGGAATTAAAAATGTTGCAGTTTATAGTGCATTATAAATTAGTACCTATTTCTTAGTTTTGTGATTAAAATGTGCACATATAATTATAAAATTGCAAATGCACGTACCATATTTATTTCATAATATTTATATTTAGTGACTGAATTTCGGTCTGGCTGAACTGGGAGATCAGATAGCCACACTTCAAACTCACCATGTTGTTTTTTCTCTTGCAATTGATGCATTAAAAAGAGTAACAGAATTAATCAAGTCCATTATTATTAATTATATATATTGAGTAATTTCAAGTTGACAGATCTACGGTACACATATTCACCAAGTGCATAAGCTACAGTGTAATGCCTACACAATGTTTCTGCTTTACTAAAACATGGACAATAGCAAGATAAAAAAAATGTGTGTTACTACCGCACCAGCTGGGTTAATTGTTGCTGACTTCAAGCTTTATTTAGGATGGCTACAAGCAAACTCGTCTCACATTATTGTAGCAGTGGCAACTATTTTTAAAGGAAACACAACACATTGTTGTTTATATCTCATGCATGTGCCCAAAATGATATATGCGCCAGTAACATTTGTAAGTGCTGAAAGGTCTTTTTCTGCCTTCAAACTTATACGTACAGACAAAAGAACATTTAGAAAAGGCACTGATAATTTATTTAGAGGCAAACTTAAGGGAAATAAGGGACTAACGTAAAGCGTATGATAGTTTATTTTATATAAACTAGGTCATGTCTTCATTTAAAGTTTAATGGGAAAAGTTATTTTTGTATTTTACATGAAAACTATAAACTGTGTAAGTTATACAGTGAGATTATGGTTTTTCTTATGATGAAAACAACATTTTCGTATAAAAATTTTCTAATTTCCTTTTTAGGTAGAAAATTGAAATTATTTTAGATAGCATATTAGCTGAATTCGTTTAAATAATGTACTTTTAAATTTGACTACTAATTGACATATATAATATACTTTTACTGATTTAAAATGTTGTCACGATTTTCGTGTCCTTTTCTTGAAATGAGAGGATATTTTAAAAATTAATATTTCTGTGTTTCACTGTGTCATATTGATTAAAATACATATTATATTCTTCCAAGCTGTGAAAGAATGAGTGTTGACACGTTCAACATGCCTGATTTTACAATTTTGAGTTCAGCTGTGCACGTTTCTGGGCTGGGGGAAAGATGTTATACACGACACTCCTATCTCTTTTGTAATCTGTTCCCAACTCTTTCTTAGAGTTCCCTAGGACTTTCTAAATAGATGGGGAAACACCCAACCACCGATCAGGCGAAAGCACAAGACTTGCTTCTGGAAATTAATGACAATCAACTGCTACCAGCGGTCATTCTCCTTAGCAGACATTTTCCCTCCAGCAATGACTGACACACCAGAACAATCCAAACAACGGGTATATCACAGTATTTCTTACTTGAAAATGTTGTGTTAATAAAACCGGGGTTATATTTATATAAAGTTTAATGACTTTGGTTCAAAATTAAGCGGTTGTAAAAGTTTAAAAAATTGTAGTACCTCTGTTAGTGTTTATAATGCATATTTCTTACTTTTAGGGCTAGTTTCGGGCTTGTTTTCAATGCCTAAAACTTCACTGTCTACTTATCACGTTGGAATAAGCCTGTGTACCCAGTGTACAGAGCATGTGATTCAAGAAGCAAGCACCAAAGGTCTTAAGCGTTACAAAACAACTACTAAGAGAGACTTGGGGTATATATTACAAATTTAATGACAAATTAATCGGAGTGTTTTATTTATTTATTTATACAATATGCCCTATTATTGTTGTAATATATGTACACGCTTTCTAATGCCAAACTTTGAATAGTTGCTGTACAACATGCGCACTAAATCAATTTTCAATAGATACCTTAAATTTGTGGGTTAAAACATAATATGCATGTTACATATTATCAATAACTTTCAACAGTTAAACTTACAAAAACCTTTCAAACAATTTTCTGCAAACTCTTGATTTTCTGATGACATGCTTAAACTTCATAAATAATATTTTAATGGCTAATAATTATATTTAATTACACACTTGTCCATTGATTCTTTATAAGAATATAAGATTCTTTATAAGAAAATATAAAACAGTTGGATATTACAGTTGGATATTACAGAGATATGCTTGTTTATCTTTCTAGGGCTATAGAAAAGACGTTTTACGATTGTAGATTTCTTGTTGCTGTCTCTCTTTCGGAGACATAATCTTTTATACTTAGCTTCCTTATTTGTCAGTCTGTATTTCAAAACGAGTTTCAAAAGTTGGTAGAGAATGAAGTGGAGAAGAATGTTTAAAGTTTTTTGCGAGAATGAAAACACTAATAAGAAAACTAAGTACATTGCATTTGAAAATATAAATGTAAGTCTTGATTATGCACTTTTCTTTCACACAACTTTCACAATGAAATGACAACATCGCCAATTCTCAATATGCATAATAATTTTAAATTTACAACATTATTAATTATCTTAATTAGCTTTTGATGCAAAAGCAAATAAGATCGATATACCGTGTTTCCTCCGTCCCTTCTTAAGAGAAATATTACTGACTTATATTCGAACTCAGATTCCTGTTATTAACGGTCGCATTCACAGACAAATTACAAGAAAGTTTTTGAAGGAAAGCGGTGTCTTGTGAAATGAAATGTTCAAACATCTGACACACGTGGCCGGCGTGCTTCACAAGATTTATATACTTTCAACTGTTCAAACAATTAACAATTTTGTTGTATTTAGTTATGAACATTGAAAATTAAATCAATTATTCCAATATCTGCCTTAATTATAAGTATAGTACTGAAGTTTAAAAAACTGTGTGTGACTAACATGTTTAAAACGGAGTTGTATTTTCGTAGGTTTAACTTGCAGCCCATTGTAATTCGTACTCATAAAATAAATGATCACAAAATATTATTAAAAGAGAAGTAATTGGGTGCCCTTTATCAGAAAACTGTTTAATAATCTCGACATTAGTGAACTTATAATTTATTTAGGCGCCAGAAAGGACAAATACTTTTATTCGGTTGAACTAACCGGCGCATGGAAATGCTCAAACTATTTGTTATAGCATGTTATGGTTATCTTAGGAAGATGGTGCTCGGAAGGTGTAGTAACTTTCCTTTATCGTAAGGATTTTCAACACTTTCCATTCTGATTCACTACTGCAGCAGCAGCAGGGTGCTGGAATGTGGTATTGCTTGCCGCCCAAGTGACATTTTACTCCAAGGACGCATGGCGCAACTCTTGGAGCCAGTGGATACTTCTGTCTTCATACTTTTAGTTTCATTTCCTCCTTTTCATTGCTTTGTAGTTCTTCAAATATTAAAGTATTTACTTTCTTCGAAAGTGTGGCTGAATATGCTTTACCTAGGTCCTCAAAGTTATGAAGAAAATGGGAAAGTCACTTATTCCCAACTCAAAAAATTTGAATACTGGAAACAATTACGGTCCTTCATTCGAGAACTGTAAAGTGTTTATATTGATTTATTACAAAAAAAATAATCTGAAATGTAAAACCTATAAAGTGCAATACCCAATAAAGGTTTTCTCTTAGAAAAGTAGTTAGTTATGCACTACCTCGTTTACTTTTTTATTTGACAAAATCTTTCAGAAACAAAAGAAAAAAATGGAACTACAGGGGCCAAACTTGGTGAGTATGGTGGATCTCACTTTGCTTTGAGAACTGACTGACTTAATAAACTGAGCTTTGCCATCTGCAAGTGTAAGAATAACTTCGGTCTTTAACAGACACTCCTACTTCAGAAAACTGCCAGTAACACCTTCGTAGATTTCTGACTGCGGACTTAGCACTTCATATTCTTTTAATGTAATTTTACATTTCTTGAATTTAGCTAATTCATCACACTTGGTTAACAGGATACAATAAAAGCATGCACTTCCCGTAATCTTCCGTTATTAATACAACTTTTGTTTTACATACATATTAGCTTTCAGTCATTGAATGTAATTGTAAGCTTCATACTTTAAAAAAAAAACAGATAATAAAAGCAGAATGAATTGCGGAAGAAGCAAAAGCGGAGGAATAACAAATAAGGTAATGTTTCACAGCTGTGTATTGTTATTATTATTATTATTATTATTATTATTATTATTAATACTAACGCAAACCTTCATTTGTACTGCTTTTACAAAACATTTATATTTTTTTAAACTGATTTTTACACATTCATTTCAAAATGTATTTTGAGACAAAAAATAATAATGCTTCTTTTGTATTTTTCTTCAATTCAGATTTCTTATCTCTTGTTTGTATTTAGTTTAAAAGAAATTTTAAGCTAGCAACTTAATACTTTTTAAAATTATTTTTATTAGAAGTATGTTATATTATTTTGCAGTAATACAACTTACTTAAAATACACTTTTACATCAATCTACACTTGTTTTACCATATATTTGGTATTGTGTTTATAGAAGTTGTTGGTTAAGTATTTAAACTATAATTTACGTAAGTCTATACTTTGAAAAATGGTGTGAATACTTTTAAAAAATGTGTTCCTTAGTGCATGTTTAGTTGGAGGCCACTGTTAGTGATTTGACTTCACATGATGTTCCTTTCACTCTTCAACATTCATTAATTATGTGTAGTATGAGTCCCCGATTGCAGGTACAGCTTGCTATCTAGGAAAATTATAAACGAGCGGGGTGGCTCAGATGGTAAAGCTTAGGACTCGTTTTTGAGATGTCCTGGGTTCAATTCCCTTGGCCGACCATTATATTTCATATTTCACTCCTTTGACTCAGCCAGACGATGGCTGGTACGATGTAATGGTTGGTTTCTGCCCCTCATCTGATATTGAACACATTGGAGGGAACGTCGAGGTGTTATGTGGAAACAAAGTTAGGCAGCCCTTTTATGTCCATGCCTCACCGCCCGTAGATCTTGGTGGCGGGTGTCTCCCTCACGTCATATCTTTCTCCAGAAGTTAACGCTCATTTAGAGCATAGGCAGAAACGGCCAGCCGTTGAGCAAGGCTGAAGTACTGAAATATTCTCTCCCGTCCCTAACATCCAATCCAACCCTATACGAACATTATCTTATAGGAAGGACTGTGTGTTTACATGGTCTGTTGTCAGCGCTCTGAACTCTGGTGTAAACGGAATTATCAGTTTCATAAAATGTTCTACAGATGAGAAAAATGTTTTACATACTGCTGCTTTCATCGTATTCCTAAATTCCGTGTTATCTCTGGATACCAGTTATTATTATTATTATTATTATTATTATTATTATTATTATTATTATTATTATTATTATACTATTCTTGGTGCACATATGTCATATGCTGTTCTCGCCTTTCCATTTTGGGCTGCTTCTTTGCCAGATTATTCGTGAGTATTACTCAGTACTGCATTTAAATTATTACACGAAAGTGCCAACATTTATCTGAAACATATTTGAGCTATACATGTAAAATGAACTAAATGGATGTGTACATTTTAAACAAAAATGTATAAACAACGAAATATACATTTAGCAAAGGTCAGCATATTTTTTTAGGATTTTTTCCTCCTCGCTTTTACAGATTTATAATTCAGTATATATTATGGAAGTAACAGAAGACTCCACTACGTGCATATACTTCATATATGTATAGTTAAAATATGCAAAATATAAATAAGAGTTTTAATTAAAATTGAATGATACTTTTAAACATCTGATGTATGATATTATAAATTATGTTGTAGCCTGAGTTGCTTATACTGCACTCATTTGTTTTATTTAGTCTATTTTATATTAATTTTATTATTTTAGATTGAACTATTTGATTAGTTTTTTACAGCTGCAATTCTGTACACAATTTTTTTACACTTACTGAATTTTCGGAGATTTACTTGATCTTGCTAGAAGATATTCTGCTACATATAATTTTTACCAATATATTCATTAACTTTTTTTTCAGGATTAAAATATACTGGTAAAATATGGTATTAAATACAGGGTGAAGCGTTAATCATCCTTGAATTTTTTATCTGCACAGAGGAAAGATCAATGCAATGCAAGATCCAAAGAAACAGTAACCGACCGAACAATTGCAGAACTCGTCAGTTTTAATAAGATGTTCGTCAAAACAATAATCAAATTCACAGGACTCTAAAAATGAATGTGTATTTTAGTGCTTTACTATTCAAAGTTGAGAATTTTCTCATTTGAGGTTGTTAAATTTTAGGATGATATGTTTTCTCTAAATTATGTCCAAATATCTTTACGTGATCAAGTGCTATTATCACAGGGTGAATAGCAAAATCAAAATGTTACACTATATCACCTATTCATTCCCAATACCAATTTTAAGTAGCTTATAGAAAACAGATGATGTGGAATATATTATTTTTTCGTAACTTGTATTTTTATTGAAACCTAACGCACATCAGCCTTCTGAGAAATGATCACTCAACTTTTTTATCCCGATGATATCACCTAAAACTTAAATCTTACATCTTTTTTCCCCGATTGCATTGTACAACAGTTATGAGCGGTACTTTTCAGAGAACCAGGTGGAATAAACTGGATCAAGGTAATGAGAATGACTGAGACATTGGTAAACACGTCATGTTGCAATAACCTTTGTCGCCAACCATTACTTGGTGGCTCGGGTTATCCATAGTAGACCAACCGGACCTGACGTAGACAGTCAGCTGTTTGTTACACACTTGTGTTGAACGCTCACACTATACCTCAGAATACGGAAACTGTGCTATTCGTTTCTCTTTTGTCTACTTGACCACCCACCGCAAGTTCAATCCGAAGATGCTTAGTCACCTAATTTTATTCTTTGTTTTTAATGTTCTTTGTATTTGCTGTATTTTTATTTTTACTTCAGCTATTAATCATCAATAGTCATTGTGTACCTTTAGGCTTAGGCTTTTGCACCACTCTATCAATCTGATCATTGGTAGTTCAAATCCTCACTAATCCATTGATTGATACTCTAGCAATTGTTTTGAAAGTCGAGACGTCTGTATGCTTTGAATATGAAATAATTAATTTATTATATAGTTAGCAGAATAGAGTGGATATTTAGTTCCTTACTAATTTCCGAGTTTCTAACGTGGTCTATTTATTAGTATATATTTAGATAATGGTGAAGAAAATCTGATTTCTTTTGCTTGTATCCTACGCCTGTCTTTTCATCCTCTAGGCCCATTCTTGGTACAGTGAGTAAGCTAAAATAGGAGTGACATTATATAGTTTTAATTTAATGTAATGTTCTAATTGCAATCACGTTAGAACTATATAAAGTCTTAGATTTTTTACCTATTTTGTATATTGTATTTTTTTAATTGTTTGTTTCTTGGACATAAGACGAATTAATTCCTTAATATCTATATTTTGTCAACATTTCACTTGTTTTTTCTTTCCCCCTTATTATAAACTTGTGATTTTTATTTTCAAAAGATTTTATTTTCTGATTTTGTTTTAAAATTTTACTTAAGTAATTAATTAATTTTTTTGTAACTTGTCGTATATCACCAAGGATTGAGAGGTGTCTTGATTTTTCTTTCTGGCACATAAATGTTTAAACATTTATCTTAATAAACAGGTTGGAATATTTTGTTCTTGTACTTGAGTCTGCGGATAAAAAGAACATAAATGAATTGCATTTATGACCTTGGTCATGAATATAAATGGTGTATAAAATTATACAAAAATCATAAGAAATCGTTTGAACAACAGCACATAATTCCCATAATAAAGAATATTTAGAATTAGAAGACCACGTTTTATGTGCTTTCCATCTTAATTCAAACTGTATTTTAAAATATCATTTTAAACGCATTCCTACACACTAATGCCGTGACGCTCCATTGGTGCATCGATTTTCATTTTTTACTCATATTTAAAGTTATTTCATCATAAATGGTAGCAATTATCATCGCCAACTTCATTCTTAGAAAGCCAGTCGTACATCTGGAGAATACAATACGGGTAAAATAAACCCAAAATTTCACTTATCAATAGTAATCAGTGCTGGTTTGTATTATAATACTTTTTCTAAAAAGGTTTTACTCTGAGTTATTTTGTTCATTGATTTGCCATCAATGTCTTATTTCAATTACCACAATTTTCAGAGCAATTACTTTGAAGAACTGTCTTGTTATTTTGGGGATCAGAAGTGCTAAAAGAGGGTAGTATGAAAGGAATACTCCGTTAGAATTCGACGCTGTGATTTTCATAGCTGGCAAAAAACCGATAATCCCATAAAATGTGTAGAGTTACATATTTAAAATAATATGTAAATTGTGTGATAACTTTCCAAATTAAAATAAAAGTATAAACGTACACAAACATTTAAATGACATTTTTAAAATAATCCAATGATATTTCACAAAAATATCAGCATTCACATCAGCAGCACTGCGCTATAATTAAAACGAAAGCCAAATAAAATCCTCAACTATTGAAAGTTATAAAACCTTAATTCTGTTATTTCTTGCGCAAACGACGTATTTTGCATATCCAAACACCAATTTCTAGAGATTCTTTAACAGATCCACCAAACAGATGACAGATGGGCGAGAATCAGTCCATGTTGGTGGTAACACTCAAGATACAAAAGATGAATAGCATAGCTTTATTATTGTATTATCTCATTTGGCACTGCAGCCGGGGTGAGCCTAATTCCTCTATCTCCGTCTTATGACTTCATTGATAGAGGGCAGTACTGCAAAGGGCTCAGCATGCCGGCACCCCCCAGGTCGCCTATCACTTGGCTTTAGTGATCAAAGAGCGCCACCTCTCCATCTGGCGGCTTCCCAATCTTCCTCAGGAGGCTGGTTGGACCCGTTCATGACCTCCCTCACTTAGAAAAATTCCAAAGCAGATACCGGGAATCGAATCCGGGCCTCCCGACCCGCAGTCAGCAACGCTAATCATTGTACCAAGGAGGTAGTCATCGTTTTCCAGTTAAACACGTTTATTTAAAAGCTTAGACATTCTCCTACGTAAGGGAAACCAATAGAATAAAATGTTCTCACTTTCAATTTTCGGTTTCTCTCTTTTGATACTTCCCTGTAATATAAGTATATTATACATACATGCCCTGAAACTTGTTTATTTAATATATTAAATAAAACTATGGGAAGCATGAAAGTACAGAAATCTGCAAAAGAGTTCAGCATCTGAGCAATACGCTAGCTGAAACATATTTAATTATTTGGAAACTTCAAAAACCTACAAACCAGTTGACAAACTGAAACGATAATAGTAAAACGTAAGAATCAAAATTAGGCGCCAGGGACGGCGATGATTGAAAACTCTACACAAGAGGAAGTAGATGGCAAATGTTTAAACGATTAAAATAGGTTTACTGAGTTTCTAATAACAACATTCCAAATTGCTATTATAAAGCATTTAAGAAATGTAAATAACTTGCAAAATGTGAGGAAAGTAATATGGACGGTTCTTTTTCCCCTTTCCTCATCTGATAGCAAATCTGAGCCTTCCAAGAAGCGATCGTTGAAGGAAATCCGATAAAACCAAGAAAACATTTTCTCGGCCGAGCAGAGAACTCCAGCAATCAACATCAGTATAACCTGGGCAATAATTCCGAAGAAAAAAGTGTTTCCATTTATGTCCTTTTATGCTACCTATGATGCAGCGTAATGAGAATATTATTAGTTGAAAAAAATAATTATTTCACTATAAAAGCATTGCTAAATATAGACAGGCTACCGTAAGAGTTAAACTTGGAAGTAAGGGCAAAACAGAAGAATAAAAAAATCAAATAACAAATGAATTAATAAAAGTTGTAGGTGAACTAGAAGATGAATTCTGACAATCCGTCTTATAATGCTGGGGTATTTTAACCACTTTAAAGTTCTGTTCCTATAGTTATGTGTTTGTATTATGATACAATTGAAAGATGATTCAATAATTATCATAATATTGGTTTTCGATCCTGTCCTGCAGCCTGAATTATTTTATGTGCATTATATTAAAGGCAGAATAATATGTTTAGGATCAAAATAAAATTAAATTTGGATAATATTATAATTACTAATGTTGCAATAATACAACTTATTTGTAACTCCTAAATAATCCGGTTATATGCTGTGCTTTCTTGTTTATACCAGTGTGTTGGCTGGAAGTGAGGGTTGGGAATGAAACCTAAAGTTTAATCAACACCGATTTTAAACTTACCCCTTAGTTTCTGAATTGATGGTTTTATATTTAAACTAAATCTGGCAACTTTGAAATGAAAGCCCTGTATAACTGTACATATCTTTTGTCATCTTCTACTAGCTAGTCATACTTGGTTTTATTTTAAAATACTGTTTAATGAGGTATTTTTTATATTTCAAAACTTGTTTGCTTTTTTACATGTATAAAATGTAACTATTGAAAATACATACAAAACCGAACCTTCATAGAAAACAGGATTCAAATATGAAAAAAGTAACATTATTTTAAGAAATCCCGTATCAAAAGCAACAAATAATATTCTGTAAGCAACTGCAGGTTTTTCACAATGGCAGTTCCAACAGTTTTGAGTAAATGTCCACTAAAATTAGCATTTTAACACAAGTAGGATAGGGCGAATTCATTATTAAGAATGTAAACAATTTAATTTTCGTAACTGTCTTCAAATCTCCAAAGCAATGACGGTAATCTAGGTGCATTTAGAACGAGGTTGGTCATTCTGAATTCTTTTCATTTCCTGAAGCAATTACATCAATCAAAATATAAGAACCGAAACACTGCCCCTTTTTCAAACACATTCCTCAGTCCACATTTTCGTGACTGTTGCGATGTTGTTGTTTTATAATATAAACAATTGCAGAGCGAAACTTGATCACATCTGATTTCTGAGAATAAATAGTTTTAGGCATTACTGGACAATTCGTACAGTACTCCAAAATAATATAAAACGAGAAATTCTTTTTAGATCACTTAAACCAAAGTTTTGATGAAAAAGATAATATTTCTGTGGAAAATACAAATACCACAATTCTATTATTTTTTAATTTTTAAGGCTAGCTGCAGCTTCATTTCACGATGGACCATGCATTTCCCACAAGGATACCTTGCGGTTTCTCCTAAGGCGCATCATTCCTCTGCCGTACGTTGACTGGGTACCGAGGTCAAGTGAAAGGAAGACATGGATAGCATCATCAGATAACCCAAGGTGATAGACGCATTGCATTTACCCGAACAGTTCCTGGAGGAAGCAACAACTGATTCCAATTCAACCGTCAAATGACCAAGGCTTGCCGTTTATATTGGTGGAAAGGTCGTGAGGACCTTGATGAGAGTTCCTGTCTACACATAGAATTTGTTTCTTTCTTAGCAGTGCGACAAGCACACTATTATTTACTAACCTTCGCTTTCGAACAGTCCAGGTTCAGATACTCAATTAAGAAAACTCCATCACACAACTACAGTTCTTTTGTTCTTTCCACTTCGCGTCTCTTTCTTATGAATGAATACTTCCAGTTAATTCTCTGGGAGGTACAGGGCCTTGATGAAAGTTCGACATCGTGCTTTTGTTTTTTGCCAGCTCCTTAATCTCCTACCAACTTTGCCCTGTCCTCTCATCTTCAATTCGAACTGTAATGCACCAAGTTATTTTTGATCTGCCGCTTATTCTACCTAGTCCTTGAGGATTCCATTCAAAAACTCTTTTGGCAATACTTTAATCTTTCCTGCTCAATGCATGTTCTATCCATTTCCGTTTGTGATATATCTTTTTTCATGTTTTAGTGGTTTTCCAGAATTTTTATCTGATATAGTCTTTGGTCACCAATCCTATAATAGTTCTCAGGCATCTATTAACCAATAATTGTAGTTTCTTTTCAACTGACTTCGTAGTTTTCCATGTTTCGTGTGTATGTAATAATGAATACTTAATATTTGTATTAAAGATTCTAATCTTTAACATCAGGGAGATTTTTGTGGAGATATTAATTTGAGGAAGCAAGTCTTAATTTTGATCTTAACATCTTCATCAGATCCACTGGCTTAGGCTAATGAGGTAGACCATTCACACTTCACGCTTAACTGCTATAGACACCAGGTGCAAAATACAACACTAACGTTTTGGGCTGCAGAGGTGGAAAGAGGACTCAGGGGAACTGGTGTGGATTCAATATGGCAACGAGGCGATGCAAATAATAAAAACGTATGGACTAAGGTTAGAACAAGGCTAGAGGTATTCAGCAGGCAGGAAATCGAGGCGAAATGTAACACAAAAGTCTCATTGAGCCTATCGAATGAAATTAAATTAACCTGAAGTAAAGTTCGTTCTAGGGAGAAAGGCGAGATTAGGAATGACCTGGTTTAGACTGGGAAATTGGAATGCTCTAAAAATAACGGACAGTTCTGTTTGAGGAACCTGCCTATTTTGTGGAGGGGATGAGGAATGGATACATATTCTGGCCAATGTATCCACTGGGAACACCTGAGAAAAGCGCTGTTTCGTCAAAACTTTTTAAGACAATTAGAGGTCAATTGGCATACTGGGGCCTGTTTGCGAACCACAATACTTTTTTGAATATAGGCATTTTCCTAGCCAAAGTGTGCGAAGCTAGAAGCAGTATGTTTTCTGGTTAGAAAGCAATTATTATTATTATTATTATTATTATTATTATTATTATTATTATAAATATTTCATATGTTTCCATTCATATATTTTAAATACCGTTCTTTCCATTTTATTGTTTATTTATTTATTTAATATTAATAATGTTGTTTTATTTGTTTCTCTCAAATTATGTATCATATTCAAGCATATATGATCTAAGACCCACCCGTGGATAAATTACTATTACTCTCTAAGTATGATAATATTTCAGCCTCTTTAATTTCTCCTCCCCCTAATACGAGTATAAGAGTGGTGTCTGTCTTATTTTTAACCCTCTTTATTTTGGTTTTCTATTTAAATATAAACAAGTTGTAGATAGGATTTTATGCAAAGACAGCAATTTTCATTTATATCAGGGAACCTGTAGGCCAACAGACAAACATGTATACGTCCGAGACTTTCAAGCATCTCACTTAATTCCCATTGTATACCTGTTTGCCGTTTTTTCTAATTGCATTAGTCAATATATCGTCCAAAGCCAAAATAAACAATAAGGTGACAATAAACAACTTATTGATTTGGTTTATTTCCGGACACTCTTTAACATCTCAGATCATCAGCGTCCCATTTTATTCAGGGCGTGAAACAGCCGATAAATTTTGCTCAGAGGGCTCTTCTCTCAGGCTTGAGGTTCTTTTTCGTGCCGTAAATGTACCTCACTGTACCCACAGCTTTACTTCCCTTCCGAAGGAAGCCCATACTTAAGATTTTTACTCTCGCAACAATCCATCGACTCTGGCCGGGTTTGAACCCGCGATCTTGAGTTTAGAAGGCAAGTATAGTTATTACTTCGCCACCAGGACCGGCTAGTAAAGAACTTGATCAACTCAACTACCACAGGAGAAAGGTTGAAGACATTGTTTTTCCATAGTGTGACACACAGTAGATCTGATTTTCAACATATTTACAATTTTGCCAGGTGTTACAATTCGATTACTTCCAAATAAAACTTCTATTCACGGAATTAGAGGCCTTAGCAAAATAAACAGATATCACATAATGGTTTGTTCAGTGTTTTTCCGAATTTTATTTTTTGGTTTAGTTCGCTATATGTTTAAATACACACTAAAGGGGAAAAAAGTTTGCGAATAAGGTGATATTCTATTGGATAAACTATTTTCTTTAATACTCAACGGTTGGTTATTTTCCGATCAAACCTCAAAATATATGACATTTTAAAGAAGTATGTCCGATTGTACTTTAAAATATGCAATACAAAAATAAACATCTTTCACAAAAAATACACAGCAACTCAATGACTATAAACCAACACTTTATTTAATGTGAGCTAAAGCGAAGGATAAATAGTTTTAAAGCGGTGCCAGAAATGTATGCGTAGCGACAGTAGACAGTTTCAGCACCTCCTTTCATAAAATTGGTACGCAAAAAATAGTTAAGGAAAATGTTGCATGGTTGTATCAGCGCCACTCCAAGACGTTCGCAAATGGCAACTAGCGCTGTAGGCAAAACATCGCAAATTGATTCATTGTTCATTGGGTCGCTCTTTATTAACACTTTTACTCTGTAAAATTATAACAAATAAAAGAAACTGAAAAAACATATTCAATGTATGATTTATATCAGTACTTCAAAGAAGCTGCTAAAAAACTACCTGAATGACTTTATGACTACAATATGACGAGATCACATTTGCTTAAACTCTGAGCGTGTGGTTTTTTTTTTTTTTTTTTTTTGCATTCGTAATGAAAGAAACTTTCGTTGAACATGATTAACAAATCTTAATTAAAACATTTTCTTGATCAGAGACATTTTTGGGCCATTCTGCATAATGCTATTTTTTACGGCACCAGATGAACTTCAGCAACATTTCAAGATGGGAAAAACGAAGGATTTGCAAGTTACTGTAAGCATATTTAAGCGTACAATGTAAAAAGCATTTTAAATTTGCGTAATTTCTCCCTGTTCTCACGCACTTTTATATGTTACGTCATTAATAATCCAATAGGGCGTGATCTGGAATTCCTAGTGTTTTTGAGCATAATTTAGGCAACGGAGCAGAATGGCGAGGTGGTTGATTTCTCCTCTCACCGCTGAAAGGTCAAATCATACCGTAAACATCACGATCGATGAATTGCCTACACGACAAAGGTCTGAAGAAAAGTGAAGGCCACGGCTGCTCATCTTCAAGTCGTGGTGAAACTATCCCCGTATAATGCAGTACTACAATAATCCGTTATTGTGCGTTCTTTGCACGTTCCCTTTCCTGTCCGTTGAAAGTTATACGATATCACATTTTCACGTAATTTCTTTTCAAAGGATGTTAGTACAACCATTCTTCTTGAGGATCTGTATTCTTCCTGAGAGACTGGGTCATATCACTCTGAATTTCTCTATCTTCTCTGTTGGCTATCTCCTTTGTCCAGTCTTGTAACTTAACTGCCTGTGACTTCTTCCTATGAGAAACTAGTGTTTCAGCAATAAACATTTTTTCTGTCTTATGACTTTTTCAATTTTTTGCAGCTCTTAATAATAAATAATGATGACGATGATGATGATAATGATAATAATAATAATAATAATAATAATAATAATAATAATAATATGTTTAAACTCGCCTTGTCCCATTAAGAATATAATGAGCGACTTCAATAGGACTGTAAACTTAAGTATTCAGCTACAGGATAGAAATAATAGTTTCCATATCGATTCAAATCGAAACATAATTAATATCAGTGAAATTGTTAAATAATCTGAGACCAATGTCCTTATAAACTATTCTCCGTACAAGGGGTTTACAAACTGTAATGAAATATTTTTCCTGTTAATTTGGTTTATTTGCGGACGCTCTTTAACAGCTGAGGTCATCAGCGTCCCATTCAATTCGGGGCGTGAAACGGCCGATAAATTTTGCTCAGAGTCCTCTTCTTTCATACTTGAGGTTCCTTTTCGTGCCGTAAATCTACGACATGGGACCCATGGCGTAATAAAAGAATACTACCAACCTCTTTTAAAGTCCCAATATGAATTCTGTAGTCATTAAAATACTTAACAATGTCATTTATGGAAAAAAGGGAAAATTCTCCATAAAAATGGTAGGAAACTCGCGATCCAATGCCGACAATTATTCAATTTGCCATCTTTAGCAATTTAAGGACATGATCCCATTACTTTTTGTTACAGAGCAGTTCTGTTAAT